>CM055069.1:18526680-18597218 GCA_029204045.2 Tillandsia leiboldiana
TGCGGGATGTTGTTGTGGTACCCGTTGGGCGGCTTGTTGGTTTTTCTTTCGCGGCGCGTGTGATTATGACGCGAGGTACGGTTTTATTGGGCGAGCAAAGCCCGGAGGTGTTGGGGTACCCGGGTTGCCTTAGAGGGTATCTTCGCCCTTATGGTTTTGAATTCGTGAGCGAGGCAGATGTTTCGCAGTGGATGAGTGCCTTTTTGGCTGGTGTGGTTGAGGGACCTACGGCGGCGCCGGGACTAGGGGATACCCATTTTGGTGCGAGTCCCGGTGTTCTCTATCGGAGTTGTCTAGCATGTCACTGTTTGGGAGTTGAGGACACAACTCCTGGATTCGATGTTTTGGGAATTTTGTCAGACCAGTGTGTCGCTTTTGGGGGCGCCGGTGCTATTCGAGATGTGGAAGGTTGGTTCACTTCGGCTTGTGTGGATCCCCGGGAATTAGATGAAGTGACCATCTAGAGCTAGCACCCTTGTCGAGCATGGAGGATTTGGATTTACGGCTGTAAGGGTCCCGGGTTTCCTGAAGGTGATTGCATCTGCGTTTTTCGACTGCAATATGGCTGTGTGTGATGCCGGAGAGTTGGGGAATTGCTTCTACACCCCGACGGTTTAAAGATTAGAGATCAGAGTCTACGTGATCAGTTGGGGGACTTATATTGGATACCTCGAGGGTACGGAGGTACTCGGATCGAGCTTTTATGCCTTTGGACTTGGTGGTGATTATCAGGGCCCTGGGAGGAGCAGTAGTGAGGTTATACTTACCTCGATGTTCACAAATTCACATCAATCATTGTTCAAGTTCGATATTCACACATCATTGTTCAAGTTCTCTCTAAACTCTCTCCCCTTTTTGTCACAAACAAAGCCATAATTACAAAAATTTAAGGAGAGTCAAGAAGTTCAAAAATTTGTTCCTAAAAGTAAGAACCAGAACTAAGAGTGTCCTAAAACTGAAAAACCTGCACAAGAAAAGATTAAAAATCTAAAGTTCTGCATAAGAGAATTGTTAGGCATCTGAATCTGAGTCAACCGAGGCGGAGTCTTCAGAGCTCGTGCAACCCAGCTTTTTCAAAATTCCTTTAAGCATTCCCGAATCGTAGAACACTCTTGCTTCATCTGATGTATGTCCTTGGACATCTTTCTGAGTTCTAGAGCCATTTTATCTTGTTCTTGTTTTATGGAAGACTCTAAGTTTCCCTTTTGGTCAGTTCTCTGGAAGTGAAGAACGTTGTGTTGACGATTGACGGAGCAGTCTGACCTTCATTCCGAGGAGATCGTCTTGGCAAAGAAGGTGAATTGTCAAGAGGTTCATTGCTTGCACATTCTTTTTCTTTGCTTGTGCTTAAGTATGAGGAAGACTTCAGTAGCTTCTTTTTCTTTAGGTAAACCTTATTTCTCTTCATCAATACCTTGTTGTACTTCGTCAAAAATGTGTCCCAATCTTCTTCGTCTTCTGATTCAGTGTCAATTTGGAGATATTCCTTGGGTTCTCTTGACATGGTTCATTTATTTCAATACCTCGAGCTCGTCCAGGTCGTCGAGCAAGTCTTTTTCTTTTTAAGAAAATGGATGAAGAGGTCATTGGTGCTTTTCCTTTTCCGCAGCAGTGAGCGGAGCCTTTTCCGTTGATGTCTCTGCATGGGCTTTCCTTTCGATGCAACAGAGGTTTTCTGTGGCGATTCTTCCAGGATGTGTTCATCATCTGATAACTCATCCCATTGACTTCATCCTTTTTAGCCCTCTTGGCAGTGTCTCTCGTATGTACCATAGCAGCAAGTAGGAAAACAATCCAAGTGATCACCATTGCTATTGGTTTCTGTGAGAAGAAAATCCTGTGAGCAACAACTCAAGAACACGAAAAATTGTTAATTTTCAAAGATTTGAAAAATTGTACCCAAACAATCATAATCATGTAGAGAGACTAAGAATCAAATTAGTTTTGCAAAAGGACTTTTAAAAATAGATCAATTGCATGATTTTCGAAAATCCTTATTATATGCCCTAAAACCGAAATTTTAGAAATCGAAGCCTAAAAATCCGTTAATCAGGAGAATACCTAGCATATAATCAAAACTAATCTACCCAGAGTTCTTATTTCAAAAGAAATTTGATCAAAAACCATCCACAAACAAATTGATCCAAGAAATTCATCACGTTTGAGGAGGAAAGAGAAAAACGGTGAAAAACCGAGATTTTGATCAATAAAACTTACTTGGAGTTGAAGAACTTGAGTTTGAAAGCTTCCAAGAAGGATGAAATCTAGAGAGAGAGGCTCTGGAAACTTTGGAACAAAAGATTGGAGTAAAAGAAATCAAAACCCTTTTGTTCTTTATAAAACCTAGCCGCGATCCGGATCAGTTCATGCTTGCGATCCGGATCGGCTACCCGCAGTGAGAAACTGCGTTCGGGATCCGGATCGGCAGGTCCAATCCGGATCGTCAGCCCGCAGAAGAATACCTGCGTTCGGGATCCGGATCATCTTGCCCGATCCGGATCGGCTCCAACTTTTTCTTTAGAAAATTTCAGAGAAATTCAAGAAAAACCAGAAAAAGATTGTAAGCACAAATGTGTATCAACTTTAAACAAAAATCGTTTCATACAACAAGAATTAGATTATGCCAAATCTATCAATAATATCCAAAAATGAAACGAAAATTTACAAAAATTAAATCCCTTAAAGTTGAACACCTTCAATACATCTAACTTGATCTTATGAGTAATGCCTTTATCAAATCATCAATTCAGTAAAGAAAATGAAATACAAAGATCAATAGATGTTTGAAATCCCAAATATAGTAGATAATGTATCTAGACAATCTGTTGAAGAGAGTGGCTCTTTGAGCATCTTTCTTTAAAAACCCACCTTATACCAACCTTGAAATTTGACGGAGTCAAGTATTTCAACATGCATTTTACTTAATCAAAATTTGAACAACCATGCTTGGTATACATGTGGTAGCTGCACACAATACTCGGACGACCGAGGTGGTAGCTCTTTCCTCCATGTGGTGGTAGTTTTCACACTCCTCATTGGGATGTAACTCTTTCCACATCTTTTGAGCATTTTACTTTTCTTTGACTCCCCCTCAATTGGCTATCAATTATTTAAGATATAAAGTATTCAACCAAAAATTGATCTCGATTTCATACTCGACTAAGCAGTCAAATAAGATAATGACTATACCAAGAGATCATTGAGAGAGAAATTGACTTTGATCACTTAGAAGATGATTTAATTAACATAAATGATCATTGCAACAGTGAAATATTATGATGGCAAAAGCATAATAAATTTCTAAATGTGCGAAAAGATGCAATTAAAGTCAATTATGATCTATGCTCAATTAATGTCCTATGTACAAACATAGATAATGAACAAAACAAAACAAAAACAAAACCTATCCTAAGCAAAGGTTTCAAAAAGAAGTTTATTTCAAGGAAAGCATTCCAATTGCTTTTCGCAAATGAATAAAACGTTTTTGATCCAAAGGTTTTGTTAGAATGTCAGCTAATTGATCCTCAGTTGAAATATATGAAAGTTGAAGAGTATTTGATTCAACTAGCTCTCTAAGAAAATGATATCTAAGTCAATATGTTTTGTTCTAGAGTGCAACACAGGGTTTTTAGAAATGTTAATTGCACTTGTGTTGTCACAAAGAATTGTTACCGAAGATGCTGAAATGCGGAAGTCGCTCAATACGCTTTTCATCCAAATGAGTTGGTTGAGCAACTTCCAGCTGAAATGTATTCCGCTTCGGCAGTCGAGAGTGCTATGCAATTCTGCTTTTTACTGTGCCATGCAACAAGGCAATGGCCAAGATAGAAGCATGCACCACTCGTGCTTTTCCGATCATCCACTGATCCTGCCCAATCGGCATCTGAGTATCCAACAATATCCAAACTTGTTCCCATAGGATACCAAATTCCGAAATTAATTGATCCTTTGATATACCGGATGATCCTTTCACCGCTTTCAGGTGAACCTCCTTTGGTGCTGATTGATATCTCGCGCAAATCCCAACACAAAAGATATATCCGGGCGACTAGCCGTGAGGTAAAGTAGACTTCCAATCATACTTCGATACAGTTTCTCGTCTACATTCTCACTATGTGATTCACTTCCAAGTCCCTTGTGGCTAGTTCCCATTGGAGTCGGAAAATCCTTCGAATTTTCTAGATCAAACTTTTTGACCAACTCCATTGCATACTTGGATTGACTCAAGTGAATACCTTCATCATTTTGTTTAATTTGCAATCCAAGGAAATAAGTCAATTCGCCCAGCATGGACATCTCAAATTCGCTTTCCATGGTCTCCTGCGAATTTAGAAGCATCATTATCTCTTGTTGCGCCAAATACAATGTCATCGACTAGATTTGTGCTACAATGAATTGCTTTGATAATGCTTCACAAGAGAGTCCTATCAGCTCCCCCTCGAGTGTAGCCCTTCTCCAAAGGTGCTTTGTCAACCTTTCGTACCATGCTCGCGGTGCTTGTTTAGAACCGTAAAGAGCCTTTTTCAATACGAAAACATGGTTAGGGTTGTTTATGGTCTACAAACCTTTCGATTGAGCCACATAAACTTCCTCATTTAAAAACCCATTTAGAAATGCGCTCTTAACGTCCATTTGAAATAATTTGATTTTAAAATGACAAGCAATAGCAAACAGTATACGAATGGACTCGAGTCTAGCTACAGGGGCGAATGTTTCATCAAAGTCTATACCGTCTACTTGAGAGTAGCCTTGAGCAACTAATCGTTGCCTTGTTCCTGATGATAGTACCATCCTCATTTTTCTTGTTCTTGAAGATCCATTTGGTACCTATCACATTATGTTGCTTTGGAGGCTTCGTTAATTCCCAGACTTTGTTTCGCTCAAATTGATGGAGCTCTTCCTGCATTGCTTTAATCCAGTAGTCATCCTGAAGAGCTTCATCTATGTTCTTTGGTTCGATTAAAGATACGTAGCAAGCGAATCCACAAACCAACTGCCTCCGAGTTCTAACTCCTTCTTGTGGATCTCCAATAATATTCGATTCCGGATGATCCTTGGAGATTCGTAGCGTTTGTTGAAACGGAGTACTCGGAGATATATGAGATGATTCCTGCACATTAGATAAACTTGAAGAACCATTAGATGCATCATTAATATGGAAGTATTATTATGAGAAGATGCAACGGCAGGAGAATCATCATCTAGAGAGATATCGAGGGTAGATTTTTCAGATGCAAAGTGAAAAGCTTCATCTACTTTAACATTTATAGATTCTACGATCGTCTTAGATTCCAAGTTAAATACTCGATATGCTCTACTATTAGTAGAATACCCCAGGAAAATCCCTTCGTCACTTCGTGAGTCAAACTTTCCAAGATTTTCACAGTCACGTAAAATGTAACACCGACTCCCGAAGATGCGAAAATATTTGATGTTGGGTTTTCTACCACACCATAGTTCATATGGTGTATTTAACGTTTCCCTGGGCGCAAATAAACTCGATTAATTACATAGATTGCAGTGTTCACAGCTTCAGCCCAAAAATGTAGCGGTAAATTCCGGCTGTGAAGCATAACACGTGCCATCTCTTGAACAACCCTGTTTTTGCGCTCGACAACACCATTCTGTTGAGGTGTATAGGGTGCAGGAGAATTCATGCTTAATACCGTTTGAAGTACAAAAGTCAATGAATTTAGAATTAATGAATTCTCCACCTCTATCACTTCTAACACGAATGATCTTTTCATTCTTTTCAATCATAATACGAAGGCAAATCTCGTGAAAAGAATCAAAAGTATCAGCTTTCTCTTTTAAAAATGCTACCCAAGAATACTGAGAGAAATCATCAATCATCAAGAAAATATACCATTTACCTCCCAAAGATGGTTGACGAGTTGACCCCATTAAATCCATGTGTAAAAGTTCCAAAGGCCGTTTTGTACCACGTGGTTCAAGTTCTTGTGTGCAGTTCTGGACTGTTTTCCCTTTTGGCAACCACCACACACAATGTTTTGTTTAAATAAAAGTTTTGGAACCCCCTTGACCACGTCCTTGTTTGAAATTTTAACAAGTTCCTTAAAATTTATGTGACCTAGCCTTTCATGCCAAAAGTGTTTCATTATTCAAAGAAACTAGGTTACATTTTTCTGAAATTTTATTAGGAACAACATAGCAATTGTTTTCAGATCTAACCCCTTTTAAAAAGAAGACATGGTCCTTATCAGTTACAACGCATTCAACAGATGAAAAGTTAACTGAAAAACCATTGTCGCAAAGTTGACTTATGCTTATGAGGTTAGTCTTAAGGCCATCAACAAATAAGACGTTTTTCAAAATCGGGCCATCTGGAATAGCTACCGTCCCTTTCCAACAATTTTGGAAGATCGACCGTCTCCGAAAACAACAAGTCCACCGGAGATTTTCTCAAGATTTTGAAAACTATTTTGTCACCGGTCATGTGACGGGAACAACCGCTATCCAGATACCAAGACGAACTATCATATGCATGCAAGGAAACATTGGTAACAAGACAAGGAAAAATTTCACCTTTTGCGCACCCAAACCTTTTTGGAATGCGTCGGTAATGGTCGTGAAGTTATATGCCTAGGTGAAAGCATCTTGTTAAAATGATTGCTGCTCCTTGATGTGGTCATCTTGCGCGGTAACTACCAGGGTTCTTTTCTTTCAATTGATTTGGAATTGATTTCCGAGGAATCACCTTTGTGGTAGTCATTGCAAGAGATGTTTGAGGTGAGCATTTGACTCCCGTCTTGCAATATCTTCTTATGTGCCCTGAAACACCACAACGAAAACATACCTTAGATCTTGACGATCCCAAAGAGGATGAAGTAGGTTTGTTGTCGTTGTTTGTCTTGAATTCCGGTGTCGGAGGAGGAGATACCGACTGAGGCACAAAGACTGTCCCACTCGAACTTGGACTGTTTCCAGTTTGAGTGTATCCAAGGCCGAACCGATTTGATTGACCAAGACCAAGAAGTCTATCCAACTTACTCCTTCCTGAAGAGAATCGCTGTAAGTCATCCTTGAGTTGGAAAATGGTCTTTGTCATTTCCAGGTTATCCTGTCGAGCCTCGTTGTAGAGCTTTGAGAAGTGATTCGCTTTATCCACCAGATTTGTATGTTCCTTCTCAAGTTGCTCATTGGACTCTTGAAGGGAAACATTTGCTTTTATCAGGTTTTCCCTTTCCACTTCAAGAGCGTTTGAGAGAGAAGTTGCCCTTTTTGCTTCTTCTTCGAGATCATGCAATCTCCCTCTCAACTCTTGTTTTGCTTAGCCACTTTCTTTGAATCCCTCAAAAGTCTGTGGTAGGCTAGAGCAAAATCTTCACCTTCCGAATCATCCGGTTCATTGTCCGTTGCATTCTTTTCAACAGTGGAGTTGGACAATGACTCGGACGTACTTGCCATAAAGCACATGAAGGGTGAAGATATGGACGCGTGGAATGCCGTGGAGCTCTTTTCTTCATCACTTGAAGACGACTCATTTGACGTTGAGTTGTCATCCCAAGTGACGACTTGCATCGCCTTCTTCTTTGCCGGATACTTGTTGGGACACTCCGTTGCAATGTGGCCGTAGCCTCGACATTTGAAGCATTGTAGTTATCCCTCTGAACTTTTCTTATCCTTTGAGAAGTTCTCTTGCTTTCTTGACTTGTAACTTGAAGTACCCTTGCCTTTGTTCGACTTTCCGAAGGATGGAGATTTACTTGAATTACCCCTTCGAAAGTTGTGGCGAAACTTCCTTGTCAAGAGAGCGAGCTGCTTCTCAATTCCTCCATAGAAAGGTTCTCGTCATCGTCTGAGGAGGATGTATCCGCGTCTTCTTCCTTAGTTGTTTTCAACGCATAACCTGAAGACTTAGAAGTGGATGCCTTTCCAGAAGAATTGTTAGTAGTAAACGTCATTTCATATGTTTGTAATGAACCAACTAATTCTTCTACACGTATTTCGTCCGGGTGTTTAATAGTTTCAATGGCTGTAACCTTTGGGCGAAATCGTTCAGGAAGAGTTCTTAAGATCTTTCTTACAATCTTAAATTCTGGAATCTTCTCTCCCAGGTTAGCACATGAGTTTACGATGTCTTGCAATCGTGTATAGTAGTCCGTGAAAGATTCATTTTCTGCCATCAAGATAGAGTCAAACTTGCTCGTAAGCATTTGCAGTTTCTGAATCTTCACGAGGTTAGTTCCCTCATGTGTAACCTGAAGAACATCCCAGATTTCTTTCGCAGTCTCACATGCTGAGACGCGAGAGAACTCAGTTTGAGATAAGGCATTAAAAATGGCATTAATTCCCTTGCCATTGTAAGAAGATGAATCTAACTCTTCCTTGGTCCATTTCGACCTAGGTTTTAAGGTGCGAACATCACCAATAAATTCAGTTGGATTAGACCATCCTAATTCAATTGATTGCCACACCCGTTCGTCGATGGAAATTAAAAAAGCTTTCATCCGCACTTTCCAGTACGCATAATTTGTTCCATCGAAGAACGGGGGTCGGTTGATGTTTCCACCTTCAACCATTGTTTACAACCCTATTCCCTCTCTGATACCACTTGTTGGGTTATATGTAATAAGGATCTAAATAGGGGAAAAAACACCTAGAGGGGGGTGAATAGGTGTAAACGTATAAACACTCAAAAATCGTTGCGATAAAAACCCAATGCGGAAATAAAAATAACTCGCAAGATTTTTACGTGGAAAACTCCATCACCGGAGTAAAAAACCACGGGACCGATAACACGGCAGAAATCCACTAGAATTAAAACACGTACAAGGTGATTTACCGTACACACTTACGACTCAACCTTTTCCATACGCTCCTAGAGGATCTTCTCCGCTCGCTCCGCGACGCTTCTCGAATCCACGATCTGCGCCCAACGCCGAATCCACGGCGTCCAACGTCGAATCCACGACGTCCGACCGAGTCCACGGTCTTCACCCAATAGCACCCTTCGAATCCACGAACGTGCCTCGCTCCGAATCCACGAGAGCGGTTGAACCTTGAATCCACAAGGACACGCGAATCCACGCGCCGATTTTTGGGGTAAATCGTTGTTTTTGGTGGTGATGATCCGCCGAATACTTAGATCAAAGATAGATCAGAAATACCATCTAAGTATTCATTAGTTTGATTCAACTCAAGATGTGAGTATGAAAACCTAGAATCAAACTAATCAATATAGATGAAGAAACATAGAGTATTCTCTAATGATTTCCTTTCTTCTCTATATGTGGATCTAGAGCCGTATATAAAAAGATATGAATATGACAGCTATTTTCCTTCTTTTTGGATTAACCCTAGAAAAAGAGTCATAGGGTCTATTTATAGGTTAGAAACCCTAGGAAGGAGATAAGAATCAAAAACCTATCATTTCTGGAAATGTTACGGACGGCGATCCGGATCGGATTAGCTGTGATCCGGATCGTCGTAACGAGTCAGGTAGTTCCAGAAAAACGAAGGTTCGGGATCCGGATCGAAGTGCTTGATCCGGATCGTTCATACAGTTCACCAAACATCAACGTTCGGGATCCGGATTGCGAAGCCTGATCCGGATCGTTCAAGGAAGATGGTAAACTCAGTGTTCGGGATCCGGATCAAGAGAGGCTACGATCCGGATTGAACTGGTGTATGAACGAACCACCTTCGGGATCCGGATTGAACAACCTGATCCGGATCCTGAACATGTCCCAAGTCCAGTTTTTGATTTTTATGCAATGAAAGATTCTTCCAAGTGTTTCTACACTACAAGAAGTATTCGGATCACACAAAATCTTTAGTTAAACATACCTGATCCTTTTGAATTCTTCTTTCTTGAGATTGAGTTAAATGATCCAACTTTCTTCACCTTCAATCTTCAAGACTTGAAACTTTCACGAAACTACGCCAACTCAAATTCCGTAACAATCTCCCCCTTTGGCGGTTTCGTGACAAAACACAGATCCACTAAAGAAAATTTAAAAAGATATTTTTGTTGCTATCACCATACAACAAAAATTTACAATGGAGATCCAAAAATTTAAAAACATGAGATAAACTCCTAAAACAGACTCTAGACTTAGACATCTGTACTCTCTGCACAAAGAAATCATTCTTGACAAAAAGAGATCGTTAGATACCTCAAGAATATTTAGCATTCAAAACCTAGTACAGAGATAGAGTTTATCTGATCATCATGACATTTGAGAATTCAGATATGTAAGAGAATCATAGTCAAAAACCAACATATCTTCTATGCAATCAAAAACCAAATGTCACAAAGTGAACATCAACTTGTTAGTTATATTACATGCCCAAATAGTTAGATGAATAGTTAGTCGAGGCATGCATTCAAACAAATGAAAACCAAAAGTTGAAGTTCTACTTACCTTTTAAGTTGAGGTTATGAATATGACGGCTCTATATGTGGATCTAGAGCCGTATATAATAAGATATGAATATGACGGCTATTTTCCTTCTTTTTGGATTAACCCTAGAAAAAGAGTCATAGGGTCTATTTATAGGTTAGAAACCCTAGGAAGGAGATAAGAATCAAAAACCTACCATTTCTGGAAATTTTACGGACGGCGATCCGGATCGGATTAGCTGTGATCCGGATCGTCGTAACGAGTCAGGTAGTTCCAGAAAAACGAAGGTTCGGGATCCGGATCGAAGTGCTTGATCCGGATCGTTCATACAGTTCACCAAACATCAACGTTCGGGATCTGGATTGCGAAGCCTGATCCGGATCGTTCAAGGAAGATGGTAAACTCCGTGTTCGGGATCCGGATCAAGAGAGGCTACGATCCGGATTGAACTGGTGTATGAACGAACCACCTTCGGGATCCGGATTGAACAACCTGATCCGGATCCTGAACATGTCCCAAGTCCAGTTTTTGATTTTTATGCAATGAAAGATTCTTCCAAGTGTTTCTACACTACAAGAAGTATTCGGATCACACAAAATCTTTAGTTAAACATATCTGATCCTTTTGAATTCTTCTTTCTTGAGATTGAGTTAAATGATCCAACTTTCTTCACCTTCAATCTTCAAGACTTGAAACTTTCACGAAACTACGCCAACTCAAATTCCGTAACAGGAGCGGATGCTTGTACAGATGCAGACTACTTGGTAGCTCGAGCGGTTAGCCCAGCTGTACTTGGATAAGGTGGTGGGGTTTCTTGGAGTGCCCGCCTCTATTTTTGTTCTAGTTAGAGGCCCGAGGATTGCATCGCGTCTCTGGAGGAGATATTAGACAGCCTTGGGAGCTTGAGTGGTGGATGATTGGATATTTACCCCCTTTACTTGGTTGAGGTTCCGGGTTGAGGAATGACTTTAGTTTCGAGGACGAAACTTTCTTTTAGTGGGGGAGGATGTGAGGACCCGAATTCCCACAAGAGGATTACTGTTGGATCAGCAGAGCTTCTACAGTGTGTTTGGCAGCTTCTGGGGGCTTGTACTGTGTATTGGAGGTGTTTGTGCACAAATTGGACATAAGTGATGGACTCTTGACGTAAAATGGATCACGTGGGTAATCGGAGGACCCCGTCGAATGTTTAGAAGTTGTTTCGCGCAAAACGGATATCAAAATTAGACTTAGCGCGAAATTTGGATTAAAAACACCTTTTCGGATGCCTTCGGCAATTTTTAGGAGTGGAATTTGGAAAAACGGATAGCGGATTTGGATTCAGCGCGCGAAAACGGTAAAAATGGACTATTTACTTGTATTTTTCGGAGTCCGGATGCAAAAGCGTGTTTTTTGAGGCTTGGGTTACTGTTCCGGCCGGCCGGGCATCGCCGGCGGCGGCGGGCAGCGGCGGACCGCGGCGGCGCAGGCGCGGGCAGGCGGCGGAGCAGGCGCGGGCAGGCGCGCGGTGCAGCGTGGGTGTGTGCCACGTGGCGTTATCTGGTTGGTGCGGTTTGGACACGTGGCATGATTGGATTGGCTAGTGCACAGGCACGGTCCACGGAGCTTAGAGGCAGGTGCCTCGGGATGCGTGCGCGGCATGGGCGCGGGCAGCGCGACGTGCGCGCGCGTGGGCGCGCCGACCGAGGCATTGACGCGCGGGAAGGCGGGCGCGGGGGCTGGCCACGTGTCGCGAGCGGAGTGGTTGAGTTCGGTGTTTGTTATGCAGGGGACACGTGTCGCTCCGTGAGCGATCCGGGCGCTGATGGACGGCTGCAGATCGGGTTTTTTGGCTGCACTGTAGCAACCCGAACCGGACCGGGCGCCCGGAAGTTGGGACTTAAAGGTCATTTTCTCAATTGTTGAGTTGGGCCTATATAAGGCCGAATTCAAGAATGGTTTCGGGCTTCTTCTGGGCTTCTTCTCTCCGAGAATTGTATACGAAAGTTCTTCCTCTTGGGCTGCTGCATCTCGTGGAGAAGTTTGAGAATTTTTGGTGGCATGCACTTCGAGGTTTGCGGCATTTCAGCGCATTGCGACTTTCCTTCACCAGTGATCCCCTTCGTCGCGTTTCGGTGCGCAGGCTCCCTTGGCTTACTCCGACCATCGTTTTCGACGATTTTTATGGCAGCGTGTTTTTTAGAGGTAAGGATTCGTTTTCCGTGTTGATCATTTCACCTCATTTCGAGTTTTCAGCACGGTTCCCGAGGTGTTTTTGTGACCCCTTTTTCTGCTGTGAGAGTTTGGCCAGCGGAGGCTTGTCGATTTTCTATCTCGGCCTACGGGCATCGGAACAGGGCGAATAAGTACTTGATTTGGATCTACTCGTCGCGAGGAACACAGTGGTGATTTTTCTGAGATTTTTGGAGGTTGCTGCGAAGGTGATAATCCCACTTTTCTGGATAGATTGCTACAGGAATTTTGTTTGTGGGAGGTTTTGAGCATGCAGCGGTGTTTTATTTTTTTCTTGGCCTACAGGTATCGGATCGGAACGTGCGAGTACTCGTTTCGATCGGCTCGACGCGACGATCGCCGCGGTTATTTTGCCGGATTTTTCCGAGTTCATCTCGCAGGTGAAAACAGTGCATCTTTGGGACTGTCTTTGGGGGAGCGGTTAACTTGGATTATTATGTTTAATTTAGGCACCCTTGTGATCATGTTTGCAGTTATCGCGACGGGTGATCTTCTTCTTGGGCGAGTGTGCATTTTGGACTTGGATTTAGCGATCGAGGTGGGTGGTTGTGCATACCTTGACTTTCGACTTGCCCACTATGTGTATTAGAGAGGACCTAATTATTGGACATATTGAATGATCACCTAATGGACATGCATGCTTAAATTAAAATAATTGCGAGCCTATCAAATGAAAAATACTATTGTCAAAATCTGATAGTGGCTGGGAGTTATACATGTTTACATGGATATAATTTTAGCACTTAACATTGCATGTGGAATTTTACTTTCATGTTGGGATAATATGAAATGTCTTGTGGGAGGGTACCACTTGAGGATCTTTTGGACATGCATAGGTGCATGATTTAGGTGAGGGAAAATTGTGGATTTTAGACATGTGTGTGTTAAGGATTTTAGTTTTGGCGTATTTCGTGAAAGTATTTAAGTCTTGAAGATTGAAGATGAAGAAGCTTGGATCATATACCTCAATCTCAAGAAAGAAGAATTCAAAATGATCAGGTAAGTTTAACTAAACATTATTGGTGATCTGAATACTTCTTATAATGTAGAAACACTTGGATGGATTTTTAATCGCATAAAAATCAAAAACTGGACAAGTTACATGTTTAGGATACGGAACAGGGGACTACAGTCCGGGCCCCGAACGTTGGTAGTTCATGCACAAATCCAGTCCTGAACATCCCTGTTTCGTTCCGGACCCCGAACGTGGATTTTGCTGAAACTGCATGAACAGTCCAGACCGTAAGATTTTGTTCCGGACCCCGAATGTGGAGTTTGCTGAAACTGCATGAACAGTCCGGACCGTGGATTTCGTTTCCGGACCCCGAACCTTGATTTTTCAGGAATTCTCTGAAAAACAACGATAGTCCTGAACGAGCCTAATCCGGTCCGGACCGTCGTGCGGGAAAAATTCTGTTACATTCAGTTTTTGATTCTTATCCTCTTCCAATGGTTTCTAACCTATAAGTAAACCCTAATTCTATCTTTTAGGGTAATCCACACTAAGTTTTATCTCTGGGAAATGATAGATAAAAATTAACGGAGAAAAACTTAGAGATCCACATATAGAGAAGAAAGGAAATAACTAGATTTAATTCTATGTTTCTTCATCTATATTAATTAATTTGATTCTAGGTTTTCATACTCAGATTTTGAGTAGAATCAAATTAATGAAGACTTAGATGGCATTTCCGATCTATCTTTGATCTAAGTATTCGGTGGATCATCACCACCAACAAAACAACGATTTTCCCCAAAATCGGCGCGTGGATTCGCTTGGCCTTGTGGATTCAAGGTGCTACCGCTCTCGTGAATTCGGAGCGAGGTACGTTTGTGTGATCGAGACGTACTACCTGGTGGAGACCGTGGATTCAGTCAGACGTCGTGGATTCGACGTTGGACGCCGTGGATTCGTCGTTGGACGCAAATTGTGGATTCGAGGCGCGTTGCGGAGCGAGCGGAGAAGATCAACTCGGAGCGTATGGAAAAAGGATGAGTCGTCTGTGAGTGCGTTATATCACCTTTGTACGTGTTATAATCTTAGTTGATTTCACCGTGTTATCGGTTCCGTGATTTTTTACTCCTGGTTTTGGAGTTTTCCACGTAAAAATCTTGCGTGTTATTTTCATTTCCGCATTGGGTTTTTATTACGCAAAGATTTTTGAGTGTTTATCGTTTACACCTATTCACCCCCCTCTAGGTGGTTTTTCCCCTATTTAGATCCTTATTATAAGTATAACCCAACAATTCCAATGCTTCAAGTGCCGAGGGTACGGCCATGTCTCAACGGAGTGTCCCAATAAGAATCCGTCAAAGAAGAAAGCGATGCAAGCCGTCACTTGGGATGACACCTCAACGTCAAATGAATCATCTTCCAGTGATGAAGAGAATAACGCAACGGCGTTCCACGCATCCACAACTTCACCTTTCGTATGCTTTATGGCAAGTACATACGATTCCTTGTTCAACTCCTCCCAAGTTGAAAAGAATGCAACGGACAACGAATCGAGTAATTCCGAAGGTGAAGACTTTGCTTTTGCCTACCATAAACTCTTAAGGGATTCAAAGAAACTGGCAAAGCAAAACAAGGGGTTGAGAGGGAGATTGCAGGATCTCGAAGAAGAAGTAAAAAGGGCAACTTCTCTCTCAACCGGTCTTGAAGTGGAAAGAGATAACCTGATAAAAGCAAATGTTTCACTTCAAGAGATAAATGAGCATTTCGAGAAGGAACATGTAAAAATGGTTGATAAAGCTGGTTACTTCTTGAAGCTCTACTCCGAGGCTCGACAGAAAAAAATGGAAATGACGAAGACCATTTTCCAACTTAAAGATGATTTAAAGAGATTTTCTTCTGGAAGGAGCAAGTTGGATAAGATGCTTGGTCTTGGTCAAACAAACCGTTTCGGCCTTGGATACAATCGAACTGAAGACAATCCTAGTTCGGTTGGGACAGTTTTTGTGCCCCAGTCGGTAACTCCTCCTCCGACGACGGAATTCACTGCAATCAACGACAACAACCTTACCTCACCTACTTCGGGATCGTCAAGTATAAAGGTATGTTTTCGTTGTGATTTTGAAGGGCACATACGAAGAAATTGCAAGATTGGAACAAAATGATCAAATCAAGCACCTCTTGCAACAACTACCAATGAGTCCACTCCCCGAAAATCAAAGAAGGATTTTTCAAAAGAAAAGAGCATTGGTAGTACATTAAACAAGACGACGACGTCAAGAAAAAGCGATGAATCAATCAAGACGCTTTCACCTAGGAGAATAACTTCACATTCATTGTCGACGCAGTCCAAAAAGGTTTGGGTGCGCAAAGGTGAAATCTTCCCTTGTCTTGTTGTTCATACTTCTTTACATGCTTATGACAACTCGTCTTGGTATCTGGATAGTGGATGTTCCCGTCATATGACCGGTGACAAAAACAGTTTTCAAACTTTAGAGAAAATCTCCGGAGGACATGTTGTTTTCGGAGACGGTCGTTCTTCCAAAATTGTTGGAAAAGGAATAATCGCTATTCCAGAAGGCCCGGTTTTGAACAATGTCTTATTTGTTGAAGGCCTAAAGACTAACCTCATTAGTATAAGTCAACTTTGTGACAATGGTTTCTCAGTTAATTTTTCATCTGCAGAATGTATTGTAACTGATAAGGACCGTGTATTCTTTTTGAAAGGGGTTAGATCAGAAAATAATTGCTATGTTGTTTCAAATAAAATTTCTGAAAAGTGTAACCTAGTTTCTTTAGATAATGAAACTCTTTGGCATGAAAGACTAGGTCACATAAATTTTAAAGAACTAGCAAGGATTTCAAATAAAGACGTGGTTAAGGGGGTTCCTAAACTTTCTTTTAAAGATAACATTGTGTGTGGAGGTTGTAAAAAGGGAAAACAATCAAGGGCTGCACACAAGAACTTGAACCACGTTGGTACCAATCGGCCCTTAGAATTACTGCATATGGACTTAATGGGGCCGACTCGTCAACCATCTTTGGAAGGTAAATGGTATATTTTTTTTTTGGTTGATGATTTCCCTAGATATTCATGGGTAACATTTTTAAAAGAGAAAGCGGATACTTTCGACTCTTTTCATGAGGTTTGTCATCGTATTATGATTGAAAGAAATGAAAAGATCGTTCGTGTTCGAAGTGATACAGGTGGAGAATTCATTAATTCTAAATTCATTGATTTTTGCACTTCCAATGGCATAAAACATGAATTCTCAGCACCCTATACACCTCAGCAGAATAGTGTAGTCGAGCGCAAAAATAGGGTTGTTCAAGAGATGGCGCGTGTGATGCTTCATAGCCGGAAACTCCCGTTACATTTTTGGGCTGAAGCTGTGAACACCGCCGTCTATTTAATTAATCGAGTGTATTTGCGCCCGGGAACTTTAAATACACCATATGAGCTGTGGTTTTGTAGAAAACCGAATATCAAATATTTTCGTATCTTTGGGAGTCGTCGTTATATTTTGCGTGATCGCGAAAATCTTGGTAAATTCGACTCTCGAAGTGACGAAGGAATTTTCATGGGTTATTCTACAAACAGTAGAGCATATCGGGTATTTAACTTGGAATCTAAAACGATGGTAGAATCTATTAATGTTAAAGTAGATGAAGCTTTCCATTTTGCATCTGATAAATCTACCCCTGATATGTCTCTAGATGATGATACTCCTGTAAATGCATCTTCTCATAATAATTCTTTCGATAAAGTTGATGCATCTAATGGTTCTTCTAGTTTATCTGAAATGCAGGAATCATCACATGTACCTCCGAGTACTCCGTTACCTCAAACGCTATGGATCTCCAAGGATCATCCGGAATCGAACATTATTGGAGACCCACAAGAAGGAGTCAGGACTCGGAGACAGTTGGTTTGTGGAGTCGCATGTTACGTCTCCATGGTAGAACCAAAGAACGTCGATGAAGCTCTTCAGGATGACTGCTGGATTGAAGCGATGCAGGAAGAGCTCCATCAGTTCGAAAGGAACAAAGTCTGGGAACTAACGAAGCCACCGAAGCAACACAACGTGATTGGTACTAAATGGATTTTCAAGAATAAGAAAAACGAGGATGGTACCATCATCAGGAACAAAGCACGCCTAGTTGCTCAGGGCTACTCAGAAATTGAAGGTATAGACTTTGATGAGACGTTTGCCCCAGTTGCTCGACTCGAGTCGATTCGTATTTTGTTCGCAATTGCTTGTCATTTTAAAATCAAACTCTTTCAAATGGATGTTAAGAGCGCGTTTTTAAATGGGTTTTTGAACGAGGAAGTTTATGTGGCTCAACCGAAAGGTTTTGTAGACTATAAACAACCTAATCATGTTTTTCGTTTGAAAAAGGCTCTTTACGGTCTAAAACAAGCACCGCGAGCGTGGTACGAAAGGTTAACAAAGCACCTATTGGAAAAGGGCTATACTCGAGAGGGAGCAGACCGGACTCTCTTTGTGAAGCATTATCAGGATAATTTCATTGTAGCACAAATCTATGTCAATGACATTATATTTGGTGCAACTAGAGACAATGATGCTTCTAAATTCGCAGAAACCATGGAAAGCGAATTTGAGATGTCTATGATGGCCGAACTGACATACTTTCTTGGATTGCAAGTGAAACAAAATGAAGAAGGCATCCATTTGTGCCAATCCAAGTATGCAAGGGAGTTGGTGAAGAAATTCGATTTAGAAAACTCTAAAGATTTTCCAACTCCAATGGGAACTAGCAATAAGGGATTAGGAAGTGAATCTCTTAGTGAAAGTGTAGACGAGAAGCTTTATCGTAGCATGATTGGAAGTCTACTCTACCTCACGGCTAGTCGCCCGGATATATCCTTTAGTGTTGGGATCTGCGCGAGATATCAATCAGCACCAAAGGAGGTTTACCTGAAAGTGGTGAAAAGGATCATCCGGTACATCAAAGGAACACTGAACTTCGAAATTTGGTATCTTATGGGAACAACGCTTGACATTATAGGATATTCAGATGCCGATTGGGCAGGATCTGTGGATGATCGGAAAAGTATGAGTGGTGCATGTTTTTATCTTGGCCACTGCCTTGCTGCATGGCATAGTAAAAAGCAAAATTGCATAGCACTCTCGACTGCCGAAGCGGAATATATCTCAGCGGGTAGTTGTTCAACTCAACTCATTTGGATGAAAAGTATGTTGAGCGACTTCTGAATTTCAGCAACTTCGGTAACTATTCTTTGTGACAACACAAGTGCTATAAATATTTCAAAAAATCCTGTGTTGCACTCGAGAACAAAACACATTGAACTTAGATATCATTTTCTAAGAGAGCTAGTTGAATCAAATATTCTTCAAATCTCTTATATTTCAACTGAGGATCAATTAGCTGACATTTTAACAAAACCTTTGGATCAAAAACGGTTTATTCATTTACGTAAAGCAATTGGAATGCTTTCCTTGAAATAACACTTTTTGAAATCATTGCTTAGGTTAGGTTTTATTTTGTGTTTTTGTTCCTTATCTATGTTTATACATAGAATATTAATTGAGCATATGGAATTGACTTTACTTGCATCCATTCATATATTTAGAAATTTATTATGCTCTGGATATAATAATAATTCATTTGATGCAATGATCATTTATGTCAATTAAGTTATCTTTAATTGATCAAAGTCAATTTCTCTCTCATATGATCTCTTGGTATAGTTTTTATCATATTTGAAAATTGAGTTAAGTATGAAACTCGAGATCAATTTTTGGTTGAATACCTTATATCTTAAATAATTGATGACCAAATGAGGGGGAGTTTGTTAGAATATTTATGCTCATAAGATGTGGAAAGAGTTACATCCCAATGAGGAGTGTGAAAACTACCACCACATGGAGGAAAGAGCTACCACCTCGGTCGTCCGAGTACTGTGTGCAGCTACCACATGTATACCAAGCATGGTTTTTCAAGTTGATAAGATAAAATGCTTTTTGGAATACTTGACTCTGTCAAATTCCAAGGTTGGTATAAGGTGGGGATTTTATTGAAAGATGCTCAAAGAGCCACTCCTTACAATAAATTGATTAGATATATTATCTAACATATTTGAGATTTCAAACATCTATTGATCTTGGTACTTCATTTTCTTTACCATATTGATGATTTGATAAACGCATTACTCATAAGATCATGATAGATGTCATTGAACTTGTTCAACTTTAAATGTTTTAATTTTCATAAATTTTCATTTCATTACTTGGATATTATTGATAGATTTAGCATAATCTATTTCTTTTGATGTGAAATGATGACTTTTGTTTAAAGTTGACATGCAAAAGTGCTTACATACTTTTTCTGGATTTTCTGGAATTTTCCTAAATTTTTCTGAAGAAAAAGTTTGGAGCCGATCCGGACCGGAATATCCGTTCCGGATCCCGAACGCAGAATTTTCTGCGGGTGCCCGTTCCGGACTGGATTCTTGATCCGTTCCGGACCGCGGCTAGGGTTTTATAAGAAACAAAAGGGATTTGATTTCTTTTTACAACAATTTTTTGTTTTCAAGTCTCTAGAGCTTCTCTCTCTAGAACTCAACCAATTTGGAGCCTTTCCAACTCGAGTTCTTCGGATTAAAGTAAGTTTCTTTGATCAAAATTTCATTTTTCCACTATTTTGCATTGTTCTTCATAAACGTGAGTGGAAATCATGAGTGAAATTCAATTCTAGATGGTTTTTGGTCAAATTTCTTTTGAAACAAGAACTCTGAGTAAATTAGTTTTGATTATATGCTAGGTATTCTCCTGATTAACGGATTTTTGGGCTTCGATTTCTGAAAATTCGGTTTTAAGGCATATAATGAGAATTTTTGAAAATCATGGGATTGATCTATTTTTAAAATTCTTTTTGCAAAACTAATTTGATTCTTAGTCTCTCTACATGATAATGATTGTTTAGGTACATTTTTTCTAATTTTTGAATATAAACAATTTTTTCGTGTTCTTGAGTTCTTTCTCGCAGGTTGCTCTTGACTAACGCACTAGCAAGGATGGTTTTTGCTTGGATTATTGTGCTCATTGTAGCATTAGTGGGAACTCGAGCATCTGTTAAAAAGAAAAAAGATGGAACAAATCATGAAGAGACAAAGAATGTTCCTCAAATTGAGTCAGAATCAGAAGATGAAGAGAATTGGGACACTTTTTGTAAAGAAGTACAACAGGCTGTTGATGACGAAGATAGGTTCTATTTAAAGAACAAAAAGCTGATGAAGTCTTCTTCAACAACCAAGCAGTACACTAGGCGAAAGAATTCGAGGGGCACTGGAATTCAGATTAATGAACCACTCACCAGAGCACGCTCTCTGCCTAGAGAACATCCATGGAATGAAGGTCAATATGCACCGTCAGCGTCCACACAACCTCCTTCGACCTCTAGGAGAAACACCACAGAAGCTGATATACTATCTATCCAACGAGAACTGAGGAGAATGTCTGCAGAACAAGAAAGAATGTCCACTAACATTCACAAGATGAAAAGAAAATGTTCCAAAATATCAGGAATGCTTAAAGGAATTTTGAACAAATTGAACTGCAGCAGTTCTGAGGATTCAGAATGATTTTTCTTTTGTTGTTCTAATCATTTTTCTTTTGCAGGTTTTAGTCTTAGTTCTCTATCTTTTTAAACCTTTGACTCCCTTTTTATTTTGTAATTTTGGCTACTTTAGTGACAAAAAGGGGGAGAGAGATATGAACAATGGAACAATGGTTACAATGGTTTGTGAGAACTTTGAACTTTGAACTCTGGAAGGTAAGTATCAAAACAACTTTTGGTTTTGTATTGTGAATGAATGCATGCCTCGACTAAATATTTGACTAACTATTTCGGCATGTATTATTACTAACAAGTTGTTTGATTACTAACAAATTTATGACATTTGGATTTTATTGCTTAGAAGATATGTTTATCTCTGATTGATATCTTAATACATATCTGAGTTCATAAATGTCATGGTGAGTATAAACTCTATCTCACTGTTTGGTTTTTGAATGCTAAACATTCTTGAGGTATCTAACGATCTTTCTTGTCAAGAATTACTTCTTTGTGCAGAGAGTACAGATGTCTAAGTCTAGAGTCTGTTTTAGGAGTTTATCTCGTGTATTCATTTTTATTTGGTTCTCAAATGTAAATTTTTGTTGTATGGTGATAGCAACAAAAATATCTTTTTGAATTTTCTTAAGTGGATCTCTGTTTTGTCACGAAACCGCCAAAGGGGGGATTGTTAAGGATTTTAGTTTTGGCGTATTTCGTGAAAGTATTTAAGTCTTGAAGATTGAAGATGAAAAAGCTTAGATCATATACCTCAATCTCAAGAAAGAAGAATTCAAAATGATCAGGTAAGTTTAACTAAACATTATTGGTGATCTGAATACTTCTTATAATGTAGAAACACTTGGATGGGTTTTTAATCGCATAAAAATCAAAAACTGGACAGGTTACATGTTCAGGATCCGGAACAGGGGACTACAGTCCGGACCCCGAACGTTGGTAGTTCATGCACAAATCCAGTCCTGAACATCCCTGTTTCATTCTTGACCCCGAACGTGGATTTTGCTGAAACTGCATGAACAGTCCGGACCGTAAGATTTTGTTCCGGACCCCGAACGTGGAGTTTGCTGAAACTGCATGAACAGTCCGGACCGTGGATTTCGTTCCGGACCCCCGAACCTTGATTTTTCAGGAATTCTCTGAAAAACAACGACAGTCCTGAACGAGCCTAATCCGGTCCGGACCGTCGTGCGGGAAAAATTCTGTTACAATCAGTTTTTGATTCTTATCCTCTTCCAATGGTTTTTAACCTATAAGTAAACCCTAATTCTATCTTTTAGGGTAATCCACACTAAGTTTTATCTCTGGGAAATGACAGATAAAAATTAACGGAGAAAAACTTAGAGATCCACATATAGAGAAGAAAGGAAATAACTAGATTTAATTCTATGTTTCTTCATCTATATTAATTAATTTGATTCTAGGTTTTCATACTCAGATTTTGAGTAGAATCAAATTAATGAATACTTAGATGGCATTTCCGATCTATCTTTGATCTAAGTATTCGGCGGATCATCACCACCAACAAAACAACGATTTTTCCCAAAATCGGCGCGTGGATTCGCGTGGCCTTGTGGATTCAAGGTGCTACCGCTCTCGTGAATTCGGAGCGAGGTACGTTCGTGTGATTGAGACGTACTACCTGGTGGAGACCGTGGATTCGGTCAGACGTCGTGGATTCGACGTTGGACGCCGTGGATTCGTCGTTGGACGCAAATCGTGGATTCGAGGCGCATTGCGGAGCGAGCGGAGAAGATCAACTCGGAGCGTATGGAAAAAGGATGAGTCGTCTGTGAGTGCGTTATATTACCTTTGTACGTGTTATAATCTTAGTTGATTTCACTGTGTTATCGGTCCCGTGGTTTTTTACTCCTGGTTTTGGAGTTTTCCACGTAAAAATTTACGTGTTATTTTCATTTCCGCATTGGGTTTTTATTACGCAAAGATTTTTGAGTGTTTATCGTTTACACCTATTCACCCCCCCTCTATGTGGTTTTTCTCCTATTTAGATCCTTATTATAAGTATAACCCAACAGTGTGGTTGGATATTGATTTTAGCATGATGGTTATATCTATGCGGAGCTATTAATTGATACACATGTGGAACCACTATTTGTCATACTTTCTTTATTTTGCACGAGGACAATTACATGCTTGTATGGACATCTAGATAGGCCATCTTTTATCGCTACACTTTCATGCTGGAACTTGACTTAGGAGAAATCTTGTTTGCTTCTTTTCTCCTTTTCGTTAGTCAGGTGGTTCATGTTGCTCGGGTTTGAGCAGGGGTTTAGGTTAGTGTAGCCGGGGCCTGGATTGTGGATTAGGGGTTTTGGCGGCGACCGCGGATATTGGGCGGTTGACCGAATGTCGGTTATAGGACATCGGTGATAGGGCATGATTATGGACAAGAGGGCTTTGAGGCAACCGCGGATTTTCGGCGGTTGACCGGAGGTCAGGGGCTGGACTTGATGTGGTCGGTAGAGTTGCGGCTACCGCGGATAGAAGGCGGTTGATCGGATACATATTATTTTACCCGATTTTGGATTGGGGGATTATAGCGGCTACCGCGGATAGTAGGCGGTTGACCGGATGTCGGATGTGGGACATGATTGTGATTATGGGTTATTCCGGCGACCGCGGATATTGGGCGGTTGACCGGAGGTCGGTTGTGAGACCTGGTTGTGGATTGTGAGGTATTGCGGCGATCGCGGATTTTGGGCGATTGACCGGATGTTCATTTGTGCATCATATTGGGGATCAGCATTCTTTTAGTGGAGGGGTGTGTTCCACTGGGGCTTTATAGTTGTGATCCAGTCCTGCTTTTGATACTTATCACACCGGCGCGGTTATTGCCCGGTGATGCTTTCCTCGTGTGGGTCGCTCCCCTCGAGTTCCTCTCCGGAGGCCGGGGTCAGACAGTTATTGACAGTTTTGCTATCACATCGGCGCGGCTTATTTGCCCGATGATGAAGGCGGCAGCAGGAGTTTTGCTATCACATCGGCGCGGCTTACTTGCCCGATGATGAGGGCGGTACAGATTGGGTCCATCTGGGACGGTTGGTTACTGTTGCATATGGTTATTCCAGTCTAGTACTGTATTTTAGAGGCATAGTAGTGGTAGTTTCCTTTCTTCAGCAGTCATTATTGCTTACCACACTTCTTTCCTTTTTGCCTCTGGTAGACCTAGTGGGTGCGTCAGAGTTTGAGGTTTTACCCACTAGGGGTGGCTACTTGTTTACTAGTAGTTCTCACCCCCATTCTTCTTTCCTCTTTTTCTTCTCCCTTGTTTTGCAGTGTCTTCTGCGGATGCTGCCGGGCTTTCAGCGGCGGGTCGAGGAGAGAGGACGGCTGAGTAGATAGATCTCGAGGCAGGATGAGCGAGTTAGCTGGACTATTGGTGTACTCAATGTTCCTCAGACGGTTGTACTTTTACTTTGGGACTGGCTTTTGCCAGCAGGTTGTATTTATTTTAGTGAGCTGGGAGAGACAGATGTATCATTTTTACAGATGTACTGTATTTTATTTCCAGCTTCAGTCTGAGATGTAGTAGTTTTAGTTCAGCTCTGTTTTTATTGCTATTTTATTATATCTCTTATATCTGAGCAGGGTATTGGCGCTTCGTGCACGCGGGAAATACCGTGTGGACGGCGGATCTGTAGACGGGCCCGGGTTCTGGTTTACACCCGGGGCGTGACAGCGGCCCTGCTCGCGGGCTGCGGGCCGGGCCCAGTACTGTAGCATCAGGGGAGGTTTTCTGCAGCAGCTTCTTCTTCTTTGAATTTAAATGGAGTTTCATCCTCTATTTTAGATCTTTTTGAGGGTCTTTCTCCGTGGGGTTTTTTTAGCAAAGCTTCTTCATAAACTCTACTGCAACACTGGATTTTTGGAGGCCATTTGGATCATCTTCTCCACCAACACTTGAGAACATCACCATTGCTACTTCACAGCCCTCTCCGTCGCATTTCAGTGCAAAAATTCCCCAGGACTCAATTCTCGGAATTTTGAGCTCATTTTTTGTTCTACGTTTTCACAAGAGCTAAGGCTACAATTTTTATATTCAACTCTTCCCTCAGATCTCATTTTTTTACAGAGTTTTATGGCCATCTTTGGGACCCTTTGTTTCAGTCTGGATTTTTGGCAGCCTTTAGTATTTTGGCTTTTCTGAATTGTAGGAGTGGAAGTTTTAGATGATTTTTGCGGGAAAATTTCTAGGACTTGAAGATCTACAATATTGGTATGTATCATTTTTCCTATATCTGAGTTTTTGTTAGGGTTTATGTATAATCTTTGGAACACCTTGCTGCATTCGTGCACAGATGGAACTTGGTGGATAGTTCAAGTGTTTATGAATTTTCTACTTCATCCGAGCATGAAATTTGGAGTTCTTTAGCTCAATTTGTATCTACTCTCGACAAGGAATCCAATGGTACCTCTCTTGCTGGATTTGGAGCACGTTTGATTATGTAACTTTAATGATCTTCCCAGTGCTGTTATAAGGCTCATTGCAGTCCCTGTTTTGGTTTTTGATTTGAGCAATGCACCTTGGAATGCAGATAACTTTGTGAATATAAGGTCTTTTTCAGAAATTCAAGTTGGTAATTCTTCTTAAATTCATGGTGAGCAAATTCTGTTTTGTGATATGTGGATGAATCCCTTTGGAAAAGCCTCTAATTAAGCTTGGAAATGCTAGCAAGTTTATGTTAGTAGTTTTGGACAGCATTGTGATATTTGTGGTGTTTGAATGTTAAGGGAAATTAATGGTGGAGTTTGAGGACTTGAAAATGTTTGTATGGAGCTGGACATCTTTGTTTTACTGCTAGGAACTTCATCTTGAGGTATTTGGGGCTACACTTACATCTTCTTTAAGTTAGTTTCTATTGCTGAAATTCTAGAATTTAATTGCGCAGCGTGCATTGTTTCAGTGAATGCATCCAATCCGTGAGGCGGATTTGGATTATTTTCACGGCATCGGACTCCTGAGAGGATAAGAATTACTCCTGCCAAATTTCAGCTAAATCGGGCAGAGGATCGTCAAGTTTCAGGTGGGTTGTTGTGCTTCTCCGAAAACGACGATTTACCCACTCGGGCTATTGGTTTTCCTCATGACATAGTTGGTTGTCGCTCTCTTTTCCTTGATGAACCATGCTTGAATATCCATGTTTAGATTAAGTTAATTGATCCTCAGTGTATACATGAGTGAATGAATAGTTGACTGATGTTGCATTATCTCATATGAAGTGATTATAAGCGATCATCCTTAGATTTATGGCTATGTGAGAGTATTTGGGAAAATTAATCTTTAGCCTACTCTTTGTGATGAATGGTTAACTTAATTCATGTGAGAATGATTTTGGTTGATGTATGTGAAGGATTGGCTGTTGTGTGAAGAGGACTTGCTTAATTTATGCGAGAATAATTTTGGCTGCTATATGCGAATGGTTGATTAACTCAAGTGTGAGTGTTGGGTTGGGTGATGTGAGAAGGGCATGGTTGCTATGTGAGAACGGTTAATATGGCTTTATGTGAATGTCATATGGGCTAAGTGTGAATGGTTATCATGGGTAAGTGATGGTGATATTGTTGATGATTCTTGAACCTATGTCACGAGAGGTTATATGTTAAATGATTCTTGACTTATCTATATGAGAATAATTGACCTTGTCGATCTTCATTCTACATCTTGTGATATTTATCATAATGGTTGATCCTTAGACTATTTTGTGTGAGATTGTGTATTGTGGATAGTCGGCGATCTAGCTTATGTGGAAATGAATGTTGTTGGCGGATTCTATGTGCATCCTATGTGAGATCAATAAAAGTTGTTGAACCTTAGTCTATTCATTGGTGACAGTGGATTGAATGTCCATATCCAAGTAGTGTTAAATGATCTTTGGCAAGTCTATATGTGAATGAATGGTTCATATGAGGGTGGTTAGTGGTTTGTGTGAGAAAAGCTTACTTCTTTAATCTTGATCCATCTTTGTGAGATTCACTCTTTATGAAATTAATGATTGTCGTTTATCTCCTGATTCATGTTAGGTGAAAACCATGATGGATACTATTCTCTCTTTATTTCCAAATGTGAAAGGTGCATACTTGTGTAGACTTGATGTATGCTATGTTAACATCTAACCCTTCTATGAGATTAATTATGTAATTTGGATAGCATGCTCTAATAAATGTAAGAACATTGATACTTGTATTTCTTTGATCATCATGGGGACTCTTGCATGCTTGTATGGACATCTAGATAGGCCACCTTTTTCTGCTACACTATCATGCTGGAACTTGACTTAGGAGAAACCATGCTTTATACTTTTCTCCTTTTCATTTTAGACTCTGGGTATCTGTAGCTCGGGTGCGAGCAGGGGGTTTGGGATAGTGTAGTCAGATTCTTGGGATTTGGGACAGGCTGGGCTTGATGGCAGGGTATTGCGGCGACCGCGGACTTTGGGCGGTCGACCGGGTGGTTACTATTGCATCAGATTGGGGGGATCGGGCTTTCTTTAGTGGATGGTTTTTCCCACTCGATTAGAGTCGTGATCCAGTCCTGCTATTTTATATTACTTATGGCTTATTACTTTACTCGTGTGGGTCGCTCCCCTCGAGTGCCACTCCGGAGTGTGCGACAGACAGGCTTTGAGTCATTGAGACTCCTTTTTGCATCGGTGTTATGCGTAGGCGCCAGGCATACCCGATGCGGCAGGCAGAGCAGGCGGTACCAGTGTTTACTGGTGGTCGGATTGGGTTTATTCAGGCAGGCATCTTTTTTTTACTGATGCATACATTTAGCTATATTTCTTAGCACGGCATTTAGAGGCATACTAGTGGTAGCTTTCTTTTATCAGCAGTTCTGTTTATAGCTTACCACCTTTCTTATCCCTTTTCCTTGCCTCTAGTAGACTTAGTGGGTACGTCAGAGTTTGAGAATTTACCCACTGAGGGCTACTGATTTTACTAGTAGTTCTCACATTCTCTGTTGGTGGCAGTTTTGCAGGGGTTTCTCTTGTCCCTGTTTCTTTTGGATAGACGGATCGTGGCAAGGGAGTCACGAGATAGATCCCTACCAGTGTTGATTTCTACAGTGGGATAGATGTACCAACCTAAATTGTGGGTTTCACTGTACACAGTTGTATTTTATTTTTAGTTTATCTCCCTTTTTGGATTTATAGATGTTGTATAGGTGGCTTTTACTTGTATTACAGTTTCGGTGGACCGGATTATTGTATCATCATTTTTGGGAGATGGATATTGTACCCACTTTTCTGCTGTACAATGGTTCACATTTTTATTATAGCACATTTTCTTCAGCTCCGATATCTGTTATTAGTTGTTAGTTGATACTTTTGCAGGTTGGACGCTTCGCCTATGCAGGATTTTTCGCATAGGTGGCGGATCTGTTGGCGAACCTGGGTCGCAGTTTCGACCCCGGGGCGTGACAGGTATGTTACAGCTTTTTGTGTTGGCATATTTCGTAAGTTGAGTCGGAGTCTTAAAGGGATCAAATTGTCAAATCAGCTTTCGAAGACTCTTTGAAGATTCAACATGAGCTCAAGATAACACTCAGGTATGGTTAATTAAACCATGGTGATTTAAGTTCATTTATAATCATTGGAATCTGGAAATGATTGAAACCCGGTTTAGACTTGGTTTTAGGAACTTGGTTTTAACTTACAACCTTTCTTAAGTTTGAATTCCGGCACTAGGTTTGATTTGGATAAAGCTTATCTTGGAAAAATCAGCTTTTACATTGCGTACCGGAACCACACTTTGAGTTCCTCAAACCCGACACAGAATTTTCTGTAGATTCCATTGCGTACCGGAACAAGGTATTTGGTACCGGTACACAATGCCCTATCGGGATAAATTTACTAAACCGACTTTTATCTTTTTCCAAGGGTTATAAATAGATACTTAGGGTTTCTCGAGACTCACCGATCAATTCAGAAACACTCGAGAGCAACCCTAGAGGCTGGTTTTTACCGTTCTTCTCTTTCGCCTCTTTTACCTCGTTGTTGTTTTAGTCACCGCAAGTTAAATTCTGGGAGATTCCGGGGTCAGAATCCAAAACCGCTCGTGACAATTTCCTCCGCTCCACGCCAACTCACGAAGTCGGTCAATTCGACGGTTCTTCCAAGATCTATCTTTTGTCGAATTGATCTAGTCTTTGCTT
This sequence comes from Tillandsia leiboldiana, assembly GCA_029204045.2. Lineage (NCBI taxonomy): Eukaryota > Viridiplantae > Streptophyta > Magnoliopsida > Poales > Bromeliaceae > Tillandsia > Tillandsia leiboldiana. The sequence goes on from CM055069.1 coordinate 18,556,025, forward strand.
AGAGATTCCTTCTACGGTTCCTCAATGATAATCTAAGCAAGGGATCACCATCGAAGCCAATATTCTTATCGGCTGAGTTTGCGTCGTGGATTCGACGTGGCATCGTGGATTCGGTGTGCTAAAGGCGTTTCGTGGATTCGAAACGTGTGCTCGTGGATTCGAGTGGCGTTCGTGGATTCGAACGTGTGCAGTGGACGTGCAATCGGTGAGCGCAAGGTCCGAAGAAGTTGAAGGAGGGGTTGAATCCGTGGAGACGGTAATCACCTTGTTATTCTTCTTTTCTTAGTGGATTGTTATTGCGTGGACGTCCGATCGGTGAGCGCAAGGTCCGAAAAAGCTGAAGGAGGGGTTTGAGTCCGTGGAGTCGTTAATCACCTTGTTATTCTTCTATTCTTAGTGGATTGTTATTGCGTGTTGGTCCCGTGGTTTTTTTCCTGGATTGGAGTTTCCACGTATATCTCGGTGTGCTGTTTTTTATTTCCGCATTGGTTTTTATTTTGCACTGAGATTTGGTTTTATAAGTATTACACCTATTCACCCCCCCCCCCCCTCTAGTTGATTGTGTTAGGTTATATGTAATAAGGATCTAAATAGGGGAAAAAACACCTAGAGGGGGGTGAATAGGTGTAAACGTATAAACACTCAAAAATCGTTGCGATAAAAACCCAATGCGGAAATAAAAATAACTCGCAAGATTTTTACGTGGAAAACTCCATCACCGGAGTAAAAAACCACGGGACCGATAACACGGCAGAAATCCACTAGAATTAAAACACGTACAAGGTGATTTACCGTACACACTTACGACTCAACCTTTTCCATACGCTCCTAGAGGATCTTCTCTGCTCGCTCCGCGACGCTTCTCGAATCCACGATCTGCGCCCAACGCCGAATCCACGGCGTCCAACGTCGAATCCACGACGTCCGACCGAGTCCACGGTCTTCACCCAATAGCACCCTTCGAATCCACGAACGTGCCTCGCTCCGAATCCACGAGAGCGGTTGAACCTTGAATCCACAAGGACACGCGAATCCACGCGCCGATTTTTGGGGTAAATCGTTGTTTTTGGTGGTGATGATCCACCGAATACTTAGATCAAAGATAGATCGGAAATACCATCTAAGTATTCATTAGTTTGATTCAACTCAAGATGTGAGTATGAAAACCTAGAATCAAACTAATCAATATAGATGAAGAAACATAGAGTATTCTCTAATAATTTCCTTTCTTCTCTATATGTGGATCTAGAGCCGTATAAGATGATATAAGAATATGACGGTTATTTTCCTTCTTTTTGGATTCGCCCTAGAAAAAGAGTCATAGGGTCTATTTATAGGTTAGAAACCCTAGGAAGGAGATAAGAATCAAAAACCTAACATTTCTGGAAATTTTACGGACGGCGATCCGGATCGGATTAGCTGTGATCCGGATCGTCGTAACGAGTCAGGCAATTCCAGAAAAACGAAGGTTCGGGATCCGGATCGAAGTGCTTGATCCGGATCGTTCATACAGTTCACCAAACATCAACGTTCGGGATCCGGATTGCGAAGCCTGATCCGGATCGTTCAAGGAAGATGGTAAACTCAATGTTCGGGATCCGGATCAAGAGAGGCTACGATCCGGATTGAACTGGTGTATGAACGAACCACCTTCGGGATCCGGATCGAACAACCTGATCCGGATCCTGAACATGTCCCAAGTCCAGTTTTTGATTTTTATGCAATGAAAGATTCTTCCAAGTGTTTCTACACTACAAGAAGTATTCGGATCACACAAAATCTTTAGTTAAACATATCTGATCCTTTTGAATTCTTCTTTCTTGAGATTGAGTTAAATGATCCAACTTTCTTCACCTTCAATCTTCAAGACTTGAGACTTTCACGAAACTACGCCAACTCAAATTCCGTAACAATCTCCCCCTTTGGCGGTTTCGTGACAAAACACAGATCCACTAAAGAAAATTCAAAAAGATATTTTTGTTGCTATCACCATACAACAAAAATTTACAATGGAGATCCAAAAATTTAAAAACATGAGATAAACTCCTAAAACAGACTCTAGACTTAGACATCTGTACTCTCTGCACAAAGAAATCATTCTTGACAAAAAGAGATCGTTAGATACCTCAAGAATATTTAGCATTCAAAACCTAGTACAGAGATAGAGTTTATCTGATCATCATGACATTTGAGAATTCAGATATGTAAGAGAATCATAGTCAAAAACCAACATATCTTCTATGCAATCAAAACCAAATGTCACAAAGTGTTAGTCCAACATCAACTTGTTAGTTATATTACATGCCAAAATAGTTAGTCGAATAGTTAGTAGAGACATGCATACAAATCACAAGATAAAAACCAAAGTTGAGGTTGAAGTGATACTTACCTTGATGTATACAAAATTTTCACATCAGCATTGTTCAAGTTCTCAGTCATCATTGTACCTTGATGTATACAAAATTTTCACATCATCATCATTGTTCATAATTTTCACATCATCATCATTGTTCATTGTTCTCTCTAAACTCTCTCCCCCTTTTTGTCACAAACAAAGCCAAAATTACCAAAAATTGAAGGAGAGTTAAAAATTTTAAAGAAAATGTTCCGAAATTTAAGAACTAGAACTAAGAGTAAGTCCTAAAAACTGAACTCCTGCACAAAAAGATTAGAAAGAAGGTTAAGTCAGTCTGAATCAGAAATAGTGGGATTGGTACAATCCAACTTCTTCAAAATTGCTTGAAGCATTTTTGACATTCTGGAGACCTTTCTTTTCATCTTATGTTGCTCAGAGATAATCTGTTTGAGATATGTAGACACGCTGTCTTGTTCAGCAGACGATCTTCGCTGTTCTTGTCGAAGTGAGGACCCTACATTCGCTTTTGCTGTGTGTCTCCAGGACGTTGAAGGATGTAGCATAGAACCAGACGGTGCATCTTGACCTTCAATCCATGGAGATTCTCTAGTGAGAGAGCGAGCTCTGGTGAGGGGTCTATCAATCTGAATTCCAGTTCCCCTCGAATTCTTTTGCCTAGTGTACTGCTTTGTTGTTGAGGACGATCTCATCAGCTTCTTGTTCTTCAAGTACAACCTATCTTCTTTGTCAATAGCTTTTTGTGCTTGTTCACAAATCTCTTCCCAGTCTTCTTCATCTGATTCTGAATCAATTTGATAGACTTTCTTTGTCTCTTCTTGATTTGAGTCATCTTGTTCTCTTTTTATAGAAGACCCACTAGGTCCTACCATTGCTACCAAAAGAAAGATTATCCAGGCGAATGCCATTGGTGCAAGTGCTTAAAAGTTTTAAAATCCTGTGAACAATAACTCAAAAACACATGAAAAATTGTTAATTTTCAAAAATTTGAAAAATTATACCCAAACAATCATAATCATGTAGAGAGACTAAGAATCAAATTAGTTTTGCAAAAGGACTTTTAAAAATAGATCAATTGCATGATTTTCGAAAATCCTTATTATATGCCCTAAAACCGAAATTTTAGAAATCGAAGTCTAAAAATCCGTTAATCAGGAGAATACCCAGCATATAATCAAAACTAATCTACTCAGAGTTCTTATTTCAAAAGAAATTTGATCAAAAACCATCCACAAACAAAATTGATCAAAGAATTTCATCACGTTTGAGGAGGAAAAGAGAAAAACGGTGAAAAACCGAGATTTTGATCAATAAAACTTACTTGGAGTTGAAGAACTTGAGTTTGAAAGCTTCCAAGAAGGGTGAAATCTAGAGAGAGAAGCTCTGGAAACATTGGAACAAAAGATTGGAGTAAAAGAAATCAAAACCCTTTTATTCTTTATAAAACCCTAGCCGCGATCCGGATCAGACCATGCTTGCGATCCGGATCGGCTACCCGCAGTGAGAAACTGCGTTCGGGATCCGGATCGGCAGGTCCAATCCGGATCGTCAGCCCGCAGAAGAATACCTGCGTTCGGGATCCGGATCATCTTGCCCGATCCGGATCGACTCCAACTTTTTCTTTAGAAAATTTCAGAGAAATTCAAGAAAAACCAGAAAAAGATTGTAAGCACAAATGTGTATCAACTTTAAACAAAAATCATCGTTTCATACAACAAGAATTAGATTATGCCAAATCTATCAATAATATCCAAAAATGAAACGAAAATTTACAAAAACTAAATCCCTTAAAGTTAAACACCTTCAATTACATCTAACTTGATCTTAAGAGTAATGCCTTTATCAAATCATCAATTCAGTAAAGAAAATGAAATACAAAGATCAATAGATGTTTGAAATCCCAAATATAGTAGATAATGTATCTAGACAATCTGTTGAAGAGAGTGGCTCTTTGAGCATCTTTCTTTAAAAACCCACCTTATACCAACCTTGAAATTTGACGGAGTCAAGTATTTCAACATGCATTTTTCATAATCAAAAATTTGAACAACCATGCTTGGTATACATGTGGTAGCTGCACACAATACTCGGACGACCGAGGTGGTAGCTCTTTCCTCCATGTGGTGGTAGTTTTCACACTCCTCATTGGGATGTAACTCTTTCCACATCTTTTGAGCATTTTACTTTTCTTTGACTCCCCCTCAATTGGCTATCAATTATTTAAGATATAAAGTATTCAACCAAAAATTGATCTCGATTTCATACTCGACTAAGCAGTCAAATAAGATAATGACTATACCAAGAGATCATTGAGAGAGAAATTGACTTTGATCACTCAGAAGATGATTTAATTAACATAAATGATCATTGCAACAGTGAAATATTATGATGGCAAAAGCATAATAAATTTCTAAATGTGCGAAAAGATGCAATTAAAGTCAATTATGATCTATGCTTAATTAATGTCCTATGTACAAACATAGATAATGAACAAAATAAAAACAAAAACAAAACCTATCCTAAGCAAAGGTTTCAAAAAGAAGTTTATTTCAAGGAAAGCATTCCAATTGCTTTTCGCAAATGAATAAAACATTTTTGATCCAAAGGTTTTGTTAGAATGTCAGCTAATTGATCCTCAGTTGAAATATATGAAAGTTGAAGAATATTTGATTCAACTAGCTCTCTAAGAAAATGATATCTAAGTTCAATATGTTTTGTTCTAGAGTGCAACACAGGGTTTTTAGAAATGTTAATTGCACTTGTGTTGTCACAAAGTATTGTTACCGAAGATGCTGAAATCCGGAAGTCGCTCAGTACGCTTTTCATCCAAATGAGTTGAGTTGAACAACTTCCAGCCGAAATGTATTCCGCTTCGGCAGTCGAGAGTGCTAAGCAATTCTGCTTTTTACTGTGCCATGCAACAAGGCAATGGCCAAGATAGAAGCATGCACCACTCGTGCTTTTCCGATCATCCACTGATCCTGCCCAATCGGCATCTGAGTATCCAACAATATCCAAACTTGTTCCCATAGGATACCAAATTCCGAAATTAATTGATCCTTTGATATACCGGATGATCCTTTTCACCGCTTTCAGGTGAACCTCCTTTGGTGCAGATTGATATCTCGCGCAGATCCCAACACCAAAAGATATATCCGGGCGACTAGCCGTGAGGTAAAGTAGACTTCCAATCATACTTCGATACAGTTTCTCGTCTACATTCTCACTTTGTGATTCACTTCCAAGTCCCTTGTGGCTAGTTCCCATTGGAGTCGGAAAATCCTTCGAATTTTCAAGATCAAACTTTTTAACCAACTCCATTGCATACTTGGATTGACTCAAGTGAATACCTTCATCATTTTGTTTAATTTGCAATCCAAGGAAATAAGTCAATTCGGCCATCATGGACATCTCAAATTCGCTTTCCATGGTCTCCGCGAATTTAGAAGCATCATTATCTCTTGTTGCGCCAAATACAATGTCATCGACATAGATTTGTGCTACAATGAAATTGCTTTGATAATGCTTCACAAAGAGAGTCCTATCAGCTCCCCCTCGAGTGTAGCCCTTCTCCAAAAGGTGCTTTGTCAACCTTTCGTACCATGCTCGCGGTGCTTGTTTCAGACCGTAAAGAGCCTTTTTCAAACGAAAAACATGGTTAGGTTGTTTATGGTCTACAAAACCTTTCGGTTGAGCCACATAAACTTCCTCATTTAAAAACCCATTTAGAAATGTGCTCTTAACGTCCATTTGAAATAATTTGATTTTAAAATGACAAGCAATAGCAAACAGTATACGAATGGACTCGAGTCTAGCTACAGGGGCGAATGTTTCATCAAAGTCTATACCTTCTACTTGAGAGTAGCCTTGAGCAACTAATCGTGCCTTGTTCCTGATGATAGTACCATCCTCATTCTTCTTGTTCTTGAAGATCCATTTGGTACCTATCACATTATGTTGCTTTGGAGGCTTCGTTAATTCCCAGACTTTGTTTCGCTCAAATTGATGGAGCTCTTCCTGCATTGCTTTAATCCAGTAGTCATCCTGAAGAGCTTCATCTATGTTCTTTGGTTCGATTAAAGATACGTAGCAAGCGAATCCACAAACCAACTGCCTCCGAGTTCTAACTCCTTGTGGATCTCCAATAATATTCGATTCCGGATGATCCTTGGAGATTCGTAGCGTTTGTTGAGACGGAGTACTCAGAGATAAATGAGATGATTCCTGCACATTAGATAAACTTGAAGAACCATTAGATGCATCATTAATATTGGAAGTATTATTATGAGAAGATGCAACGGCAGGAGAATCATCATCTTGAGAGATATCGAGGGTAGATTTTTCAGATGCAAAGTGAAAAGCTTCATCTACTTTAACATTTATAGATTCTACGATCGTCTTAGATTCCAAGTTAAATACTCGATATGCTCTACTATTAGTAGAATACCCCAAGAAAATCCCTTCGTCACTTCGTGAGTCAAACTTTCCAAGATTTTCACGGTCACGTAAAATGTAACACCGACTCCCGAAGATGCGAAAATATTTGATATTGGGTTTTCTACCACACCATAGTTCATATGGTGTATTTAACGTTCCCGGGCGCAAAAACACTCGATTAATGACATAGACAGCGGTGTTCACAGCTTCAGCCCAAAAATGTAGCGGTAGGTTCCGGCTATGAAGCATCACACGCGCCATCTCTTGAACAACCCTGTTTTTGCGCTCGACAACACCATTCTGTTGAGGTGTATAGGGTGCAGAGAATTCATGTTTAATACCGTTTGAAGTACAAAAGTCAATGAATTTAGAATTAATGAATTCTCCACCTCTATCACTTCTAACACGAATGATCTTTTCATTCTTTTCAATCATAATACGAAGGCAAATCTCGTGAAAAGAATCAAAAGTATCAGCTTTCTCTTTTAAAAATGCTACCCAAGAATACCGAGAGAAATCATCAACCAATAAGAAAATATACCATTTACCTCCCAAAGATGGTTGACGAGTAGGCCAAAAGAAAGAAAAAAAATAGTCTACATAAACTACACAACATTTTAATCGTAGAACGATTAAAGACAAGGAAGGGTTTCACCTTTGCACACCCAAACCTTTTGAGTTTTGGAGTATGTTGGCAATGGTTGAGAAGTTTTCCTTGATGAAGACGTTTTGTCTGATTGATCTTTTTCTTTTGTCATCGTCTTGTTTGGAGTACTACCAACGTTCTTTTCTTTTGAAAAATCCTTCTTTGAATTCCGGGGAGTGAACTTATTGGTAGCAGTTGCAAGATGTGGTTGATTTGATCTTTGAGCTCCAATCTTGCAATTTCTTTCAATGTGCCCTGCAAAATTACAACGAAAACATACCTTAGTGCTTGACGATTCCGAAGAGGATGAAGTAGGCTTGTTGTCGTTGGTTGTCGTGAATTCCGGTGTCGGAGGAGGAGATACCGACTGAGGCACAAAGACTGTCCCAACCGAACTAAAATTGTCTTCAGTTCGATTGTATCCGAGGCCGAACTTGTTTGTTTGACCAAGACCAAAAAGTTTATCCAACTTACTCCTTCTAGAAGAAAATTGCTGTAAGTCATCCTTGAGTTGGCAAATGGTCTCTGTCATTTCCAATTTTTCCCGTCGGGCCTCGCCGTAGAGCTTCAAGAAGTAGTTCGCTTTGTTCACCATATCTATATAATTCTTCTCGAGTTGCTCATTGGACTCTTGAAGGGAAACATTTGCTTTTATCAGATTATCCCTTTCCACTTCAAGATCAGTCGAGAGAGAAGTTACCCTTTTTACTTCTTCTTCGAGATCCTGCAATCTCCCTCTCAACCCCTTGTTTTGCTTAGCCGGTTTCTTTGAATCCCGTAAAGGTCTGTGAAAGGCTAGAGCAAAATCTTCACCTTCCGAATCATCCGATTCGTTGTCCATTGCATTCTTTTCAACAGTGGAGTTGGACAATGACTCGGATGTACTTGCCATAAAGCACATGAAGGGTGAAGATATGGACGCGTGGAATGCCGTGGAGCTCTTTTCTTCATCACTTGAAGACGACTCATTTGACGTTGAGTTGTCATCCCAAGTGACGACTTGCATCGCCTTCTTCTTTGCCGGATACTTGTTGGGACACTCCGTTGCAATGTGGCCGTAGCCTCGACATTTGAAGCATTGTAGTTGTCCCTCTGAACTTTTCTTATCCTTTGAGAAGTTCTCTTGCTTTCTTGACTTGTAACTTGAAGTGCCCTTGCCTTTGTTCGACTTTCCGAAGGATGGAGATTGTCACGCCCCGGGGTCAAAACTGCGACCCGGGCCCGCCAACAGATCCGCCACCTATGCCAACCTGCATAAGCGAAGCATCCTACCTGCAAGAAAAGTACTACAACTGGACAGATATCAGAGCTATAAATAAAAATTTGCTGTAACTAAAATCAATTACTGTACAACTGGAAATAATACAACAATGTTCGCCTCCCAAAAATAATAATAAAACAATATCCTCAAATACCAGCTCTGAACCCAACCGGGAGGTAACTCCAATAAATACAACAGTGTACAGTCTCTCAATACACAATATCCTCACTACAACAGTCTCTCCAAAGAGGAAAAAGAAACAACTAAACTACTGATGATCTCCTCTGAAGGGGTACCGCTACTCTCCAACGACGGGTAGGGATCTAGCTCGCGACTCCCTCGCCTCGATCAACAACCGCAGAGTCAGCAACACCCGCTAAGACTCTGCAAAACAAAGGAGAGAAAAGAAAAGGGGGGAAACCCCCAAAGGGTGTGAGAACTACACCAAAAAGGGAGTTCTCAGTGGGTACCACCGCCAGACCCGACGGTCTGCCCACCAAGTCCTCAAGAGACAAAAACTAACCCAAGTCATAAGACTGAAATGAGTAAGCTGGAGACTCTCAACAGCTACCCTGCCCCTATCTAAAGGCTAAAAGGGGGAGAACCAAACAGTGGTATGCAACCACTAGCACACGAAGTGCACCATCGACCTAATCGAGCTGACTGCCACATCTGGTCCAGTCAAACCTGCGCCCACCTACAACCACCTCCCGCTGACGGGCAGGAATTACGTAGGGCGTCCAAACGGACTAGCTCGCTATCGAGTAGTGGCTCATGCAGGCTATGGTCAAAATCCACGCTCTCTATCAGAACGGATAGAATCATGATGCTCAACCTCTCACACAGCGGTCAAAGTACTCTCAACGACACGGGACCACCGTCAACCAGACGGCTCTCAATAATACTAGCACTGATCTAAACTCAACTACCAGTCTGCACTCGGCCCCCAGGCACGAGTGTAACAATAAAAGTATTTGACCAAAATAAACCCAATCGAATGAACCGGTATAAAACCCGGTACTGCCTGCTCTGTCACCAATCTCCCGAACTCAGTATCTCCACTGTCCATGTAGTGATCCGGCCTTTCGGGGGTATTTTTGACTTAGGTATAGTCATTTAAGCCTTTAAGTGAAATAAAATTATTCAATTCTTGAAGTTGGCCATTGTGAGATGCTAGTATTTTTCTGCGATAGAGCGCGGAAAAAGAAAGCCGACGGCGCGATCGGATCTGAAATCCGATATCGGGAACCCCCTGAACGGGACCCAAAGTGATATGGTAATTAGTCGTGCATCGGAATCCGTGCTAAATATCTTGCACCCGTTAGAGATAAGGTGGTTTATCTCGTGGGGGATAATTAATTAGTTAATTAATTATCCCAGACGGAAAATTAATTAATTCTCTTACATACGAATTAAAGAGGAATTAATTAAAGGTAAAGTACGACTATATAAGGGATCCTGAGTATCGGAAAGGAAAAGAAAAGAAAATAAAAAAAACCCTAATCGGAGAGAAGGGAAAAAAAAAAAAAAAAAGACGGAACCCTAGCCGGAAGAAAGGGAAAGGAGAAAGAGAAGGAGCCCGATCTTCCCGGACACCGAACCGAAGGCAAGAACGCGACCGGACAACCTTCCCGTCGATCTTCGGTTAGTAAAATAATTTATTTAAATTATTTGGGAGTTTTCCGTCATCTCTTTCGTTGAGTTCTTGGTGGTCTTTAATCGAGTTCTTGTTATCGGACCTCCGACCGACGTTTTGGTTGTTCGTCGATCGTTGGTTTAGTCGTTAGAATTATCGTGTTTTTATTCGGAGATTTTTGGGATGTTTCGTTGGAACATAGTGGGTTAACGGGAGGCCGCCGCCGCCGTTTTTAAACGGGAGGCCGCCGCCGCCGTTACCATGGTCGCGGGGTCTTCGCCGGAGTCGCACGGGAGCGAAAACGGAGAAGAAACCGCGAAACGGGAGCGCAAACGGAGAAGAAATCGCGAAACGGGAAGTTACTGTGCTTTTCCGTACAGCGCGGTCCACGGGTCCAGGCGTGCACCCGGTGCACGCCTGCAACATCGAAGGCCAAGAACCGGCGCACAAATCCGTGCGCCGGCCCGGCCCGTCCAGCATGGTGCACGCGCTGGGCGTGCACCCGGTGCGCGACGCCGCGGCCGAATGCGTGAACCCGGCGCGCGCCAGCACCGTGCGCGGCCCGGCCCGTCCCGCCTGGTGCACGCTCCTGTGTGCACTCGGCGCATGCCGCCGCCGCCTGATGCCGTAAACCCGGTCCACGGTTGCTCCTGTGCACCACCCGACAGCCCAAAGATCGGTAGCTCCGTTTTTGTCCGTTTTTCCACCGTTTTGAACGCCGTTTTCGCCGTTGGGATCATTATTTCCGTGGCTTTCTTGGCATGGCCACCTGGGACCTTCTTGATCATTATTTTATTAGGTCGGGTGCTAATTTCGCCGATGCTCCGCGCCTCGACGAAATCGTCGGGGGCGTGCCGTCGGGTCTCTTTTCTCATCATTTCCGCCGTCGGGGCCTTCTTGGTCTAACCAGGGACGTCCCGAGTGGGCTACCGATTGAGGATTGAGTTTTGTTGGACTTTCCCCGTCGAAAAGAGTAAAGTGGGTCTTGTGTTTTCAGATGTTAGTACACGCTTTTGACTATAGTTATCCGTGCGGACTTTCTTTAGGTCCAGACGCGCAGCGGGGGTGCGCGAAAGATTCGGGAGTTCCGATCTCTCTCCAAATAGGTGGGTACGGTTGCTGTAAATACAGCCAGTGCAGTAAGTGCATCTATCGTCATTAAAGTGCTCTCAATTTATCTAACAAAGTAGATGGACAGTTTAACCTTTCGCATAATCGTGTTTTTATCTAACAATTGAAGCGGCTGCGGTCGCATTGTTCATGACACGCCGATCTCGGCAAATCTGTTTTGGGATGCTGCACGTACACAGGCGGATTGGCCTCCGCATGGGTGTACTTTTCCGGAAGAGTGGTCTTGTATGACCCGTGTTCCTCACAAAAGTGTGGGTGCCGTGAGGACCCCTTCGCGCCCGCTGGGAATAGCACACCAGCACCGTGGAAGGGGTAAATGCATCAAAGTAGGTACTTGTGCACGAGGGGAGACTTTAGTCTCTCCGACAGATAATCTGGGGTTGGTGCCCAATTTAATTGATAATTCTGGGGTTGGTGCCCAGCTTAACATGTGCAGGGTTGTAGCGAAATGGTTTTGGTGTTTCCGGTTTGCTCCTTATTCCTTATTGTTATTAGACATCTACTTTGTTTGTCACTAACATTACCCACTCCGTGACAGGCGCTACGAGAGGCGTTAGCCGGGAGTTTGTCGAGACTGCGTCGCGAGGGCCGTAGTCAGGACACTTGGTTATTATCATTATCTCATTTCTTTTACGCATTTAGTTAATTTGCTTGTGGGTAGTAATAATCGTGGACATGTATTATTTAGCACTGTGGATGAGTTGTACGTTTATAGTTTGGTTCTTTTGGTAATGTTTTTGTATGCGGCATGTTTTCATGATAAACCAAATGACTTCGAAAAGGTTTTCTCAAAACGAAGTGTCGTGTGGGCACGGGTTTTGCAACTGCTGGTTTTATCCTTTCTAAAACATTGATGCCGCTTTATTATTCCGCTTGATGTTGAATGTCTATTGTACGGTTGATGGTTGGTGTTTGATGTATGTTGTTGTAAGTGAGACGCCGTGCATATACAAAGGAGACTCTGTCCGCGGACAGGGAGAATTTGTGTATGTGGCGGTCTGGCACGCACCGGGGATGAGGTTTAAATTACCTGGTTAAAAGAAAAAAAAATACACACGATTTTCCGCTTAAATAGACTCAAAAACCCCCGGGGGCGTGACAGATTAAATGGTATCAGAGAAAACAACCATAACCATAGTAGACGTGATCCACATCCACAGTGCAGGGTACCACAAGCAAATTAGACTTGAGATAACCAAGGTATAAGTGCGTAGTACGTGAGAGTACGGGAAAAAGGGGACGTTATGTAGGCGTAATCATAAGACAGGGTATTAGGGTTATAACCTTAGGGTTAACGTGGTTTCTTTGTCTATAGCGGACGATGGCCCGGATTAGATTGTCCACCGAGAATGCGGACGCAGACAGAGTGACCCCGACCACCGCAGAGAACCAGCTCCTCCGACAACAACTGCGGGAAATGGCCGGGCAACTAGCGACGCTGACGGAGCAGGTTTGTCACCTGACGCAGCGACAGGCAACCGCGCCAGCCGAGCGCGATCCAACCCCTCCGCCCGAAACCACCGCACCCACTACGGGACCGCAAGGGACGGGTGGTACGACGACGGAACAGCCCCCATCCCCAAGGGACGTATCTACTCCGACGACCACGGGGCCCGTGAAGGGAGCGACAGCAGGGGAGGCCGGAACGACCCCTACTCTCGGGGGGTCCGCCGCGGTAGAAGGGAACACGGAGCAACGAACGACGCGAGAAAGGGTCAGGACGAATTTGGCTGGGTTCAAGAAGCATGACCCTCCCATTTTTGAGGGAGAGACGACCGATCCATGGGTCGTCGAGAAATGGGTGGATACCCTGGAAAAACTCTTCGAGGACCTACTGATGGAGGAACACGAGCGGGTTCCACTAGCCGTCCACTTCCTCGAGGGGAATGCACGCATCTGGTGGAAGACGGTACGCCCGGATCCAACTACAAACGACCCGCTACCGACATGGACGGCCTTTAGAGAGGAACTTTTTGACGCTTTCTTCTCCAATAGCGTCAAGCGACAACTGGAAGACGACCTGAAGAACATTAGACAAGGGAACCGCTCGGTCATGGAATATCAAAGGGAGTTTGTAAGATTGGTTAACTGCGTCCCGTTTGTTATACGAGATGAACCTCACAAGGCCCGTCTTTTTGTGGACGGGTTACGGAGCGACATCTTCGAGATGGTTCAGGCAGCGGACCTGCGAACGTTCAGGGAAGTGGTGGATAGGGCCACCATAGTGGAGCGGGGGTTCGCTATCACCCGAGCTCGACGGGAGGGATCAGAAAATAACCGGGAGAGGAAGCGGACACAGACTTACCCGGGAGGGGGTCCGTCCGGTGGGAGCCGACCCCCAAAGTACCCCAAGACGCAACAAGGAAGCAAGAGTGCACCTATTGGAAAGCCGCGACCAGCAAACAAGCCATGCGTTATTTGCGGAGCATCGCATCCAGTGACGGAATGCCCTAAGAGACAGGACCACTGTTACCGCTGCGGCAAACCAGGGCATCTCCTATTCAACTGTCCCCTGAACACTGGAGCGGCATCTTCCACAGCCTCCACCCCGACGGCACAGCCACCAGGACGGGGTAGAGCATCAACGGGGATGCCTCCACACCCTCCGGCGCCAAGGGCAGAAGGAGAATCGCGACCACAACCAGGAGGGAGGCTCTACTCCATGGGCCAACATGGAGCGACACTGCAAGAGGAGGCGGTCGCAGGTATTACCTCCGTTTCTAATTTCCGGGCACGAACCCTGTTTGACACCGGGGCGACTCGCTCCTTTATTTCCCGCACTTTTGCACAAACACATCTGCTAGGGAGTAGTCCCCTTGATGTCTTACTGACCGTCCAGACCCCCGGGGGGCCAATCGCGGCAACTGGCCTAGTACCCTCTTGTTCAATAAGACTGGGAAGGTTGTCGTGCCCCTGGGACCTGGTGGTCATACCGCTAAAGGAATACGACGTGGTTTTGGGCATGGACTGGCTTACCGAGTATCAGGCGGTCATCGACTGCGAGAAGCGCCAGGTGCAACTACAGAAGCCGGGATTTCCAGAAAATGTGTACTTGCTATGTAAAAGCACTTCCTTTTTGGCTATCATCTCCGCGTCGCGAGCTAGGAAGTTAATGGAGGGCGGGTGCGTGGCCTATCTAGCCTCAGTAGATTTAGCCACCCGACCCATTCCCTCGCCTTCCGAAATTCCCGTGGTAAGGGAATTTCTGGACGTATTTCCGGCAGAGCTCCCCGGAGCGCCGCCGGAACGAGAAGTCGACTTTCCCATTGAACTACTTCCCGGCACCAAACCCATCACCAAGGCACCGTACAGGATGGCCTTCGCGCAGTTGAAGGAACTCAAGGCACAGTTGGAGGACCTTTTGGATAAGGGCTTCATCAGACCTAGCGCGTCGCCCTGGGGCGCGCCCGTCCTGTTTGTGAGAAAGAAGGACGGAAGTCTCCGGTTGTGTATCGACTACCGGGAGATAAATAAGGTCACCGTTAAGAACAAGTACCCCCTGCCAAGGATCGACGACCTTTTCGACCAATTACAGGGGGCGACGGTGTTTTCAAAGATTGACCTGCAGTCGGGCTATCATCAGGTCCAAGTAAAGGGGGAGGACATCCCCAAAACGGCTTTTCGGACTCGCTACGGTCATTACGAATTTACTGTAATGCCGTTCGGGCTCACGAATGCCCCGGCAGTGTTCATGGACATGATGAACAGGGTGTTCAAACCCTTTCTGGATTTATTCGTGGTGGTCTTCATCGACGATATCCTCATCTATTCCCGTACAGATGAGGAACATGAAGAACATCTGCGCACCGTCCTCCAGACCCTACGGGAACAGAAACTCTACGCCAAACTCAAAAAGTGTGAGTTTTGGCTCCGAGAGGTTGGCTTCTTGGGACATGTAATCTCGGCGGCTGGGGTCGCAGTCGACCCGAAGAAGATAGATTCGGTGACGGACTGGACCCAACCGACGACGGTAACGGAGATTCGAAGCTTCCTGGGGTTAGCCGGGTACTACCGGCGCTTCGTGAAGGATTTCTCCAGGATAGCCGCCCCCTTAAACCGCTTGACTAAAAAGGGGGAAAAGTTCATCTGGACGGACAAATGTCAGAGGAGCTTCGAGGAGCTCAAGGATAGATTGACGCGAGCTCCGATCCTCGCCCTACCGGAACCAGGGGAGGATTATGAAGTGTATTGCGATGCGTCGCGAAACGGACTGGGTGGAGTGCTCATGCAACGGGGGAAGGTTATAGCCTATGCGTCAAGGCAGCTCAAAGAATACGAGCGAAACTACCCCGTGCACGATTTGGAACTTGCAGCGGTGGTGTTCGTCCTCAAGCTTTGGAGACACTACCTGTACGGGGCACACTGCAATGTGTACTCGGATCATAAAAGTCTTAAGTATCTTTTCACCCAAAAGGAGTTAAATTTGCGACAAAGACGGTGGCTCGAGCTATTGAAGGATTACGATTTAACGATCCACTACCACCCGGGAAAGGCAAATGTGGTGGCCGACGCCCTGAGCCGTAAGGGGCAGGCCGAGAAAGCAGGGGTAGGTGCCATCACCCAACAAGATAGTCTGATTGCGGAATTTTCGCAACTAAGACTAGAGGTAGTGCCGGCGGGTACAGTCGAACGACTTCTGACACTGGTGGTCAGACCTACCCTGCTTGACAGAATTCTCGAGGGGCAGTCAACTGATGACCAACTCCAGCTGGTGCGAAGTAGAGTGACTGCCGACCAAGGAGGAGACTTCGCAGTAAACTCCGACGGCACGATACGATTTCGGGGACGAATCTGCTTGCCGGATCTACCGGAACTCAAAGAGAAAATCCTGCGGGAGGCGCATACCGCTCCATATACAGCGCATCCCGGGGGAACGAAGATGTACAAGGACGTCAATCAGACCTTCTGGTGGCCCAAAATGAAGGGAGACGTGACTCGGTATGTGGCACACTGCCTGGTGTGCCAACGAGTGAAGGCCGAGCACCAGCGTCCAGCAGGAAAATTGCAACCCTTACCGGTACCCGTGTGGAAGTGGGACATGATTACCATGGATTTTGTGACCGGGTTCCCGAGATCGTCACAGGGACACGATGCAATATGGGTAATCGTGGACCGTCTGACGAAGTCGGCCCACTTTCTGCCCATACACACGACGTGGGCGCGGGAACGACTGGCGCAAACCTACATCAACGAGATAGTAAGGTTGCATGGGGTGCCGACGTCCATCACGTCGGACAGGGACACACGATTTGTGTCAAACTTTTGGCAGAGCCTGCAGCGAGCAATGGGAACCAAGTTGCACTTCAGTACGGCTTTTCACCCGCAGACCGACGGACAATCAGAGCGGGTGATACAAATTGTGGAGGACATGCTTCGGGCATGCGTTTTAGACCTGGGCGAAGGATGGGCACGGTGTTTGCCCCTAGTGGAATTTGCCTATAATAACAGTTACCAGCCAGCATTCAGATGGCACCATACGAGGCCCTGTACGGGCGCCGCTGTCGGTCTCCAATATGCTGGGACGACCTGGGTGAGCGTAAGATTCTGGGGCCAGATTTGGTGGAGGAGACCGAAGCAAAGGTGCGGTTGATTAGACAAAGACTACAGACCGCCCAGAGCAGACAGAAAAGCTACGCGGACAACAGACGCAGAGACTTAGAGTTCATGGTGGGTGAACATGTGATGCTCCGAGTTTCGCCCTCCAAGGGGAACCGACGCTTCGGCATAAAAGGAAAGTTAAGCCCGAGGTACGTAGGACCGTTCGAGATCCTGGAACGCATAGGACCGGTGGCGTACCGATTAGCTCTGCCGCCGAATCTCGAACGAGTCCATAGCGTATTCCATGTCTCAATGCTCCGGAGATACCTAGCTGATCCCTATCATGCCTTGGATGCCTCCACCATCGAGTTGCGAGAGGATTTAAGCGTCGAGGAGACGCCGGTGCGGATTTTGGCGAGAGAGGACAAGAAGTTGCGCAATCGAACTATCCCCTATGTGAAGGTCCAGTGGAGCAACCACGAAGAGCGCGAGGCGACGTGGGAACTGGAATCGAAGATGAGGGAATGTTTCCCCGAATTGATTAGTGGGGTTTGTACTTAAGTTTCGGGACGAAACTTTTTATAAAGTGTGAGTGGTGTAGTGATCCGGCCTTTCGGGGGTATTTTTGACTTAGGTATAGTCATTTAAGCCTTTAAGTGAAATAAAATTATTCAATTCTTGAAGTTGGCCATTGTGAGATGCTAGTATTTTTCTGCGATAGAGCGCGGAAAAAGAAAGCCGACGGCGCGATCGGATCTGAAATCCGATATCGGGAACCCCCTGAACGGGACCCAAAGTGATATGGTAATTAGTCGTGCATCGGAATCCGTGCTAAATATCTTGCACCCGTTAGAGATAAGGTGGTTTATCTCGTGGGGGATAATTAATTAGTTAATTAATTATCCCAGACGGAAAATTAATTAATTCTCTTACGTACGAATTAAAGAGGAATTAATTAAAGGTAAAGTACGACTATATAAGGGATCCTGAGTATCGGAAAGGAAAAGAAAAGAAAATAAAAAAAAACCCTAATCGGAGAGAAGGGAAAAAAAAAAAAGAAAAGACGGAACCCTAGCCGGAAGAAAGGGAAAGGAGAAAGAGAAGGAGCCCGATCTTCCCGGACACCGAACCGAAGGCAAGAACGCGACCGGACAACCTTCCCGTCGATCTTCGGTTAGTAAAATAATTTATTTAAATTATTTGGGAGTTTTCCGTCATCTCTTTCGTTGAGTTCTTGGTGGTCTTTAATCGAGTTCTTGTTATCGGACCTCCGACCGACGTTTTGGTTGTTCGTCGATCGTTGGTTTAGTCGTTAGAATTATCGTGTTTTTATTCGGAGATTTTTGGGATGTTTCGTTGGAACATAGTGGGTTAACGGGAGGCCGCCGCCGCCGTTTTTAAACGGGAGCCCGCCGCCGCCGTTACCATGGTCGCGGGGTCTTCGCCGGAGTCGCACGGGAGCGAAAACGGAGAAGAAACCGCGAAACGGGAGCGCAAACGGAGAAGAAATCGCGAAACGGGAAGTTACTGTGCTTTTCCGTACAGCGCGGTCCACGGGTCCAGGCGTGCACCCGGTGCACGCCTGCAACATCGAAGGCCAAGAACCGGCGCACAAATCCGTGCGCCGGCCCGGCCCGTCCAGCACGGTGCACGCGCTGGGCGTGCACCCGGTGCGCGACGCCGCGGCCGAATGCGTGAACCCGGCGCGCGCCAGCACCGTGCGCGGCCCGGCCCGTCCCGCCTGGTGCACGCTCCTGTGTGCACTCGGCGCATGCCGCCGCCGCCTGATGCCGTAAACCCGGTCCACGGTTGCTCCTGTGCACCACCCGACAGCCCAAAGATCGGTAGCTCCGTTTTTGTCCGTTTTTCCACCGTTTTGAACGCCGTTTTCGCCGTTGGGATCGTTATTTCCGTGGCTTTCTTGGCATGGCCACCTGGGACCTTCTTGGTCATTATTTTATTAGGTCGGGTGCTAATTTCGCCGATGCTCCGCGCCTCGACGAAATCGTCGGGGGCGTGCCGTCGGGTCTCTTTTCTCATCATTTCCGCCGTCGGGGCCTTCTTGGTCTAACCAGGGACGTCCCGAGTGGGCTACCGATTGAGGATTGAGTTTTGTTGGACTTTCCCCGTCGAAAAGAGTAAAGTGGGTCTTGTGTTTTCAGATGTTAGTACACGCTTTTGACTATAGTTATCCGTGCGGACTTTCTTTAGGTCCAGACGCGCAGCGGGGGTGCGCGAAAGATTCGGGAGTTCCGATCTCTCTCCAAATAGGTGGGTACGGTTGCTGTAAATACAGCCAGTGCAGTAAGTGCATCTATCGTCATTAAAGTGCTCTCAATTTATCTAACAAAGTAGATGGACAGTTTAACCTTTCGCATAATCGTGTTTTTATCTAACAATTGAAGCGGCTGCGGTCGCATTGTTCATGACACGCCGATCTCGGCAAATCTGTTTTGGGATGCTGCACGTACACAGGCGGATTGGCCTCCGCATGGGTATACTTTTCCGGAAGAGTGGTCTTGTATGACCCGTGTTCCTCACAAAAGTGTGGGTGCCGTGAGGACCCCTTCGCGCCCGCTGGGAATAGCACACCAGCACCGTGGAAGGGGTAAATGCATCAAAGTAGGTACTTGTGCACGAGGGGAGACTTTAGTCTCTCCGACAGATAATCTGGGGTTGGTGCCCAATTTAATTGATAATTCTGGGGTTGGTGCCCAGCTTAACATGTGCAGGGTTGTAGCGAAATGGTTTTGGTGTTTCCGGTTTGCTCCTTATTCCTTATTGTTATTAGACATCTACTTTGTTTGTCACTGACATTACCCACTCCGTGACAGGCGCTACGAGAGGCGTTAGCCGGGAGTTTGTCGAGACTGCGTCGCGAGGGCCGTAGTCAGGACACTTGGTTATTATCATTATCTCATTTCTTTTACGCATTTAGTTAATTTGCTTGTGGGTAGTAATAATCGTGGACATGTATTATTTAGCACTGTGGATGAGTTGTACGTTTATAGTTTGGTTCTTTTGGTAATGTTTTTGTATGCGGCATGTTTTCATGATAAACCAAATGACTTCGAAAAGGTTTTCTCAAAACGAAGTGTCGTGTGGGCACGGGTTTTGCAACTGCTGGTTTTATCCTTTCTAAAACATTGATGCCGCTTTATTATTCCGCTTGATGTTGAATGTCTATTGTACGGTTGATGGTTGGTGTTTGATGTATGTTGTTGTAAGTGAGACGCCGTGCATATACAAAGGAGACTCTGTCCGCGGACAGGGAGAATTTGTGTATGTGGCGGTCTGGCACGCACCGGGGATGAGGTTTAAATTACCTGGTTAAAAGAAAAAAAAATACACACGATTTTCCGCTTAAATAGACTCAAAAACCCCCGGGGGCGTGACAGTCCAAATGATCGGAACCCAACACGGTCTGACCGGCACCCAACACGGTCTGACCGGAACCCAACACGGTCTGAAGCCTACTCCGGAGCGGCACTCGAGGGGAGCTACCCACACGAGTAAAGCATCTCTGTCATCAATACCACAAGTATCTCTAAATAGCAGGACTTTGATCATCAAGCTGATCAAAGTGAGAAAACTCAACCACCAAGGAAAGACCCGACCTCAATCGGATGCAACTGAACGATAAGTGGGAAACTCCATCCACTAAAGAAAACTGATACCCAATCAGGTGCATAGAGAAACATCCGGTCAACCGCCCAATATCCGCGGTTGCCACAAAGCCCCACAACTAAGCCCACCTGTCCCAGACACGAAGTCCCGACTACACTATCCAGACCCTTGCTCGAACCCGAGCAACACTGACCACTTGACTAGCAAAGGCGGAGAAAGGAAAAGCATGGTTTCTCCTAAGTCAAGTTCCCATAAGTAGTGCAGCAGTAAAAGATGGCCTAACTACATGACCATACAAGCATGCAAATGTCCTCAAGGAAATAAAGGGGGGTAAAGCATAATAATAGATCCTTTAGGAATAAACAACATGCCGGAATCCCAAAAACTAGACCTGTCCACAATCCAGGGTCCATCAACAGAATGATCATAATAACTCCTCAGAGTACAAATGTCACGCCCCGGGTGTAAACCAGAACCCAGGCTCGCCAACAGATCCGCCGTGCACACAGAATTTTCCATGTACACGAAGCGCTGGTAACCTGCTCAGATATAAGATATACAATAGAAGAGCATAAACAGAGCTGAACTAAAAGAACTATAAGTAATCTCAGACTGGAAATAAGATACAAGCTGAAATAAAGTACAATAAACTCCCAGCTCACTAACCAAAATACAAACAGCTGGCTAAACCAGTCCCAAAAGTAAACTACTGTAATCTGAGATACAAAAGGGGTGCAATAAAAGTCCAGCTACTCTCACAATCGGGGTAGATGATCTAGCTAGTCCGCAATCCTCTTACCTCGATCAGCCGCTGATGGCCCAGCAGCTCGCGCAGATGACTCTGCAAAACAAAGGGAAGAAGACAGAAAACAACAATGGGGGTGAGAACTACTAGATAAACCAGTAGCCTCCCCTAGTGTGTAAAACCTCAAATGCTGACACACCCACTAGGACTATAAGAGGCAAAAAGGAAGGAACAGTGGTATGCAATATAGACTGCTGGAAAAAGAGAAACTACCACTACTATGCCTCTAGATGCTGTGCCAAAGGTTACGGTATATGCATGCAACTGTAAATCTAACTGCCCAAAGAAACCCAATCAAAGGGCCAGGAAGTACTGGCACTGCCTGCTCTGTCACCAATCGCAACTCATCAAGGTGCCCGGCGCTCGGCACGGTGTAAAGCCTACTCCGGAGTGGCACTCGAGGGGAGCGACCCACACGAGTAAAGTACCTCTGTATCAAGCATCTCTGTAACCAATGTCTCACAATAGCAGGACTGGATCATGACTATGATCAAAGTGGGAAATATCCATCCACTAAAGTAACCCTGATCCCCAATCAGACGCAATAGTAATCAACAAGTGGGAAACACCATCCACTAGGAAAATCTGAAACCCAATCTGATGCATAAGTGAACATCCGGTCAACCGCCTAATGTCCGCGGTCGCCGCAACACCCTATAAGTCCACAATCTGATATCATAAACAATATCTGGCTAACTGCCTCATGTCCGCGGTTACCACAATACCCCACAATATATAATCGAGTCAAACCTGTCCCAGACTCAAGCCTCAACTACACTATCCCAAACCCTGCTCAAACCGAGCAACATATATCCAAATGCGAAGAAGAATAGTGAAACATGGTTTCTCCTAAGTCAAGTCCCAAAGATAGTGTAGCAATAAATAGTAGTCCATTTAGATGTCCAAACAAGCATGCAAAGGTTCGCATTTAAAAACAGAAGGAAAGTATTGGGTATTTATTTAGAAAAAGATGGTTATATGATAAAACTATTGCATGCGCTGATAGTTTACAGCATATGTCCAACAACAGTGTCCCAGTTTACCATAAATGAGCTGTCATATTATTTGTGGGGTTTACTTATGCATTTCATGAGTACAAGTACCAATTATCTGTTTAAAGTCGGGAATCTCTAATACTCTTAGTGAGATAGTCAGTAATGAGGTAAGCAACAACCACCCACCTCGAAAAGCGTGCCCAATACCCAAGAAAATACCCGCTGTCCTCTATGCACACCGTCAGCTGAAACAGTATCCTACAACATCACATAAGTGTATACGGTGTAAGAACTACAAGTCTCAACACAGATTTGCTATTTTATATAATCAGCACGCAAAACGAGGAATTTCACCTCTGTCCCGAGCTCCTAAAATCTCAGAAAAATCACGGTTGTGTTCCTCGCGAAAAGTAGCCCAAAATCGACTCTTGAATCGCCTCAATCTGATATTCCTACGCGGAGAAACAATTCGTCGAAGTCGCCGCTGTCCAAAAACCCAAACAGCAAAAGAGGGGGTCAAAACACCTCGGGAATCGTGCCAAAGAATCTGAATCCAGAGAAACAACCAACACGAAAAACGAAGCCCTACCTCTTAGGAACACACTGGCGAAGAAATCGTCGAAACAGGACTCAGGTACTGCGCAGGGGACTCCTCGGACTGAAATGCGACGATAACGGGCCAAGCTTGGGGAAAAACGAGGCACACTGTAAAATCTGGATCGCCGCTGTCGAACTTCCAGAAAATCTGGGAACGCACCACGAGGTAGAAAAATCAGTGAGGAACAACTTCTCTTCAATGACCTCTCTCAGATTCTCTCTCTTTCTCTTGAAAAAATGGAGAAAAGAAGGGAGGGGAAGGCTATTTATAGGCCCAATAAAACAATTGGGAAAATGACCATCATGTCCCAACTTTCGGGTGGCTACAGTGCCCAGGCCCACTTTCGGGCGTGAACAGTGCAGCCCAGGCCACGTTTCGGGCGGCTACAGTGCGGCCCGGCCCAGGGTTTTCCGGGCGCGCACAGTGCGGCCCGGCCCAGCCCGCCCACGCACGGGATCCCTTCCCGTCCAACCGGCCGTCCGACCCGGCCCACGGCCCGCCACGTGTCCGCCAAACAGGCGGCAGCCGTGCGGGCCCAACGGGGAAGCGCCACGTGTCCCCCGTGATTGGCGGCAAGGTGGGTGCCCCAGCCAACCGCGTGGCGACACGTGGCCCCGCCCGACACGGCTGTCGGCGGGCACCGCCGCCACGTGCGCCCACGTGCGCCCATGTGCGCGTACGGCCGCCGCCGCGTGGCGCCGCGTGCGCCACGCGCACATGGACCAGCCAACCCGGGGCCGCCACGTGGCGCGCCCCGGTCCACCGTGCACCACGCCCCCTCCGTGCCTGCCCGGCCTGCCCGCGCTGCCCGCGCACCCTCCCGTGCGCCGCGCGCCCTGCACCGGCCCAACCGCGTGCTGCCACGTGGCCCGCCGGTCCACCATGCACCGACGGCCCTTTCCGTGGACCGGGAGGCGTGCGCCGGCCCAATGACGAGCCGCCACGTGTCCCTGGCCGGTCCACCGGTCCCCCCATGCACCAATTTGCGCAGAAAACTTCCGGGGGTCCGTTTTTAGGCATCCGGACTCCAAAATAAATAAGTAAATAGCCGTTTTAAAGCGTTTTTCCGCGCTGAATTCAAATACGGCCTCCGATTGGCCCAAATCATTTTCTAAAATTTGGCAATTACCTCCGAAGGTCAAACCAACAGTAAATACCACACTGTGTCCATCCGTAGCATCCCTTTGATGCACTGTGGACCTAATACACCAATAATAGATGTTTCTCACCCAGGATTCACGGGAAACACAGTACGAAAACCTCGGCCACTACAACAAATCCGCACATAGCTACGAAATCCTGTCCCAAAGCATAAACCAACCACATGAAAGGCTATGTGCTAACATGGCATGTTACATAATCTCATAGGGTAACATTATCCTAGGTAAGCTTACACTAATCATCACATAGATGTCCAAGTCATGCAAGTCCTCAGTATACCTCATAAATACTATTCTTGCAATCATTTATAAAAGTATCATTATCAAGCTTACCCACTTACCAACATAAACCATGTACCCTAAACATGCATGCATCAGTCATAGAGGGGTGACATCCCCACAAGTGCACTTATATTTGCCATAACATACTCATTGCCTTATACAGTACTGATATTAAGCTTACCCACCTGAAGCGCTTAAACCAAGTCAAACCTGAAGTCGGTGAAGTGGGTAGACGCCCACGGTCCAAAATCTGCCAAAATAACACCCTCGGTACAAGTCGCGCAAGCCTTGGCTCCAAACAACTGAAAACACCCCTGAGTACATCAATAAGGCTCAACATTACACTTTTATTCCAAAATTAACCAAGTATACACAGTCTGAAAATCAGTCCCAAAGCCGTGCTTATTTCACCTCCCGAAAGTGCCCAGAAAAATCCAATAAAAATATCACAGCAATCCTCGCGTCGATACCTTCGAAACGAGTACCTGCACGTCCAATTCCGAGCCCCGTAGGCCGAGTTACAAATTCCACAGTACAGGTGCGCAAAACCACACAGCAACATAACTGTAATTCCATTTACAGATAAGGGGAAGAACATATACCTTCGGGCAAAACTCAGAAAAATCCAATAAAAATACTGTGATATTCCTTGCGTCGAGTAGATGAAAAAAGTGTATAAGCACGTCGTCAAAGGATGCCCGGTTGCGGAGATAACGCCGAAAGACCAAGCCGCTGTCCAAATCCCCTTCACAGAGATGGGGTCACAGTAAGCTCGAGAAAACACCTCAAAAAGCGCAAAATGAGGGAAAGCTGAAAATACCAAGATCGTAGATCTGTCCGTCGCGAATCCAGCGGCGAAGAAATCACTCGAAAAGGTGGTCGGAGTAGGCCGGGGGAGCTTGCGCACCGAAACGCGACGAAGGGGAACCCAAAAGGACGAGCGTCGCGCCGCGCCGTAAAAATGGAAACCTCGATAAGCGTGCCACCAAAAATCCCAAAACTTTGCAGAAGGATGCAGCCAAACTCGGGGATCATCTTTGCT
This sequence comes from Tillandsia leiboldiana, assembly GCA_029204045.2. Lineage (NCBI taxonomy): Eukaryota > Viridiplantae > Streptophyta > Magnoliopsida > Poales > Bromeliaceae > Tillandsia > Tillandsia leiboldiana. Next base: position 18,581,557 of record CM055069.1, read on the forward strand.
GAAGGCACCCTGGCGAGAGGAGGCTCGGAAATGGCGGAAAAAGGTGGAAGAAGGAAGCTCGGATCGCTTTTATAGGCTGCAGAAACAATTGAAGAAATACCGGATAAGTCCCAATTTCCGGGCGCAGGGGACTTTCGGGCGCGCACTGTAGCAGCCCGAAATCCCCATGCGCGCGCACTGTAGCAGCCCGGAACCGCCCTGGGCCTCCACGTCGCCCGCCAAACAGGCGACAGCAACAACCGCCGCTCACCACGCGACACGTGGCGCCCCCCAGACGCCGACACGTGGCCGCCCCAAGCGCGGGAACAGCCCGTCAACGCGCCCACGTGCGCTCTGCGCCCGCCGCCTGCGCCTCTGCACGCACGCTTCCCGAGGCGCCCGCAGGTGCACCGTGGACCGAGTGCACGTGGACCGGCCAACCGGTGTGCGCCACGTGTCCCCCCATCGGTCCACCGTACACCCGCCATTACCGTGGACCGCGCCCGCTGCGCCGGCCCAACCGGGAGCCGCCACGTGGCCCGCGACTGGTGCACGCCTCCGCGGTGGACCACGCACCCGCCCGAGCCCGCTCCGCCGCGCGCCGCCGCCGCCGGTGCCGGAACAATAACCTTGCCTCGAAAAACGTGCCGAATCATCCGGACTCCGGAAAAAGCAAGTGAACAGTCCATTTTCAACGTTTTCGCGCGCTGAATCCAAATCCGAAGTCCATTTTGCCAAATTCCAACTCTAAAAATTGGCGAAGGCATCCGGGAAGATGTTCCTTGATCCAAACTTCGCGCTGAGCCCAATTTTAATATCCATGGCGCGCGAAACCACCTCTGGAGCTCCGACGGAGTCCACCGATCACCCACGTGATCCATTTAACACACTGAGCCCATCCCTAATGTCCAATTGGTGCACAAATCCCACCAACACGCCACATAGGCCTCTGGAAGCTGTAGATGAAACAGTGCTCCATAAGTGGGAGTCTCGGGTCATCACAGAGATTTACTTGAATTACCCCTTCGAAAGTTGCGGCGAAACTTCCTTGTCAAGAGAGCGAGCTGCTTCTCAAATTCCTCCATAGAAAGGTTCTCGTCATCGTCTGAGGAGGATGTATCCGCGTCTTCTTCCTTAGTTGTTTTCAACGAATAACCTGAAGACTTAGAAGTGGATGCCTTTCCAGAAGAATTGTTAGTAGTAAATGTCATTTCATAAGTTTGTAATGCACCAACTAATTCTTCTACACGTATTTCGTCCGGGTGTTTAATAGTTTCAATGGCAGTAACCTTTGGGCGAAATCGTTCAGGAAGAGTTCTTAAGATCTTTCTTACAATCTTAAATTCTGGAATCTTCTCTCCCAGGTTAGCACATGAGTTTACGATGTCTTGCAATCGTGTATAGTAGTCCGTGAAAGATTCATTTTCTGCCATCAAGATAGAGTCAAACTTGCTCGTAAGCATTTGCAGTTTCTGAATCTTCACGAGGTTAGTTCTGTCACGCCCCGAGTTTAAAAACCAGCGTCTAAATTTTTTTTTTTTTTTTTTTTTTTTTTTTTGAAATCAGAGTTTAAAACCAGCCAGGGCGCAACAGACCGCCACATATATAGAAGAGTCCCAATCCCACTGGGGATTGAGCCCTTTTCTATATATGCACGGCTCACTTGGCATACAACCAGAGTACTAACTACGTACATCTACTAAGCAAGATTAAATTACAATATCAATAACTTCTCAATTACATTGCATTACATTTGATACAACAAACAATTAAATACTTGATCTTATCGGCTGTCCAGGGTCAAGCTCTATCTCGTGATCTCACCAACTCGTCCCGACATCTCAACACCCGCTTGACCTGAAAAACAGTCACCTGAGGGTGTGAGACACACCGGAGTGTATCCCAGTGGGCACGACGAGCCGAGAAATAGCAGATCGTACCTACTGGTATACAATGCTAGAGGATAGTAATAGATCAGGGGTTAGGGTAAAGCAGATATATAACTGGTGCTGTAAAGAAAGCAAAACTCATAATCTGGGTACAAGCATAGGAGATAATTTTAGCAGAATTTAAAAACATGTATCAGGATAATCAACACATCAAGGAGTTAGGACAATCAGCAAGATAACAATGGAACTATAATCAGAGGCATCACATAGAATCATATAGAGCAACTTAACAACTCATGCATCAAATAAATGAAAACGCAAAGACCCAATCACAAGCTACCATATTGGCCTTCACAAGACCTCAGGCAAGGCTGCCCTCTTGGCACCACCTGGTTGACATTCCCCAAACTAGGGTCACGGGTTGCCTCAGCTAACCACTTTACCGGTAAAGAACATCGCTACGGGTAGCAAATCCGCTGATATTCGTGAAGTACAACGGTGCGGGCGAATCATATGCAAATGCTCAAGCTCACGGTCCACTGACCGGGTAATTGGCAACAAGCCGGGAAATCCCCACTGGGATGCAATGACAAGATCAACTGAAACTCAACACTTATGCAGGAACACTCAGCAATAAATCTCAACTCATATGCAAGATCAAAGACAAATCTCAACTCAACATAAGATCAACAGCAAATCTCAACTCAATCAGGCAGACCAACCAAACATACAAAACTGAACGCATATTTTTGAGAAAACTATTTTGAAAAGTCCAAACCCCGAAGAGCGTTGCCCTCGTCCTATCAAACAAGAACAGACTCAGGCGACACTACGAAGTTTGGGTTTTCCAAACCTCGCAGAGCAATTGCCTTTGTCCTATCAAACAAGAACAGACTCCGGCGTCCCTACGAAGCGGGGTAAAACCTCAGTTAAATAAATCTATGTGCTCAGAGATGTATCATTTGATCAGCAGAACAAACAGGCTCACTAATCAACCATGAAAATGTCCGAGTAAAGTATAAATGCTAGAGGTGCTATGGACAATCATGTAAGGCAAAATAGAGCAGATAACAGGCATAGATCAGGCAGATAGCAGATATAATATAATCAAAGAAAGGCAGGCTCAAAGTAATATTTAAGCTATCAAAAACAGGGGTCCAATCCAGTATCGCACCCCAGAGGGCCGAACTGATAAAACCCGGACCGAAGATAACCCACCTGATATAACGTAGGCGGCTAAACTGAACCAACTGTACGCTCAGCACTCCAAATGCTACCGAATAACCCTGAATGTAAATTAAGGTTCAGGAATCAACTTACTAACCAGTATATGATGAGACTTTTGCATCTAGACCCCTAGGGCTATTAAATTTTCACTTTTAGTGCTTTTTGAGCACTGTTTTCGCTCGTTCTTTCAACTGGAAAATCATTTTAACATTCCGTCACTTCCAGCAGGTTACTTATGTCTTGCTGAACACCGTGCTCACCAATTTTCAACAGCACGGTGCCCGAGGAAAACTTCGGGTCATAAAAACCCTCTCTAACATAGCCCAAAATGAATTTTTGTTTCTCCGAGACTTCAAACACTGTTTCTAACGCGAGCATCGCGTTCAGTGACCCTGAAATAGCCAGGAATGCACTGTCGCGGCTTCGCTAACAGCCTAGAATAAGGTTTTGTTCCAACATTATTGTTTTATGTTGATTCTACTATATCTTTTAATTTAAACTTCAAACTGTTGGGTTATATGTAATACGGATCTAAATAGGGGAAAAAACACCTAGAGGGGGGTGAATAGGTGTAAACGTATAAACCCTCAAAAAAATCGTTGCGATAAAAACCCAATGCGGAAATAAAAATAATACGCAAGATTTTTACGTGGAAAACTCCATCACCGGAGTAAAAAACCACGGGACCGATAACACGGCAGAAATCCACTAGAATTAAAACACGTACAAGGTGATTTACCGTACACACTTACGACTCAACCTTTTCCATACGCTCCTAGAGGATCTTCTCCGCTCGCTCCGCGACGCTTCTCGAATCCACGATCTGCGCCCAACGCCGAATCCACGGCGTCCAACGTCGAATCCACGACGTCCGACCGAATCCACGGTCTTCACCCAATAGCACCCTTCGAATCCACGAACGTGCCTCGCTCCGAATCCACGAGAGCGGTTGAACCTTGAATCCACAAGGACACGCGAATCCACGCGCCGATTTTTGGGGTAAATCGTTGTTTTGGGTGGTGATGATCCGCCGAATACTTAGATCAAAGATAGATCGGAAATACCATCTAAGTATTCATTAGTTTGATTCAACTCAAGATGTGAGTATGAAAACCTAGAATCAAACTAATCAATATAGATGAAGAAACATAGAGTATTCTCTAATGATTTCCTTTCTTCTCTATATGTGGATCTAGAGCCGTAAAAGATGATATATGAAAATGACGGCTATTGACTATGTGGATTAACCCTAGAAAAAGAGTCATAGGGTCTATTTATAGGTTAGAAACCCTAGGAAGGAGATAAGAATCAAAAACCTAACATTTCTGGAAATTTTACGGACGGCGATCCGGATCGGACTAGCTGTGATCCGGATCGTCGTAACGAGTCAGCCAGTTCCAGAAAAACGAAGGTTCGGGATCCGGATCGAAGTGCATGATCCGGATCGTTCATACAGTTCACCAAACATCAACGTTCGGGATCCGGATTGCGGAGCCTGATCCGGATCGTTCAAGGAAGATGGTAAACTAAGTCTTCGGGATCCGGATCAAGAGGCTACGATCCGGATTGAACTGGTGTATGAACGAACCACCTTCGGGATCCGGATCGAACAACCTGATCCGGATCCTGAACATGTCCCAAGTCCAGTTTTTGATTTTTATGCAATGAAAGATTCTTCCAAGTGTTTCTACACTACAAGAAGTATTCGGATCACACAAAATCTTTAGTTAAACATACCTGATCCTTTTGAATTCTTCTTTCTTGAGATTGAGTTAAATGATCCAACTTTCTTCACCTTCAATCTTCAAGACTTTAGACTTTCACGAAACTACGCCAACTCAAATTCCGTAACAATCTCCCCCTTTGGCGGTTTCGTGACAAAACATAGATCCACTAAAGAAAATTCAAAAAGATATTTTTGTTGCTATCACCATACAACAAAAATTTACAATGGAGATCCAAAAATTTAAAAACATGAGATAAACTCCTAAAACAGACTCTAGACTTAGACATCTGTACTCTCTGCACAAAGAAATCATTCTTGACAAAAAGAGATCGTTAGATACCTCAAGAATATTTAGCATACAAAACCTAGTACAGAGATAGAGTTTATCTAATCATCATGACATTTGAGAATTCAGATATGTAAGAGAATCATAGTCAAAAACCAACATATCTTCTATGCAACTAAAAACCAAATGTCACACAATGTTAGTCCAACATCAACTTGTTAGTTATATTACATGCCCAAATAGTTAGTCGAATAGTTAGTCGAGACATGCAAACAATCACAAGATGAAAACCAAAAGTTGAAGTTGAGATCATACTTACCTTGATATTTCATCATTCATTGTAGAGATCATACTTACCTTGATATTTCATCATTCATACCATCATTCATTGTTCAAAGTTCTCTCTAACTCTCTCCCCCTTTTTGTCACAAAACAAAGCCAAAATGTAGTTAAGACTACGAAATGTTAGGAGAGTGAAAAGTTCCAATAAAACGTAAAACCTGAGAACTACGCTAAAGTAAGTATAAAACTAAATCCTAAAGTCAAAATCCTGCACAAAAAGAAAAAGAAGGTGCAGTTCAGTCGGAGGAGTCGGAGCTGGTACAACTCAGCTTGCTCAAAATCCCTTTAAGCATTGTCGAAATAGTTGAATACTTCTTCTTGATCTTCTTGTGTTCAGAGGAAATTTGCTGAAGTTCTTTCGATATCCTCTCTTGTGCAGCAGAGAGTCTTTGTTGTTCCTGGCGAAGCGACTCCAATACAGCAGCGTCTGTACCCTGCCTTTTCGAGTGTGATGGATGCTGTCTAGAAGCAGATGGTGCATCCAATCCTTTAACCCATGGAGATTCAGTTTGTAGAACCCCAGAGAGTGAGCGAGCTCTAGTAAGAAACCCACTATGATAACTTTCACTTCTTAGGAAATTCTTTCGTCTTGTATATTGCTTAGTCGTTGATGCAGATTTCATAAGCCTTTTGCCTTTGACAGATTTCCCGTTTTCCTCATCAATCTTCTGTTGAACATCTTTGAAGAATTCATCCCATTCTTCCGTATCGTACTCTGAACTGTCCTCCCTGCCTTCGGTTGTCTTATCTCCTGTTGAAACATCCGGTTTCTCTTTTACAGATGTACTCTTGTGCACCATTGTGACCAGTAACAGGATTAACCAAGAGAGTGCCAATGATTCTAGTGCTTTAAGTTTAGAGAAATTGTCCTGTGAAAAACCAACTCAAGAACACATGAAAAATTGTTAATTTTCAAAGATTGAAAAAATTGTACCCAAACAATCATAATCATGTAGAGAGACTAAGAATCAAATTAGTTTTGCAAAAGGACTTTTAAAAATAGATCAATTGCATGATTTTCGAAAATCCTTATTATATGCCCTAAAACCGAAATTTTAGAAATCGAAGCCTAAAAATCCGTTAATCAGGAGAATACCTAGCATATAATCAAAACTAATCTACCCAGTGTTCTTATTTCAACAGAAATTTGATCAAAAACCATCCACAAACAAAGTTGATCCAAGAAATTCATCACGTTTGAGGAGGAAAAGAGAAAAACGGTGAAAAACCGAGATTTTGATCAATAAAACTTACTTGGAGTTGAAGAACTTGAGTTTGAAAGCTTCCAAGAAGGATGAAATCTAGAGAGAGAGGCTCTGGAAACTTTGGAACAAAAGATTGGAGTAAAGAAATCAAAACCCCTTTCGTTCTTTATAAAACCTAGCCGCGAGCCGGATCAGTTCATAACTGCGATCCGGATCGGCTACCCGCAGTGAGAAACTGCGTTCGGGATCCGGATCGTCAGACACAATCCGGATCGTCAGCCCGCAGAAGAATTCCTGCGTTCGGGATCCGGATCATCTAGCCCGATCCGAATCGGCTCCAACTTTTTCTTTAGAAAATTTTAGAGAAATTCAAGAAAAACCAGAAAAAGATTGTAAGCACAAATGTGTATCAACTTTAAACAAAAATCATCGTTTCATACAACAAGAATTAGATTATGCCAAATCTATCAATAATATCCAAAACTGAAACGAGAATTTACAAGAATTAAATCCCTTAAAGTTGAACACCTTCAATTACATCTAACTTGATCTTATGAGTAATGCCTTTATCAAATCATCAATTCAGTAAAGAAAATGAAATACAAAGATCAATAGATGTTTGAAATCCCAAATATAATAGATAATGTATCTAGACAATCTGTTGAAGAGAGTGGCTCTTTGAGCATCTTTCTTTAAAAACCCACCTTATACCAACCTTGAAATTTGACAGAGTCAAGTATTTCAATCATGCATTTTATTTAATCAAAAATTTGAACAACCATGCTTGGTATACATGTGGTAGCTGCACACAATACTCGGACGACCGAGATGGTAGCTCTTTCCTCCATGTGGTGGTAGTTTTCACACTCCTCATTGGGATGTAACTCTTTCCACATCTTTTGAGCATTTTACCTTTTCTAAGACTCCCCCTCAATTGGCTATCAATTATTTAAGATATAAAGTATTCAACCAAATATTGATCTCGATTTCATACTCGACTAAGCAGTCAAATAAGATAATGACTATACCAAGAGATCATAGAGAGAGAGAAATTGACTTTGATCACTTTAGAAGATGATTTAATTAACATAAATGATCATTGCAACAGTGAAATATTATGATGGCAAAAGCATAATAAATTTCTAAATGTGCGAAAAGATGCAATTAAAGTCAATTAAGATCTACACTCAATTAATGTCCTATGTACAAACATAGATAATGAACAAAACAAAAACAAATACAAAACCTATCCTAAGCAAAGATTTCAAAAAGAAGATTATTTCAAGGAAAGCATCCCAATTGCTTTTCGTAAATGAATAAAACGTTTTTGATCCAAAGGTTTTGTTAGAATGTCAGCTAATTGATCCTCAGTTGAAATATATGAAAGTTGAAGAGTATTTGATTCAACTAGCTCTCTAAGAAAATGATATCTAAGTTCAATATGTTTTGTTCTAGAGTGCAACACAGGGTTTTTAGAAATGTTAATAGCACTAGTGTTGTCACAAAGTATTGTTACCGAAGATGCTGAAATGCGAAAGTCGCTCAATACGCTTTTCATCCAAATGAGTTGAGTTGAGCAACTTCCAGCTGAAATGTATTCCGCTTCGGCAGTCGAGAGTGCTATGCAGTTTTGCTTTTTACTGTGCCATGCAACAAGGCAATGGCCAAGATAGAAGCATGCACCACTCGTGCTTTTCCGATCATCCACTGATCCTGCCCAATCGGCATCTGAGTATCCAACAATATCCAAACTTGTTCCCATAGGATACCAAATTCCGAAATTAATTGATCCTTTGATATACCGGATGATCCTTTTCACCGCTTTCAGGTGAACCTCCTTTGGTGCTGATTGATATCTCGCGCAAATCCCAACACCAAAAGATATATCCGGGCGACTAGCCGTGAGGTAAAGTAGACTTCCAATCATACTTCGATACAGTTTCTCGTCTACATTCTCACTATGTGATTCACTTCCAAGTCCCTTGTGGCTAGTTCCCATTGGAGTCGGAAAATCTTTACAATTTTCTAGATCAAACTTTTTGACCAACTCCATTGCATACTTGGATTGACTCAAGTGAATACCTTCATCATTTTGTTTAATTTGCAATCCAAGGAAATAAGTCAATTCGCCCATCATGGACATCTCAAATTCGCTTTCCATGGTCTCCGCGAATTCAGAAGCATCGTTATCTCTTGTTGCGCCAAATACAATGTCATCGACATAGATTTGTGCTACAATGAAATTGCTTTGATAATGCTTCACAAAGAGAGTCCTATCAGCTCCCCCTCGAGTATAGCCCTTCTCCAAAAGGTGCTTTGTTAACCTTTCGTACCATGCTCGCGGTGCTTGTTTCAGACCGTAAAGAGCCTTTTTCAAACGAAAAACATGGTTAGGTTGTTTATGATCTACAAAACCTTTCGGTTGAGCCACATAAACTTCCTCATTTAAAAACCCATTTAGAAATGCGCTCTTAACATCCATTTGAAATAATTTAATTTTAAAATGACAAGCAATAGCGAATAGTATACGAATGGACTCGAGTCTAGCTATAGGGGCGAAGGTTTCATCAAAGTCTATACCTTCTACTTGAGAGTAGCCTTGAGCAACTAATCGTGCCTTGTTCCTGATGATAGTACCATCCTCATTTTTCTTGTTCTTGAAGATCCATTTGGTACCTATCACATTGTGTTGCTTTGGAGGCTTCGTTAATTCCCAGACTTTGTTTCGCTCAAATTGATGGAGCTCTTCCTGCATTGCTTTAATCCAGTAGTCATCCTGAAGAGCTTCATCTATGTTCTTTGGTTCGATTAAAGATACGTAGCAAGCAAATCCACAAACCAACTGCCTCCGAGTTCTGACTCCTTCTTGTGGATCTCCAATAATATTTGATTCCGGATGATCCTTGGAGATTCGTAACGTTTGTTGAAACGGAGTACTCGGAGATATATGAGATGATTCCTGCACATCAGATAAACTAGAAGAACCATTAGATGCATCATTAATATTGGAAGTATTATTATGAGAAGATGCACTCGCAGGAGAATCATCATCTAGAGAGATATCGAGGGTAGATTTTCCAGTTTCAAAGTGAAAAGCTTCATCTCTTTTAACATTTATAGATTCTACGATCGTCTTAGATTCAATGTTAAATACTCGATATGCTCTGCTATTCGTAGAATAACCCAAAAAGATCCCTTCATCACTTCGAGAGTCGAACTTTCCAAGATTTTCACGGTCACGTAAAATGTAACATCGACTCCCGAAGACACGAAAATATTTGATGTTGGGTTTTCTACTAAACCACAGCTCATATGGTGTATTTAAAGTTCCTGGGCGCAAGTAAACTCTATTAATGACATAGACAGCGGTGTTCACAGCTTCAGCCCAAAAATGTAGCGGTAAATTCCGGCTATGAAGCATCACACGCGCCATCTCTTGAACAACCCTGTTCTTGCGCTCAACAACACCATTCTGCTGAGGTGTATAGGGTGCCGAGAATTCATGTTTGATTCCATTTGAAGTGCAAAAATCAATGAATTTTGAATTTATGAATTCTCCACCTCTATCACTTCTAACACGAATGATCTTTTCATTCTTTTCAATCATAATACGATGGCAAATCTCATGAAAAGAGTCAAACGTATCGGCTTTCTCTTTTAAAAATGCTACCCAAGAAAACCGAGAGAAATCATCAACCAATAAAAAAATGTACCATTTACCTCCCAAAGATGGTTGACGGGTCGGCCAAAAGAAAAAGAAGAAAAGAAAGTAGTATACATAAACTACACAAGATTTAATCGAAGAACGATTAAAGACAAGGAGGGGTTTCACCTTTGCATACCCAAACCTTTTGAGTTTTGGAGTATGTTGGCAATGGTTGAGAAGTTTTCCTTGATGAAGACGTCTTGCAAGATTGGTCTTTTTCTTTTGTCATCGTCTTGTTTGAAGTACTACCAATGTCCTTTTCTTTAGGAAAATCCTTCTTTGAATTCCATGGAGTGAACTTATTGGTAGCAGTTGCAAGATGTGGTTGATTTGATCTTTGAGCTCCAATCTTGCAATTTCTTCCAATGTGCCCTGCAAAATTACAACGAAAACATACCTTTGTGCTTGACGATTCTGAAGAGGATGAAGTAGGCTTGTTGTCGTTGGTTGTCATGATTTCCGGTGTCGGAGGAGGAGATACCGACTGAGGCACAAAGACTGTCCCAACCGAACTAAAATTGTCTTCAGTTCGATTGTATCCGAGGCCGAACTTGTTTGTTTGACCTAGACCAAGAAGTTTATCCAACTTACTCCTTCCTAAGGAAAATTGCTGTAAGTCATCCTTGAGTTGGCAAATGGTCTCTGTCATTTCCAATTTTTCCCGTCGGGCCTCGCCGTAGAGCTTCAAGAAATAGTTCGCTTTGTTCACCATATCTATATAGTTCTTCTCGAGTTGCTCATTGGACTCTTGAAGGGAAACATTTTCTTTTATCAGTTTATCCCTTTCCACTTCAAGATCGGTCGAGAGAGAAGTTACCCTTTTTACTTCTTCTTCGAGATCCTGCAATCTCCCTCTCAACCCCTTGTTTTGCTTAGCCGGTTTCTTTAAATCCCGTAAAGATCTGTGATAGGCTAGAGCAAATTCTTCACCTTTCGAATCATCCAATTCGTTGTCCGTTGCATTCTTTTCAACAGTGGAGTTGGACAACGACTCAGATGTATTTGCCATAAAGCACATGAAGGGTGAAGATACGGACGCGTGGAATGCGGTGGAGCTCTTTTCTTCATCACTCGAAGACGACTCATTTGACGTTGAGTTGTCATCCCAAGTGACGACTTGCATCGCCTTCTTCTTTGCCGGATACTTGTTAGGACACTCCGTTGCAATGTGGCCGTAGCCTCGACATTTGAAGCATTGTAGTTGTCCTTCTGAACTTTTCTTATCCTTTGAGAAGTTCTCTTGCTTTCTTGACTTGTAACCTGAAGTACCCTTGCCTTTGTTCGACTTTCCGAAGGATGGAGATTTGCTTGAATTACCCCTTCGAAAGTTGCGGCGAAACTTCCTTGTCAAGAGAGCGAGCTGTTTCTCAAATTCCTCCATAGAAAGGTTCTCGTCATCGTCTGAGGAGGATGTATCCGCGTCTTCTTCCTTAGTTGTTTTCAACGCATAACCTGAAGACTTAGAAGTGGATGCCTTTCCAGAAGAATTGTTAGTAGTAAATGTCATTTCATAAGTTTGTAATGAACCAACTAATTCTTCTACACGTATTTCGTCCGGGTGTTTAATAGTTTCAATGGCAGTAACCTTTGGGCGAAATCGTTCAGGAAGAGTTCTTAAGATTTTTCTTACAATCTTAAATTCTGGAATCTTCTCTCCCAGATTAGCACATGAGTTTACGATGTCTTGCAATCGTGTATAGTAGTCCGTGAAAGATTCATTTTCTGCCATTAAGATAGAGTCAAACTTGCTCGTAAGCATTTGCAGTTTCTGAATCTTCACGAGGTTAGTTCCCTCATGTGTAACCTGAAGAACATCCCAGATTTCTTTCGCAGTCTCACATGCCGAGACGCGAGAGAATTCAGTTTGAGATAAGGCATTAAAAATAGCATTAATTCCCTTGCCATTGTAAGAAGATGAATCTAACTCTTCCTTGGTCCATTTCGACCTAGGTTTTAAGGTGCGAACATCACCAATAATTCAGTTGGATTAGACCATCCTAATTCAATTGATTGCCACACCCGTTCGTCGATGGAAATTAAAAAGGCTTTCATCCGTACTTTCCAGTACGCATAATTTGTTCCATCGAAGAACGGGGGTCGGTTGATGTTTCCACCTTCAACCATTGTTTACAACCCTATTCCCGCTCTGATACCACTTGTTGGGTTATATGTAATACGGATCTAAATAGGGGAAAAAACACCTAGAGGGGGGTGAATAGGTGTAAACGTATAAACACTCAAAAATCGTTGCGATAAAAACCCAATGCGGAAATAAAAATAATACGCAAGATTTTTACGTGGAAAACTCCATCACCGGAGTAAAAAACCACGGGACCGATAACACGGCAGAAATCCACTAGAATTAAAACACGTACAAGGTGATTTACCGTACACACTTACGACTCAACCTTTTCCATACGCTCCTAGAGGATCTTCTCCGCTCGCTCCGCGACGCTTCTCGAATCCACGATCTGCGCCCAACGCCGAATCCACGGCGTCCAACGTCGAATCCACGACGTCCGACCGAATCCACGGTCTTCACCCAATAGCACCCTTCGAATCCACGAACGTGCCTCGCTCCGAATCCACGAGAGCGGTTGAACCTTGAATCCACAAGGACACGCGAATCCACGCGCCGATTTTTGGGGTAAATCGTTGTTTTTGGGTGGTGATGATCCGCCGAATACTTAGATCAAAGATAGATCGGAAATACCATCTAAGTATTCATTAGTTTGATTCAACTCAAGATGTGAGTATGAAAACCTAGAATCAAACTAATCAATATAGATGAAGAAACATAGAGTATTCTCTAATGATTTCCTTTCTTCTCTATATGTGGATCTAGAGCCGTATAAATGATATATGAAAATGACGGCTATTGATGTGGATTAACCCTAGAAAAAGAGTCATAGGGTCTATTTATAGGTTAGAAACCCTAGGAAGGAGATAAGAATCAAAAACCTAACATTTCTGGAAATTTTACGGACGGCGATCCGGATCGGATAGCTGTGATCCGGATCGTCGTAACGAGTCAGCCAATTCCAGAAAAACGAAGGTTCGGGATCCGGATCGAAGTGCTTGATCCGGATCGTTCATACAGTTCACCAAACATCAACGTTCGGGATCCGGATTGCGAAGCCTGATCCGGATCGTTCAAGGAAGATGGTAAACTCAGTGTTCGGGATCCGGATCAAGAGGCTACGATCCGGATTGAACTGGTGTATGAACGAACCACCTTCGGGATCCGGATCGAACAACCTGATCCGGATCCTGAACATGTCCCAAGTCCAGTTTTTGATTTTTATGCAATGAAAGATTCTTCCAAGTGTTTCTACACTACAAGAAGTATTCGGATCACACAAAATCTTTAGTTAAACATACCTGATCCTTTTGAATTCTTCTTTCTTGAGATTGAGTTAAATGATCCAACTTTCTTCACCTTCAATCTTCAAGACTTGAGACTTTCACGAAACTACGCCAACTCAAATTCCGTAACACTCCCCCTTTGCGAGATAAGACTTAGATAAAAAGGAAAAGTGAAAATAGAGTTTTGGGCCGAATGCAACGAAGGGGTTTGGAGCATATGTCACTCCCGGGTGGATGATGCCAAGGTGTTTAACTCATCTAGAACCAAGAGGAAGAAACAATGCTTAAAGAGCATAAGAAGCTAAAGGGATTAATTGAATGAAAAGAAGTAACGCTTAAAGAAAAGTAAAAGAGAAATAAAATACATTGGGTCCCGAGCACTACGGGATGGGGCGTGTCTACAACCTGTTCTGTTAGATTGGGGTTGTAGGACCGTCTTGGGATCCTCGGACCCGGTAAATGTAAGCTGTAAAGGAAAAGTATAAATGGTTGGGAGGGTGAGCATATGTCACTCCCAAGTGAATTAAAGATTAAAGGCAAGTTGCCAACGGAGGTTGCATATTTCAATCCCGGGGAAGTGTGTGAGCAAGACTCAGCTTCCAAAGGAAAGGCAAAGTAAAGAGCTATAGCCAAGTGTAAAAAAGAAAGGAAAAGAAAAAGAAAAAAGAAGCGCACCACGGGGTTAGAACTCGCATTGGAGGATAGGGAAGGACCATGTTCATCCAGGGGCAAGGACTCGTAGACGAGTTCCCCGTGGGGGGGGTAGCACTTGCGGGTGCTATTGGCAACCTTGGGACTATCTAGTTTATGGTAGCATGACGCCGCTCGGGCCAGGTGGCGAGGTTTTCCAAAGGGGGTGAGCAACTATGAACCTTGTCTAAAGAACGTGGAAAGATAAACAAAAGTGAGTGGCTAGGTGGCCGGGTTAGCATAACCCGTTTGTAGGGCATATGTGGCGAGCTTAGGGATAGTCCAGAGGGGCAAGATTGAAGCAATGATGAGACAAAGAAGCATACACAAATAGTGTAGAGTTATTTCCTACCAGTTTGATCATGTAGTTACCGAATAGCAGTTATGTTAGCATAGATTTATCTTGCAGATCCGGCTGCCATTGGACCAAGTGGTGTTAGCACATTCCTTTCGGCGGGTTGACCAACTGGGAACTTTAAGCGTTCTCCACCCTGGGGGTGACCCATTTTTTCAGGATACAGGGCCAGCCAGTGAGGCATGCGACAGTGAGGCAAGGGCCCAGCAGAGCCATAGAGACTAGAGGGGCTGTAGATGGATCCCTTTTTACATTTGAGTGAACTAGTATTGGGAGGAAAAGCATGTAAATTGTAATAAATTGTTTAAAGTTCAAGTTGAGAGATGAAAAAATGTAATCATTGATAATTATGGTGCACTCATGTTGCTTTCATTCTTAGTTTTAAATTGCTGTCTTGGATGAAAGTTTTTAAATCAGTTATTTGATTTTAGTGCTTGATATTGAGCTTCCAATACACTTGAGGTATTGTTCTGGAGTTACGGTCCTTTGGTGTTGTATAGGAGGTCATGACGAATTGGAAGGGTTGTTGGCGTGCCGAACTGTCCCATGGCGGTGTCGGGGCGTGAATATCTACCCCAATAAACAAGAACAGTGAGTATCCTGGCGTTCAAAGCATCTTGTATACCTTCGTTATGACGGCATGTTAGGGAACCTTTCACCGGTTTTCTGCAATGGACCGGCTGGACCGCGAGTATTTTCTGTGTTTGAGCTCGCGAAAAACGGCAGAAAGGACAAAATGACGACTCGGATTCGGTTTCGATTGCGGATATCCCGGAATGGGGGTTCAAAGCGTTGCTGTGAGGTGGTGCCTCAGAGATCAGTGCTTAAGTGGCCCGGCACCCTTTTCGAGGTGATCGGACGGGACCCTTCTACGATCAGACTTTGTCACCT
>CM055069.1:18597318-18675296 GCA_029204045.2 Tillandsia leiboldiana
ATATATATATATATATATATATATATATATATATATACATTGTATGTATATCTATATATACATATATATATATACATACAACATATATATATAATATACATACATACTATATATATATATATATATATACATACATACATATATATATATATAAATATATATTATATATATATATTATATATATTATAATGTATGCACTAAATATATCTAATTAGGAACGAGATACTAACAAATTTCTTTGTTGGCTTTTTTTATTTTTTATTTCTTACAGGGACATATACATATATATTATGTTTTTGAGAATTCACTTTCGTTATGAATGAAGCGAATAGTGTGCTATCTTTTTCTTACAAAAAAAAAAAAAAAAAAAAAAAAAAAAGAAAAAAAAAAATTCTAAACAAATATTGCCCTAGATAGATAGCAAAAACAAACAGTTGTATCGATCTCCTCGTGCCCAGTAAAATTCCCAGAAGTCAATAATCTCGCCGACACGGTAGTGATGTTGGGGCCTCTGCCGGCATTTATGGTGATACCAAGGAAACCGCTTGCATTGCTTCACCGGGGAGTTCCCGACACGCGTCGTCCCTTTAGACCTCGTTGTCTTGTATAGCACCGAGTCCTCTATTGTGTATAAGCAACCACCGCGGGTCGACGCGGCAGTCCGATGCATAATTCCACGACACGTCGAAAAGCCGTACTTTGGACGCGTAGTTGCCCTGGTATCCGTAGCTAGCATCTCGATGAAGTAGGGCCACTCCCTCGGCGTGAAAATCTCCTCATCCTCAACTCCCTGCTTCAAGTAAAAGTCCTTGAAGATGAGTGTTTCACTGCGCGTCATGTTGGATTATATAAAATCCATATTTTCGAGTCCATATGGATTTGATCCAATCTTGTTCCTAAAGATTAGGGATGATTTAGAATATCTTAAAGATAATTCTTACGAGGATATGGACGACGACTAGAAGTGATTTAAAAACTCGGATGAACGGTGAGATCGTTTCCTATTAGAATTAGGTTTTTAGAGTTATGTTAACTCTTGCGATTCATCTTTTTTTTTTTAGAGCTTCATTGAAAAATCCTAATTGAGAGGAAAAACGTGGAGAGCCTCCGTGAGAGAGTTTTTGGTAATTCAATTTTACTCCTTGTACTTTTGTGTCGTGGATTAATCAAATAACGCATTGAGGTGGTCCTACCCGTGAACGTAGGTTGACACATTGTCTGCCGAACCACGTAATTCTTGTATCTTTGCATTCCCTTATTTATTTTATTTCTTTAGTTATTCTCGTGCTTGTTTTCTACAATCGTTTTCGCCTACTTTCATCTACGAAAGATTCTATTTTCCGCTGCGCTCGTGTGCTGTGTGGGTTTGAGGTGTGCTCGGTAACCCCACGGCCGGTCCCCCTTCAATTGGTATCAGAGCGTTTGGTTATTCGTAGTTCGTTAACGGTGAAACGATGGCGGGGAAAGTTTCAGTGACAAAGTATGAGATTTCTCGATTTGATGGAGCAAACTTTGCGTTGTGGAAACTGAAGATGCAAGCAGTTTGATTAAAGATACTTGTGAGATCGCCCTGCAAGGAATAGAGAATAAGCCGGAAGGGATGACGGATAAATAATTTGAAGAGAAGGACAAAATGGCTTTGGCAAACCTATATTTGGCACTGGATGATTCGGTGTTATTCAATGTGGAGACCGAGACTACCGCAAAAGGGATTTGGGATAAATTAAAAAATCTCTATGAAGGAAAGTCATTGGTGAACAAAATTTTCTTAAGGCGACAATTGTACAATCTAAAGATGAAGGACGGGGCACCGGTACAAGAACATCTAAGTACATTCAACTCTATCGTGAGCAAACTCGCTGCCCTAGACGTGAGAATTGATGAAGAAGAAATGGCAAGTATTTTACTTTGCTCGATGCCGGAAACTTGGGATAATTTGATTATGAACTTGAGCCATATTGAAACTCTTAAGATGGAGTCGGTTGTTGCATCATTACTTACCGAGGAGATGAGGCGGAAGTCTAGCCAAGGAAGTTCTTCGGAGGAGGCTATGATAGTACGGGGAAGACCTTTCGAGAGGGAGTATGGTGATCGAGGAAAGTCGAGATCAAAATCCAAGGGCAAAAAGAAAGTAAAGTGCTGGAAATTGTGGAAAGTTGTGGCACGTGAAGAAAGATTGTCGGGTTAAAGGAGTTGATGATAAATCCGATTCAAATAATTTTCAAGGTAATATAGCCGAAGCGGATGCTAAGTCGGCTAGTTCAGAAGACGGAGATGCGTTAGTCGCATTGGATAGATCCGAGCTTATTTATCATTGGATCTTGGATTTGGGGGCGTCATTCCACATGACTCCCTATAGGGAGTGGTTTCATTCTTATAAGTCACGGGATTGTGGAGTTATCTATTTGGGTGACAACACGGCATGTCCGGTGGTTGGAGTGGGAGACGTTCGGATCAAGATGTTTGATGGTGTTATTCGGACGGTTTCTAATGTTCGACATGTTCCTGCACTTCGAAAAAGTTTTCTATCACTTGGAAAATTTTGCAAACAAGGGTTTAAATTCATCGGCGAGAAAGATCACTTGAAGGTATGTCAAGGTTGTTTGGTGTTGATGAAAGGAGAGCAAGTAGGTGGCCTTTATAGATTAGTGGGCGAGACTCAAGTGGGAGAAGCGGTTGTTGCAAGCGCAAAGGTGGAGTCTTCAACGGTGTGGTATCGCCGTTTAGGACACATGAGTGAGCGCGGATTGCAGGTATTATCCAACCGTGAACTTCTTTCAGGTTACAAGTTCGCGCCATTAGATTTTTGTGAAGATTGCATCTACGGGAAGCAACGAAGGTTGTCTTTTTCTCTATCACATCAAAGAAGTAAGAAGCATCTCGAGTTGATTCATTCGGATACTTGGGAGTCGCCCGATACTTCGTTGGGCGGATGTTCTTACTTTGTTTCATTTATTGATGATTACTCTCGGAAGGCTTGGGTGTATATTCTAAAGCGAAAGTTTGATGTGTTTGAGACTTTTAAGAAGTTCAAAACTCTTGTGGAGAATGAAAAGGATTTAAAAATTAAGTGCCTACGTTCTGATAACGGAGGGGAGTATTGTTCAAGAGAATTTGATGAGTTTTGTATTGAGCATGGAATTAAGCGGCATCTCACGGTACCCGGTACATCGCAACAAAACGGTGTAGCGGAGAGGTTAAATAGAACACTCATGGAGAGGGCCCGTAGCATGTTGAGTACTTCAAAACTCGACAAGATATTTTGGGCGGAAGCCGTGAGCACGGCTTGTTATTTGATTAATCGAGCGCCGACAAAATCACTTGGTTTGGATATTCCTGAAGAAGTCTGGAGCGGCAAGTCCGTTGATTACTCCTATCTTCGTGTCTTTGGATGTGATGCTTATGCGTGGATACCGAAGGAGAAAAGGTCAAAATTGGATAAGAACTCTCGGAGGTGTATATTTCTTGGCTATGCGAAAGGTGTTAAGGGGTATCGATTGTGGGACCCTACTAACCACAAAATAGTCATAAGTCGTGACGTTATCTTCAATGAAGGGTCATTTCAAGGCACCAAGGAAAAGCAAGATGTGATGCTATGATTCCAATTGAGCTCTTTGAAGCGCGCGATGAGGTGCAAGTTGAGCAAGCACAGCAGGATGATGAAGTGGTTGATGATGAACCTGACTTGGAATCTCCGCAATCATCCGAAGATACAAATTCACCGGTAGAGTCGCCAGCGGATTCCGGGCGTCCTAGTAGAGTTATTAGACCTCCTACGAGGTATAATGACTATATTACTTCATTTATTCCTTCTGCAAACCATGTTAGTGCATATGCTGCTTTAGCGGAAGAAGATGAGCCGACTTCGTATAAGGAGGCTTGTGAGTCGACTGACACTGGAAAGTGGCAATGTGCGATGGAGGAGGAGATGGAGTCAATTCGGAAGAACAAGACTTGGGAACTTGTTGATTTGCCGAAGGGAAGGAACGCGATTGGATGTCGGTGGATGTTTAAGATGAAAAAGAATACAGATGGGAATGTGGAGAGGTTCAAGGCAAGATTGGTGGTGAAGGGATATGCTCAGAAGCGGGGAATCAATTTCGATGAGATCTTCTCACTGGTGGTTCGTCTTACCACTATTCGGGTTGTTTTGGCGATCGCAGCGGTCATGGATTTGGAGCTCGAGCAGATGGATGTAAAAACAGCATTCTTGCATGGTGACCTGGAGGAGGAGATATATATGTCGCAACCGGAAGACTTTGTCGAAAAAGGCAAGGAGTATTTGGTTTGTCGGTTGAACAAATCGTTGTACGGCTTGCAACAGGCGCCAAGGTGTTGGTACAAGCGATTTGATTCCTTCATTATGAGTTTGGATTTTGATAGGCTTGAAGCGGATCATTGTGCATATTTCTGCGATTATAATGACGGGAGCTTCTGTATTTTGTTATTATATGTTGACAACATGGTGGTCACCGGAAATAACAAAGGCCGGATATCTATCTTGAAAACTCAGTTAGCCGGTGAGTTCGATATGAAGGACTTAGGAACCGTGAATCAAATACTCGGGATGAAGGTACTACGGGAGAGAAAGAATAAGAAAGTTTGGCTTTTACAGAAGAGTTATGTGGAGAAGGTTCTGCGGCGCTTCAACTTGCAGAACGCAAAGCCAGTTTCTACCTCGTTTCCTATTCATTTAAAATTGTCGGCTGAGCAATCACCGGGTACGGAAGCAGAAAAGACCGACATGGCTCGGGTACCATATTCATCGGCAGTAGGGAGCCTTATGTTTGCCATGGTGTGCACGAGACCCGACATTGCTCAAGCAGTAGGAGCAGTGAGTCGGTATATGGCGAATCTAGATTGTGAACATTGGAATGCAGTGAAGTGGATTCTCAGATATTTGAGAGGTACTGCGGATTTCTCACTCAGTTATGGTTCTGCGGGTTTGGAGTGCGTCGGATATGTCACTACAAGAAAAAGGAGTTTTGGTGGCGACCATTTGGTGGCGACAATTAATGTCGCCACTAATTGTAAAGTTATCGTGGCGACATTTAATTGTCGCCACCAATAAATAAGATACAGTGGCGACATATATTTGTCGCCGCCAATAAGTAAGATATAGCGGCGACTTTGAAATATCGCCACTAATACTTAGTAATTAGTGGCGACTTTTGTCGCCGTGAAAAGATAAAGATATAGTGGCGACTTCTGTCGCCACCAATAATGAATATACAGTGGCGACATTTAAGTGTCGCCACTAATACTTATTATTAGTGGCGACAATTTTGTCGCCACCAATAATAATATTGGTGGCGATATTTCTGTCGCCACCGATAACAAGTATTGGTGGCGACATAAAATGTCGCCACAATAGTAATTATTTTTTTTTTAAAATCTAAATCTCATTTTTTAAATTAGTTTTTTTGAGACCCAAAATAAAAGGAAATTGAAGCTGCTACCTGAAATCTGATTCTAATTTTCAACCTAATGTTTAATTTTTTGTTTTTTTTTAGATTCAAATTTTAATTTCAAATTTTTAATTTATATTTAAATTTTTAAATTTTAAATGAATTTAAATTTTAAATTTTTATTTTCCTTTTAGATTCGAATTTTAAACTTATTTTCAATTTTAAATTTCATATTTAAATTTTTTAATTTTAAATTTTATCCGTTAAATTTAATTTTTAAATTTAAAATTTAGATATTAAATTTAAATTTTAAATCTTAATATTTAAATTTAAAATTTTAAATCAGAAATTGTAAATTTTAAATTTTAAATTTACAATTTTAAACTATAAGTTTTAATTTTAAAATTGTAAATTTCAAATGTAAAATATGTAATAGGGGATAAGTAATAGCGGCGACTTTGAAACATCGCCACTAATACTTAGTAATTAGTGGCGACATTCGTCGCCACCAATAATGAATATACAGTGGCGACATTTAAGTGTTGCCACTAATACTTATTATTAGTGGCGACAATTTTGTCGCCACCAATAATAATATTGGTGGCGATATTTCTGTCGCCACCGATAACAAGTATTGGTGGCGACATAAAATGTCGCCACTATAGTAATTATTTTTTTTTTAAAATCTAAATCTCATTTTTTAAATTAGTTTTTTTGAGACCCAAAATAAAAGGAAATTGAAGCTGCTACCTGAAATCTGATTCTAATTTTCAACCTAATGTTTAATTTTTTGTTTTTTTTAGATTCAAATTTTAATTTCAAATTTTTAATTTATATTTAAATTTTTAAATTTTAAATGAATTTAAATTTTAAATTTTTATTTTCCTTTTAGATTCGAATTTTAAACTTATTTTCAATTTTAAATTTCATATTTAAATTTTTTAATTTTAAATTTTATCCGTTAAATTTAATTTTTAAATTTAAAATTTAGATATTAAATTTAAATTTTAAATCTTAATATTTAAATTTAAAATTTCAAATCAGAAATTGTAAATTTTAAATTTTAAATTTACAATTTTAAACTATAAGTTTTAATTTTAAAATTGTAAATTTCAAATGTAAAATATGTAATAGGGGATAAGTAATAGCGGCGACTTTGAAACATCGCCACTAATACTTAGTAATTAGTGGCGACATTCGTCGCCACCAATAATGAATATACAGTGGCGACATTTAAGTGTCGCCACTAATACTTATTATTAGTGGCGATAATTTTGTCGCCACCAATAATAATATTGGTGGCGATATTTCTGTCGCCACCGATAACAAGTATTGGTGGCGACATAAAATGTCGCCACTATAGTAATTATTTTTTTTTTAAATCTAAATCTCATTTTTTAAATTAGTTTTTTTGAGACCCAAAATAAAAGGAAATTGAAGCTGCTACCTGAAATCTGATTCTAATTTTCAACCTAATGTTTAATTTTTTGTTTTTTTTAGATTCAAATTTTAATTTCAAATTTTTAATTTATATTTAAATTTTTAAATTTTAAATGAATTTAAATTTTAAATTTTTATTTTTCTTTTAGATTCGAATTTTAAACTTATTTTCAATTTTAAATTTCATATTTAAATTTTTTAATTTTAAATTTTATCCGTTAAATTTAATTTTTAAATTTAAAATTTAGATATTAAATTTAAATTTTAAATCTTAATATTTAAATTTAAAATTTTAAATCTTATTATTGGTGGCGACAAAATCGTCGCCACTATAGGTTTTATTTCCCACACCATTTTTCAAGTTTTTTTTTTGGTGATGCGAATCCGCGCTGCATCGATCACCCGCGCCCTAACCCGCCTTCACTCTCAGTAACTCACTCTCTATCTCTCTCTCCTTCGCGGCGATCGATGGGGAATGATGCGGTGATTAGGGTTTTGAGGGAGGTGGTGGTGGTGGGGCGGTAGGCTTACGGTTTGGGGGCGACAGATGGGGGCGGTTCCGAGGAGGAGGTGGTGGGTGAATCGCACGGCGATGGTGGTGGTGTGGGTGGCGGCGTCGGTGGGGATATGGGGGGCCCTCCATTGTTACATACGGAGCGAGATAATGAGGAAGGCGCACGAAGGGCTCGTGAGCATGTGCGAGGAGCGCGCGAGGATGCTCCAGGACCAGTTCGCCGTGAGCGTCAACCATGTCCACGCCCTCGCCATCCTCGTCTCCACCTTCCACTACGAGATGTACCCCTCCGCCATTGATCAGGTATAATCCATTCCACAACCCTTATGCAAAATTTTTTCCACTATGAAGGTCGGGAACACACTAGTCCAGAAAAGAAAATTTTGTCCCAAAGTTGTGAAAATTAGAAAAATTATCTATTTTTCAAATAAAATATCCCGCCCCCCTCCCCCTCAAAACTACTTTTGAATGATCTACAAGCCTTTTCTTACAACTATTCTCTCATTATATTTGGCACTATCGGTATTATTCGTGGGTCTTTACAAATGTAGCTAGGTTCCTTAAGGACTAGTAGGTGGTCCTAAATCAGAATCAGTTATAATCATATTTTTTCTTAGGCATTTTTACCCCTCACATAGGAGCAGTGCTTGTACAGCAGATACTTTGTCTTGGACTATATGTGAGCTTTATACTCTTTTTTAACTGTATAAGGGACTAGGTGGTGGTGGTCCCTATTTAATTAGCCCTGACACGAGGCAAAGCGAATGGTTATTTCCCTATCTTTTTTTTAACTTTTCTATCTTGTAGTAATTTCTCCACTAACTTAAATAGAGTATCCAAAAGTATATGAGATCAATTCCGTATGCTTTTACATAAACACTTGACTCAGATTTCGAGTCTTTCAATTTGAGCCATTCATTTATGAGCTAGAAATATTAGTGGCATTTTGAGTCTCTCTGGATGCACAACAATTCTGTGCAGTGTATTGCTTTCGCTTAGTCAAAAGGCGTATGGTAATTGGTGGATCAGAAGTGCAAAATATCCAGAACAGCATAGTATATGGGGAGCCCTCTAAGTCCATTTTTTAGAATATGATTATAAACTCTGGCATAAAGATTAGATTATTCAGAATTATGAGAACTTTGTAAAATTTCCACTGAGTACAGACTAAAATAAAACTTCTAGATTGCAATTACCATAGAAAATTTCCACACCCTACAAGTTATCTACGAGTAACATATTATGACATCCAATCAGATTCTTTTGGCCTGCAACTGTGATGATTAGGGAATTGACCTATATTTTTATATGGCGTGGATTTGCTGGAGAGGGACTGAGATCTACTGAGTGCACAGTGGGGGACTTCATGTGAGCTCAGATGGTCTTGAACAATCAATTAATGAACTCTTCTGTGCTCTGAAGGGAAGGGAGAAAAAAAATTAGGTCCGAAGGAGAGAGGTCCTCTAGAAAGCAATCATTCATGAAATGGCCAACTTTTGTCTTTGATCACATGTCGACCTTTGGTCACTAGCAAGACCAACTTTTAAAGAGGATAGCCCCGGCCGGTAACCATTTTTGTTTTTTCCTCTCACCGTAGTTCATTTATTGAGAGTCACTGGGGCCCAAGAGCGCGAAAAAGAGGTTTACCAGCATAACAATGCTAAGTATTCAAAAATCAATTGGGTTGTAACATATTTAACTTCTAATCATTATAGAGCTCCAAAAACTAGTAGAAATAAATAACACGTTCTGTAGACTTTACAAAGCATACAAACCATATGTGTTTTAAAGTCCTATGCCAATTTTATTGGCAAGATTTTTTTTCTTTTTTTTTTTTTTTTGTTTGACTAGCAAGTTGTTTGTGAGTACTTTTTTTTGTTGAAGCAGCAAAATGTCAATTTTAATGGCAAGATTTCTTTTTTTTTTTTTTGACTAGCAAGTTATTTGTGAGGACTTTTTATGTTGAAGCAGCAAATTAAATATTGGCATGATAGAGTTTAAGTATCTATTGGCATGTGTCATATTTATTGTGCCAACAAGATTTGGTAAAAGATTTGATGAAGATATATAATAAATAATTAAAAAAATTATTGCTAAAACAAATAAATATTTTATATTATTATGTGTTGGTATATATTTATTTTTTATAACTAACACTTATTGGCATCATTTGGTAAATACTGGGTTGTAGTATGCTAATAAGTTTTTGATATGATTTGTATAGTGATACTTAATTTTTCGGCTTATAATTAACAATTGTGGTGTATTTTTATGAGGGCAAGGCAATAATAAAAATATACTATAAAGCATCCAATTGAGTGCTTTACCATGATAACAGTCGAAAGAGGTCATTACATTTTGAATAAAAATTATACAAATAAGTGTTTTTCCATGATGTGGGTTTTTCCGGGCACCCAAAAATAGAAAAAAAAAAAAAAAAAAAAAAACCTGGAAAAGGGTGCTGCAGTATTTTTCATATTTTAAGTTGAGAAATACTATTTGTTACACCTAAAAGTTGAGTATAAATTACAAGAATTTAGACTCCTCTTATATAATTTTAATATAAAAAATAAAATAAAATTAGGATAAACAAATTGGCTACTGATAGTGAAATTATAATATATACATTTCTCATTGCTCATTGCTCTTTGCAACGATTTTGTCACTTCAGAGGCATCCTAACATTATAATTTTGTCACTTGTGCCACGCCTTTAATAAGCTATTTCTTATTTCTCCTGATTTATGTTTTTATTTTCCCCCCTCATTTTTAAAACTAGATGTTTAATATCCGAGCAATTAATGATTTGGGTTTGTTCTTTTTACCTGCTGTTGTAAATTCCCTGAATGGTTTCAATTATTCTCCAGGAAACCTTTGCCTACTACACGGCAAGAACGTCCTTCGAACGGCCACTGTTGAATGGCGTAGCATATGCGCAGCGAGTTCTCCATGCGGAAAGAGAGTTGTTTGAGACTCATCAGGGTTGGACAATTCAGACCATGAAAAGGGAGCCCTCCCCTATGCAAGATGAATACGCTCCCGTAATATATTCTCAGGAGACCGTCTCCTATATAGAGGCTCTGGATATGATGTCTGGAGAGGTTCTTTAATTCCTTGTATTGGACTAATAATATTTCTTTCTTCAGCTTATCTAAGCTTTCTGTGTTCTTCTGGTGGTCATGTTCCTTCTATTTTTTGTGCAGGAGGATCGAGAGAACATTTTGCGAGCGAGGGCTACCGGCAAACCGGTCCTCACAAACCCATTTAGGTTGCTTGGCTCAAACCATCTTGGAGTAGTTTTGACATTTCCTGTGTATCGCTCTGGTCTTCCTGCAGATGCAACGATTGAACAACGTGTGGAAGCAACAGTAGGGTAAGATAAAAGTGTTTAATCGTAATAATGATTGGAATATTTATTTTTTCCTCTATAGTTATTGCTTTAATTTGAAGAAAATTGGCTTACATTAAATCCTAATCTAATTGTTGACTTAATTAAACAACATAGATGTTTTAAAATTGCATAGTGAGATCAACAGAGCCTGCTGTGATGAGTTGCTTGTTCGCTCTATTGCTTGTATATACTTTACTTGGAGGTCACGATACACATATATTTGCCGCCTTGTTTTAAATGGTTTTGATTACTAGAGAAACTTGAATTATGGTCCAGATACTTGGACTTGCGCGAGGAAGTTCTTTTCATTGATCCTTCATTGAGATTGGCAAAGCAAATACTTAAACATGCTGCAGAGTATTCCTGAACACTTTGACACGATGAATTTCCTTCACCTAAAAGGACTTTTATAGCATTCTTGCTAGTTGTGAACTCTAGCTGTTTGTGTGGTCCGCATAATCATAGTTGGTATCTAGCAATAGTGAACGACAGTAAAGAACAATAGTGATTAGAAGATGGTGGTGGTTAATATTAGTTTTGGTAGTTTATCCCAGATAAATGGAGCTAGTCTGTTGAGTGGCATCTCTTAGGTGAATTTGAAGTGACTGAGAAATATGATTCATTTCTAGCTGTCAAGTGGTATGAAGTGACTTTGGCTCTTGATTTTGACACACAACTTTTTAGATCTCTATCTTTCAGAGAAAATTTGCCTCTTTTTCGTTTGTTCTTATCATTCAATTATATTGCACATAGCAGATATCTTGGTGGAGCTTTCGATGTCGAGTCACTTGTCGAAAACTTGCTGAGGCAACTTGCTGGTAATCAGGACATAATGGTGAATGTATATGATGTCACAAATACCTCTGAATCATTGATTATGTATGGGCCTCAAAGTCACGACGGTTACATGTCAGTGTCACATGTGAGCATGCTTGATTTTGGAGATCCTTTTAGGAAGCATGAAATGAAATGCAGGTTGGCTAACTCATCAAGTTATGCATGTAAAAGAAATGTTTATTGTATATTATTTTATGTTTATGTTATAGAGTAATTCATAGGAGTTTTGAGCAGGTATAGGCAAAAACCCCCCATTCCATTGTCAGCAATTACTACTCCATCTGGTGTTTTTGTGATCTGTATGCTCGTGGGATATATATTATATGCTGCTTGGAGTCGCTATGATAGTGTTAAAGAGGATTGTCGGAACATGGAAGAGCTAAAAGTTCAAGCAGAGGCTGCAGATGTTGCTAAATCCCAGGTCTGGAATTTCTTTTAATATCATTTTTAAAGAGCCTTAGCCTTAAATTTTGCCTCTGAATCCTTTTTGGTTTTGTTATTGCAGTTTGTTGCTACTGTTTCACATGAGATAAGAACACCCATGAACGGAGTCCTTGGTATATATCTTCATTAGCTTTGACCATATGGATATTATTTTACCATGTTCTACTAGAAAATGTCTAAACCTTTGAGCTCCTCTTTGTTATTCCAGGAATGCTAGATATGCTTTTGGAAACAGATCTGAATTTAACTCAAAAAGATTATGCTCAAACAGCTCAAGTGTGTGGAAAAGCACTGATAGCTTTAATAAACGAGGTGCTACACAGGGCAAAAATTGAAGCTGGAAAATTGGAGCTTGAGCCAGTGCCATTTGATCTGCGATCCATCCTAGATGATGTACTCTCTTTGTTTTCTTCAAAGTCAAGAGAGAATGGAATCGAGGTAAGTCTTCATCCCTTTTATATTATAGAGGAGCGATGCCACCATTTTCTTGTATATTGGTCAGCAGACAAGTTTTTACTTATTTGTCTTGTGTGAATCTTTTAACGGTTCATTACTAGGCTATGGTTAAAAAATGATTTAACCTATGATAGCAGCCCTTCGGCTCTCTAACCTTCTTATGATCATCCATGTTGACTGTAGCTTGCCGTACTTGTATCCGATAAACTCCCGGAGGTTGTGATTGGTGATCCAGGGAGATTTAGGCAGATAATAACAAATTTGGTCGGCAACTCAGTGAAAGTAAGCCGTCAATTTCTCTGTGGTGACACTTTTAATGGCTTTCTGCTTTCATTGTTTCGAATGAAATTTTACTCCTATCTACCAATTTTCATAATTTTAAAAGTTTGATGCTTGGTTTAACCACACAAAGTATCCATGATTAGCTGATTAAAAATAGACCACTTCTATCCATATAGCTTGTCGCATAATTAGTAACTTGTTCATCTATTACTTATCGCAGTTTACCAGACGGGGCCATATATTTGTACAAGTTCGTCTGGCTGAGAATCCATATGTGGCAATGAAGGCAAAAGCAAATGGAGCCTTGAATGGTGGTCTACGCGATAAAGGAGAGGCTGTATTTAGAAGATCATTCGATACTCTCAGTGGTTTGGAAGTTGCCGACGGAAGAAAAAGCTTGGAAAATTTTAAGCTCCTACTTTCTGATGAAAAACCCTTCTCTAGTGTCTCTGAAATTGAAATGGCTTACAAGAAAGATTTTGACAATGTAACTCTAAAGGTTAGTGTTGAGGATACAGGGATTGGAATACCATTCCATGCGCAAGAGCGTGTTTTTACACCATTTATGCAAGCTGACAGCTCGACTTCGAGAAACTACGGCGGAACCGGTATTGGTTTGAGCATCAGTAAATGCCTAGTTGAACTAATGGGTGGGCAAATATGCTTCGTTAGTTGCCCGAATGTTGGGAGTACATTCACGTTTACCGCTGTGATGCAGCTTTGCCAGAGAAGTGCTGTTGGTGATTCGAAGAGAACTCATTCAGCGAGTCTACCGATCTGTTTCAAAGGAATGAATGCTGTTTTGGTTGACAGGAGGCCAGTTAGAAGCTCTGTAACAATTTATCATCTAAAAAGATTGGGAATAAGTGTTGAAGTTGTAGGTACCGTCAAAATGGCACTCGATGCATTTTCTAGACAAGATGGCCAACTTCGATCTGGGTAAGTTCCTTAATATTTCTAGCTTCTTGCTCGCTGTTATTTGGAACTAGTTATCTTCATTGACTATGTTTCAATCTTTCCTTTTTTACCTACAGAAAGCAGCTGAGCTTGCTATTAGTTGAGAAGGACAGTTGGAATTCTGGGACAGACACTTGCTTACGTGATCAACTACTAAAGTGCAAGCAGAATGGTCATATATCTCAGGTGCCCAAGATGAGCCTTTTGGTGACCTCTGAATCTGATAGGGCAAAATTCGGGGCCTTTTTTGATACTGTGATCATGAAACCTCTAAGGGCAAGTACCATTGCGGCATGCTTTCAGCAAGTACTAGAAGGTGGACATCCTCAAAGGGAAGAGAAGTCTAATGGATCGGCCTTCCTTCGCAGCCTACTAGTTGGGAAGAATATATTGGTGGTAGATGATAATAAGGTAAATCTTAGAGTTGCTGCAGGTGTTCTTAAAAAATATGGGGCTAAGGTTGAGTGTGCGGAAAGTGGGAGAGATGCTCTTGCCCTCCTTCAACCGTCGCACAAATTCGATGCGTGCTTCATGGATGTTCAGATGCTAGAAATGGATGGGTACGCATGGCAATTTATTTTTGTTTTTATTATTTTTTTAATTACACATGAGAACTGGTGACATGTAAATAATTTTCTGCTAGTTTTAGTCGTGATAATTTGCAACTAGTCTCTTCGCCCAACTCAATTAGGAGAGTTGATTGTCTCAGGTTTGAGGCTACTCGGCAGATACGCTTGATGGAGAGCACGGCAAATGAGCAAATCAAGAACGGAGCACTTACTCCGGAAGGTTCTGGAAGAGCAGAGCGGCACTTACCGGTTGTAGCAATGACAGCTGATGTGATTCAAGCAACATATGAGGAGTGCATGAAATGTGGAATGGATGGATACGTCTCCAAACCATTCGAAGAAGAGCAGCTTTATCAAGCAATTTGCAAGTTCCTGGTATCAAAATCTGTTTACAATTCATCATAACGGTTTCCATACCTAGGTCCTAATGACAATGTTTGGATCCTTCAAGCATAGTATCTTAACTCTAGCAGAGAATAGGTTTTTCCCTGCTAATGCCCCTTATATTCGCAGCCAAAAAGGCACTAGAATGTAAGGGCCGGTTTTTTCATGAATATGGGTGCTCATATTCTGAGCACCATTATATTGATGAGTACCATCGAATTTTGGATCAGCTGGTGTGCATGTGTTAATCCCTCCGGTGCAGCTAAGGCCTCTAGAGACGAATGTGTTGTATGTTGTATCATATATATATATATATATATATATATATATATATATATATATATATATATATATATATATATATATATATATATTCCTGTCATCAGTCTTTCAAGGCTCTTGGAAAGCCTAATTTTGAATTTTTACTCCTCTCTCTTTGTAAGGGATTGTGACCTCCAACTATTGTAGTTACTGTGCCTTATTATTCTGATCAATCCAAGGGGGCTTGCACTATTATAAAAAAAAGATTTATCTTTTCTTGAGAAGGTGTAATTGTAGAGATTATCGACTTGCAAATTCATGGAGCCTGTTCAAATACAAACTGTCTTCCGGTCGCATGCGCATGCCGAAAAGGTAGTTGCTATTCGAAGGTTAGATCTCCACCGTGTTTGGGCCATAGCATATAAGTTTGTGTTTAAAGTGTTATTAAAGTGTTTAGTTTACATTGCCTTCTCAAATGAACTTTCATACCGCAAACATTTTGGTTTTCTTAATAGTCCTGCTGGGATGAATTTACATTTGGTATGCTACAGCCTGCAGTGAAGTATGTACTATGAGAATGAGTGCAAAAGTTTCTTTCTAGATGACATAATGAAATTTGCTAATTGGAGATGGATTAATTTTGAGTATCAAGCCTTATAAAAGAGTGCCTTTGTTTCATTGGTTCTATTAATGCCCTCCCAAGCTCTTTTTTATTTTTTTATTTTTTATTTTGTAGAAATCTGTTAGGATACCTGTTATCACTGTCATCTTATTTGTTACGTGTTATAATTCAAATGACGATACTGAAGAAGACAGTACCTGGCCTAATTGCTTTCTCCTTTATATTGAGATTGTTTGGCTTCTCGATGTAATATTTAAACCAGGTTCTGATTGGCATGCCCATATTCGGAATGAGCAAAGCCACCTATTATCCACTGAATTGCCACGCTTTATGATGGATTCATATGAAGAATGTCGTGATCCACCACGTCTCTACTTGCTTGATAAGTAAGATTTGGATAGTTGCAAGTTCTCTTTTCACTGGTTTTTTCCCTGGATCTTATTATTTTGGTTCTGCCTGTCAGATTTGATAGTGCTGGTGGTGGAGCTTGTCAGAAGAGATATTCAGATCCATCCTACTTTAGAAGGGCGTGGAGTATGTCAAAAATGGGAAAAGCTGAAAGCATCCAAAAAGAAAAGAAAAATCGTAAAACTAAGGTACATATTGCATTTGTTCTGTTCAATTTCTTAGTTACATGATACATTCCAAAATTTCTACGTTCATTGACAAGAACCTGAAGATTTTTGTGTAATATATAAAATGTACAGAGGAAGGTTTCACGGCTTAGGAATGGTGAACTACTTCAACATGTTCTGGGTGCTTCCGGATACAATAGCAGCAGGTATTGACCCTATAACCTACTGATTCTACTGAAATCAATCAAATTTCTTAATTAGACCATGTGCTATTTTAGGCTTTAATTATAAAAAGATTTATATATTTATTCAAGCAAATTTGTTAGCAGACCGCGGTTTACATCTCCAAGCACCGATGGGCAATTCTTTTCAGAACACAGGTCTAATGGAACTCATTTTGCATCTTCAAGCACAGATGGACAAAGCTTTTCAGAGAATAGATCTACACCCGATATGAGATACAATCTGGAAGTTGCTAGTAGGTCTACTTCTTTTAGTTCAAAACCAAGGTTGAGTTTTGTTGAGCAAGTAGTAGATACTGAGATTGATTATGATAAACTATCGGATACTAAGGTTCATGACAAACATAGTGATGCCTCTGCGTCAGTTCTTCATGATGAACTGAATGGAGAGGGCTCCAATGATGATTGTTGCCAAAATGGTTCTGTGATAGTGCAAGACGTTGCTACATCATCTTATGTTACATGGGAGGAAAAAACTGAAATAATTAAGCCTTCAAGCCCCTTATCTTCTGATGACATAATTATCACTGAGGTTGAAAATTTGGAGACCGGACATATGAACTTTGAACAGCCCGACATTGACCATGCTGAAAAAGGAATCTTGGATCAACAAGGGGTATTACCTGAAATTGCTAAAGCGTCAGTATCATCACCTGCTCCTACCCACTCCGAAGAAATTACAAGTGAGACAGACAACTATATGGATGCACTCAACACATTGGAATCTGAAACAGAAACAGAAGCTGAATGTCAAACGAAACGAGAGGTTAATTTACTATGTAATCCCAGTTCTGAAGGGATTCAAATTTCATACTACTTTTATCTTTTCATGCTTCTCATATGAGTTTCATTGTGATCAAATTTCATACTACTTTACATCTTTTAATCCAATACAGGGTTATGGGTGTTGGCCGGTTCCCTCATTTTGCTTGTGATTATCTTGCTTATTTTGTTGTGGCACTTTCTGAGAAGCAGAAGCAAATTGAAATCCTCAGAGCAAGTTAATGGTACTTATAATCAGTTGAATTCACAATACTTTAAATGATTTAAATGATTATATTTGTTGAACTTCTTATGATGTAGTTAGTGTAGTATGTCATTTTAATGTGACATTTGCAGTTTCTGAAGAATCGGTATGCGAGGAATCTACTTGTAAGAAAATGTCCATTAAGGAAATTTATGTTGCCACAGACAATCTTAGTCCCTAAAACTTTATTGGCCAGGGAATTGCAGGTAAAAACAGAAACTTGGACCTCCTAAGTTGACAAATCATGAACTTCAAATGTAACCAATGACGAAAAAATTTATGTTTCAATGTCATTAGGATACCTCTCAACTCAGTAGCTAACAATGCTTTTTGGTGATCTGGCTAAGGTTCTCAACAAAGGAGGCGACATCTCCGAATTCGCGGATCCGCAACTAAATGGAGCTAAACAGCAGCGGCCGTCGATGGAGCAGGTCGTCACGAGGTTAGAGGAAGCACTCAAGATCTCGATGAGAGCTTGCGAGAGCTATGCAAGTTTTTCTTTTTAACAGTGTACACATCAAATACCGTATGCCCGCACGCAAATTAGGCAGGATCATGTTATGTATGCTGAAGCATGTATACATCTCTACCCTATATAGTGATGATGGTATTAGCTCCTAATACACTGGTCTTATGATGTTTTGATTAAATGATATCCATCTACAAGTGCTTTTCCTGCAAGCGCCTCTCATCGCGAGCGCACACACACACATGCACACAACTGCTTATCGTCCAGCCCACCCGCGCGCACAAATCCTAATGTGTGGATAGGGGAATAATAGATGCTCTGGGATTACCAGAATCTGCTTTGGAGCATAATAGCCCCTGCTTCAGCATACACAACTGCTTATTCACTGAACTATGTAAATAATTTCTTCTTTATCATCTAAAGTTCTAACAGAACTCCAGATAGATCATCGATGAACTTTCATTTTGTAGCAAATCTGCCTTTTATTTGAATTGCTGTTTAATTGTTTTTTCATTTCATTTCTTGGTATGATTAACTGATTTGTGACTTGGAGTTTAGGAAGTTGCTCCTGACAACGAGTTTGAAAAGCGAATCAGGCCGCTAGTGATCCCTGCAAGCGACATTGGCGTCACATTCGACGACATAGGCGCCTTAGATGATATCAAAGAATCCCTTCAGGAGCTCGTCATGCTGCCCCTTCGAAGGCCAGATCTCTTTAAAGGTGGCCTCCTCAAGCCATGCAGAGGAATATTGCTATTCGGTCCGCCTGGAACCGGAAAGACGATGCTTGCCAAGGCCATAGCATATGAAGCCGGAGCGAGTTTCATAAATGTTTCCATGTCCACTATTACATCAAAGTGGTTCGGAGAAGATGAGAAAAATGTTAGAGCTTTGTTCACCCTTGCCGCGAAGGTCTCGCCAACTATTGTTTTTGTAGATGAAGTGGATAGTATGCTTGGTCAGCGAAGTAGGGCCGGAGAGCATGAGGCTATGAGGAAGATAAAAAATGAGTTCATGACTCATTGGGACGGGCTCCTGACGAAGCCAGAAGAAAGAATCCTTGTTCTATATCTGTATTCATTCTGATCGTAAACAATTGGAGTGTCAAGCTTCACCACGCGCATTCATGTGTTTATGCGATGGCACCGTTTGTTATGAAAAATATCGGATTGCTCTCAATTTTGTTCATGTCATAGAGATATTAATTAGGTGTGTGAAAATGTCACAATATGTTTATATATTGAGTGGTGATCCGGATTGTGTCTGTATAGAGCATTAAGTAATGAATGTTTTCTTATCTGTTTTGAAGTGTTACATGCATGAATAGTGTCTTTTAAAGCCTTTTGAAAGGCGAATGCTAGCTCGACATTATCATCAAGTTTATTATCATTTTCTTTTGGTGTGTGATTGACATATGCTAAAAATTTGGAACCATTTCCTCTCGACTCGTGAAAAACATTCGGAACTTTCTATCGAAAACCTAGGTTTTGTTGTTTCTTAGTTGGCATTGGTGTATAAATCGTATTTGATCCGATAATTTGTTAAAAGTGCATTTGAATTGGCTAAAAGCCATATTAGTCGAAGTCCTTTTTTTTTTTCTTTTTTGAGAAAAGGCAGTATGTTGCCACTTTATTCATAAAAAAAAAAAAATTCGGCTACAGATCTGTTTCTTAGTTGGCATTGGCGTATAAGTCGCGTTAGATCTGATAATTTGTTAAAAGTGCATTGAATTGGCTAAAAGCAATGCTATTAGCAGAAGTTTTTTTTTCTTCTTCTTTTGAGAAAAGACAGTATGCTGCCACTTCATTCATAAGAAAAATAAACTCGGCTACAGTATGCTGCCACTTGTAATATACGAGAAATTTGAGCAATAATACTTATTATTGGTGGCAACATTGTTGTCGCCACTATATTATTTAATTTTTTTTTTTTTTTTGAAGATGCTAGCCACCAATACTTATTATTGGTGGCGATATTGTTGTCGCCACTATATTATTTAATTTTTTTTTTTGAAAAAGATATAGTGGCGACAAATATGTCGCCACCAATAAATAAGTGTGGCGACAAAAATATCGCCACCAATAAATAGTAATAGCGGCGACAGTAAAATGTCGCCACCAATACTTATTATTGGTGGCGATATTTTTATCGCCACTAATACTTATTATTGGTGGCGACATATTTGTCGCCACCAATACTTATTATTGGTGGCGATATTTCGGTCGCCACTATAATTTTTATTTTTTCCCAATTTTTCCCTCCTTATTTTCCCACCAGCCAAAATCCTTCTTTTTGATTTTGTATTTTTTTATTTTTTTTTGCTGATGCGAACCCGCGCCCGAGCCCTTCTCTCTCAGTCACTCACTCTCTCACTCACTCTCTCTCTCTCTCTCTCTCTCTCCTTCCCCAAGCCCGTCGCCCCTCTGTCGCCCCTCGCCCCTCACCCCGCCGACGCACCGCCGCCACTCCATCTCCTTCCCCAAGCCCGTCGCCCCTCGCCCCTCACCCCGCCGACCCACCGCGCCCCTCCATCTCCTTCCCCAAGCCCGTCGCCCCTCGCCCCTCACCCCGCCGAACCACCGCCGGCCCTCCATCGCCCGTCGCCCCTCGCTCCTCCGTCGCCCCTCCGACCCTCCGCCTCCCCTCCACAGCCCGTCGCCCCTCGCCCCTTCGCCGTCGCTCCTCGCCCGTTGACCCGCCGTCGCCCCTCCGACGTCCCGCCGACCCTCAAGTAATAGCGGCGGAGGCCACATCCCGTCGGCGGTGAGTACGGTGATCTCTCTCTCTCTCTCTCTCTCTCTCTCTCTCTCTCGCTCTGTGGAACCCTAGAATGTCCCTTCGGTCGATGTTCCGAAATTATTTGTCATTTCATGAATTACTGACAGGAAATTCACCAAACATACTAATTAATAATACAATCTATTCATTTATATGGCTCAATTCATTTTTCAGTTTTTCGAAATCTCTGAAGAAAACTTCTATGTTATTTGTCAATCACAAGATATTATGTTTGTTGAATCATTTGCTGAATTCTGTGTTGCTGACCTTCCAGGAAATTATTCATTTTGATCCTTAAAACATGCTGTAATTTTACAGCAAAAGTCATTATGCATAAAACACCAATAGTATCTAACCCTTACTATTTCTGAGAATTTATCAACAGCTATTAGAATGAAGGATAATTTTGGTTAAGTCAAATCTTAAACTAAGGTAGCTTTTAGCTGATGAAACTTTATGCAGGCTCTCACTTAAAATGCCTCATAATGTGATTCACACCACTAAATGAAACCAACTACTAATCATCAAGTATTTGATTATACTTTTGAAACTCAAAAACTGTGAATTTTCTACTCTTTCCCAATATCCAAAACTACACTTTTTCAAAAAGGGGATAAAGGATGCTTAAGACAAGATATTCTAGATATTTGCATATGTGTGCCTTGTTTTTTTTCTATGTAT
Organism: Tillandsia leiboldiana; assembly: GCA_029204045.2. Classification (NCBI taxonomy): domain Eukaryota; kingdom Viridiplantae; phylum Streptophyta; class Magnoliopsida; order Poales; family Bromeliaceae; genus Tillandsia; species Tillandsia leiboldiana. The sequence goes on from CM055069.1 coordinate 18,618,655, forward strand.
ACTTTGGCTGTTTATAATTGAGCTCATTGTTGCTTTTTTTTATTTATAATTGTTTTTCAAACAAATCTATTCTTAATTTGATTATACTTTTGTAACTGCGCACGAAGAGGACCTCTAAAACTGTAACAGTGATGATAGCAATTTTTTGAACGAAACTTGACCTATCTTGTTCTCAGGTATTAATTTATTATTTATTATTTATTCTTGCAAATTTTAATTTGTGTTTAGTGATAATACTTGATAAGCTTGCTTTGACTTCTTAATATTTCATGTTTATGTGAATAATTGATTATGCAATATGATTGACAGGCAATGGTGGGGGAAAGGAACACTTCTAAAGCATCGGCGGGCTTTCAACATCAAAAGTCATGGCTTAGATCACAATCTCAAAGATCAGAACCTACTCCACCAATCAGTGAAGGGGAACATGTATTCCAAGATTCTCCTTCAACTATAATTGAGCAGCCATCATCTCCAATTGTTGCTTCTCCAGACATTAGCACTACAGGTTTTATCACATAATTAATTATTATTATTAATTACATTCTATATAAGTAGAGCATCACTTTTCATTATCTTATACTAAATTTGCTATACATTATGTTGTAGCCAAGAAGAGAGGTAGGGGGCCTACAACCAATCCAAACGCGAAAAAGAGAAAGGAGGGTTCTAAAGGCGAAGTGCACATATCAAAGCGCTTGGGTCGAGCTGTGGACGGTGAAGCGTTAACGGAATTCGTAACAGAAATGGGAGTGGTGTTGCGTCAATACGCACCACTTAATGTTCAGAAATGGGCTCAAGTGCCGACACATTATAAAGATCAGATGTGGGATCATTTAATGGTTTGATCTTTTACTTTAGTTTTCCTTTATCTTAGTATTATGCTTCTTGTTACCATTTTTTATCTTAATACTTTGGTTTTTTGTTCAATTTTTATCTTACTACTTTTTAGGAAAAATACAACGGCCTTGATGGCTTTAGAAAGGAAGTAATGTCCAATTTAAATCATCTGTATAGAGATTGGAGGCATCGCAAGCATCTCCATTATAAACAATTTGAGACAGATGAGGAAAGGTTGCAAAATTGTCCAAATGATATTTCAGAATCTGATTGGGCAACATTAGTACAATACTTTGGCTCCGAACCATTTAAGGTTGTTAAATTTTTTGATACATATATCTATTAATTTAGAAGGATTATTATTATATTCAAATATAACTATATTTCATTTCTTGTAGAGCATGTCGGAGCGAAATAAAGCAAATCGTGCCTTACAATCAACGAGTTCAATATGTGGCAGAAAATCATTTGCTTCTGTTCTTCATAATATGGTGATATTGTTAATTAAGTTAATTAATGGATATATTTTTATACTATATCAATTTTATGACATAAAATTTCTAATTTTTAATTGCAGAGAGATTCAAGAACGGAGGATTATCCTGATTTGGCCGAATATTGGAAGGCTACGCATCAAAGAAAAACTAATGGGACATGGTGTTCTGCCAAAGCTCAAAATGCTCTGGTACAACAACCTTATTTCATAACACATCTCTAGTTCAAACTTTGGTTTTATATGCTTAGACTAGTGAAAAAGAACATATTTCATGCAAATATATAAATGTTTCTTGTTACAAATGTATTTTATTGAATGCAGGATCAAATTGAGCATGTAGCACAGTCCCAAGAAGAGTTAGGTGGTCCTCCATTATCAATAGAAGAGCATTTAACACAGGCTTTTGGTGCACGTTCTGGATATCTTCGCGGTTTAGGATGTGGACCTAAGCCGCTAAGTGCTAAGAATTTGACAATCAAAGCATCAGAAGAGTATATTGAGAGGCAAATTGTTGTCTTGAAAGAAGAAATTGAAGAGAGAGCACAAAGGGAGAAAATTGAAAGAGAGGAGAGGTTCAAAAAGGAAATTGAAGAAATTAAGGCAGAACTAAAAACTGAATTTAAAGAACAATTAAAGATAATTGTTGAATCATATGGAGTGCCGCGTGCACCACCGCCTTCTTCTAGTCGAGGAGTGCCGACTACATCATCCCCTCCAAACGAAGGTAATTATATGCTCAATTTTTCATTTTTAATTAAAGTGACATTGTTGGAGGTGCAACTGATTGTTTGAAACTGTTTGATAATGTTTATTTATTGCCAACTTCCAGGTTAACTATGCATGCAGGGAAGGAAATGAGTTCGCGCCAATGGTAGGCTTCTTCCTTACTACTCATCCAACTGAGGTACTAGTCGCGGAAAGAATCGAGAGAGAGGATAACATGCCTATCATCTGGGAACCATCTCTCATTCGGGAACTAAGTGATATTAAAGTGTCTGATGTATCTTGCGGGCTCGACCACACTCTTGTTCTATGCTGTGAGTATTCACTTGCAAGAAATTTCTCTCCTTTTATAAATACTATTGCCCTTTTTTCCGTCATGAATCTTAGCATCTTATTTTATTCTCCAATTTTCTTTAATCATCTTTCATAGTTATTGCTAGTTGTCACTTCTTGTATTTGCAACCTCGGCTACGCCTGAACCAAACGAGCACTTAAATTTGTTTATTATAAGAAAAAGAAACTGACGTGTTGTTCTTGCTCAATTTGCAAATTCGAGAAAAATAAACAAAAGAAGGTTGCTTCTGCCTTTCTGTTTTTCTTTTCTGACAAACAAAACCTGTATACAGAGCTGGCAAATGATTCAGCAATATTGAAATTAAAGAAAATCATATCTAAGTGCCTTCAACCATGTAGAGCTTTTGTGCGAAAGAACGGAAAAAACCAACAGTGGCAAATGAGCACTAAGCTGTTCCAAATTTTGTTTGACGTATTTGCGATCATAGTTTATGCATAGTAGTATCCTACACTGAAACAAACTTTTTTTTTTTTTTTTTTTTTTTTTTTTCTGAAGTTCTTTCATATATTTTCAGGTGATGGAACACTTTTGAGCTGCGGAGACAATACATACGGCCAGTTGGGGCGTAAAACCGGAGGATCAAAGTTACTTCCAGTTGAAACAAACTTCAACTTCAAACCCCTCTCAGTATCAGCAGGCCTCGGCCACTCTTTACTTCTGTACAAGACCGAATCTGAGCATGAAAATGGTTCCAATGCAGTTCTTTCCTGGGGATGGAATCGAAGTTCTCAGCTCGGTCGACAGGGCCAAGAAGACATTCCACTATTAGTCGATGGTCTGAGTGGAGAAGATCCGGTCGCTGTATCGGCAGGCCGGGTTCATTCGATTGCTCTCACTTCAAAGGGCGAAGCGTGGACGTGGGGGTCAGGCCGGAACGGCCGGCTTGGGCTGGGGAGCTCGACGGACGAGGCGGAGCCTGCGCTTTTAGAGTTTTTAGAAGGGTTTCAGGTTTTACAAGTGGCTGCGGGGTTCGACCATAATCTGCTACTTGTTGCTGAATAGCTCAAGTTGGTTGTGGAGAGTGCAGACTGACTTCAACTGCAGACCATTTTGAAGTAAACACCTTTCTTACCTTTCTTTTTTATTACTGTAATTGACAGCACCTCAACTTTCTCTTGCTTCATTTTGGGTTGGTTCCACCTGAGCTGGGGATTCTGGTGACTTAACAAACACCGTTGACGATCGATTGTTAAAAAAGCAGAAAATCATATTATCAATTTTTGCAGAATCCCCAATTAATTGACGAAACAACTCAAGTTGAAACAATCTGAAGTTGATGAGGTTTCAAAAAAAAAAAAAAAAAAAAAAAAAAAAAAAAAACTCAGGGAGGCCTTTTGCAAATTAGCCTATAGTTGAAGGGGTCTTTGCATGTTTTCAGCTTCTTGTCACCATCTGTTGGATAACTTAGGGTTTGTTTGTTTCACTGAAAGTTGAGAGGTGTGAAATGATTTTCGACCGTAAATGTCCAATTCCGCTGTTTGGTTTATCGTAACTTCCAATATATCGTAATTGACTTCGGTCCACTCAAAGCCAAAGTCAATTATGGAAAAAAAAGTGAGAAAAATAAAATAAAATTTTAAACATCTCTCGCACCTCTAGCCTTTTACATTATTTACGGTTTACCAAATAAACAACAAAATTTAAAAAATAAATAGTTTAAGAGTTATATAAACAATCGGCGGAAGTGTAGTAATTTTTATTTAAACTCTAGATCATCCGAAAGTCTACTTCAATTTGAACTTTATCTTTGGTGAAACAAATAGGCCCTAAGTCCAGCACAATTCTCTTTCTTTTTTTATATTTTTCTACTACTCATTTTTTTTTTTTTTTTTTTTTTTTTTTTTGGGCTGAGTTATGCTCTGATCTTGCTGCTGTGTGAAGGTATAGGAAGGGATTTGAAGAACAATGAAATATTAACAAAAAAGAATAACATTTTCTCATCAGTTTAGTTGAAATTTCTCTTTCTTTTTATCTTTTCTTTATTATTATTCTTTTCTTCTCTTCATCAGCTTCCTCTTTTTGTCCCTATCTGTTGTTGATTTAATCAGATACATTTGAGATTACACAAACATTTCTTGTTAAGTTTTCATAGGACTCGTTTAAGTTGTGATTTTCATAAAAAGAGAGATCACAAAACATGCATCTTACTCAGCCCACCTCCTGGAGCTTTTCTATCTTATTTCTTATCTCGTTATCCTCCGTCGCTAAGAATTGTGTAAGTAGACTTGACATTGCATACTATTTACTAATGGTAGGCTTCTTCCTTACCTTCTCTAGCACTTCACATTGCATACTATTTACTAATTCTTTGACAATCATCCTGAAGAATGTTTGCTGCTTTCTGAGTCATAAATGCACTTTTTCCTTTGACCTGTTTGTCACATAGGCTGGGCTAAATGATGCTAACTTGCAATATTAGCATAGTTGAGCTTCTTAATTGTGGTATTTTCGCCTTTTTTCTTTTGGTGGCAGGTGGCCTTCAATCCAGAAATCAGTACCCCTAGTGTGACTTTGGAAGGTGACATTTTTCAGCCTAGTGGTCTTTTAACTGGTGGCAGTCGAAGGTGATGTGGCATAGCTTTTGTTACCTTCTAAACAGTTTATAGCTTTGCATTTAATAGTTTGCAACATTATCATCCTTTGGATTATCACTTTCGGTATCCTGATTTTTCTAAAACAATTGTGTTTGTAATGCCTAGTGTTATTATCTCTTTGCATTTTCTCACTGATAGATGATACTTAGTAGGGCTTAGTGCTTTTTAGAAAGGGATTTCATGTGATACCATGCTAACTTTTCTTGGTTATTATTGTCTTATGTTGTTTGCATCTACAATGCAGAAGTGGTGGCGAATTATTAAGGCAACTTCATGCTTTAGCTGCAGCTGAATCAGACCTCTGTGTTCATGAGAAGAGATTATCTGAAATTGATGAAAAGGTTTCTTTCACCTTACTCAGTATCTCTGATGTCTAAATTAATAATATGCTTGTTAATCCCTATCTTAGCTTTTATAATTAGGTTTCTTCTTATGTAACTATATTTGATGCTAACTTTTTGTGTCTAGAATGTTGGAACATATTTGATTAAAAGAAATTAAAAGTTTGCATCAGAAAGGGTTTTATGGTAAATAAGATGACATTATATATAGGTCATCTGACAAAGAAACTGATCTGTTTGCAGTGCTGAGATTTATTATATGTAGTAACAGGTCTAATGTGGTGATAATGAAATATTTCTAAATGTGTGACAATGAAATACTTCTAAGTAGAAGCGGGAAACAATAACCTATTCTAGAAGTGATTTTCTTGTCCACATCAGAGATTAACAGCTTTTCTTTGAACTGATTTATTGAATCTCATTATATTGCAACAATTGGATGGTGAATTAGAAACTGTGTTGATTATCCTGTGAAATGGTTTGCATTATAGGATTGACTGTTTTCATGAATACTGCCCTTTGAGAAATTTTCTCCATTAAATTTCTTATTATAGAGTCTTGCACATTAGCAAAAGAATCTCAATTCGGTTGTTTTTTATCACTAAATTTACTTGTTTGAATTCTATTGATCAAGGACAACATGTTATTAACCTGGTCCTGCTTTTGAAACTTTCGGATTGCTATGCTCTTGCCTCTTCAGAAAAAGTATGAGCAAATCAGGCCCAACCTGATTTAGGATAATTCATTCCTAGTTCTACCTTCTTATAAGCACTCTTGAATGCCCTAGCTCTCTGACTGGGCCTATATGTAGATATGCAGGTTGTTTCATATAATTTAACAGTATGTGATGAAACATATGCAGGTTGGGAGCTCGGCGACAGTGCCAGGGGCTGACGTGGCGCTCGAGAGCATCCACAACATCAAGGAAGCATTGCCTGAGATTTGGGAGGGTGGTGATGGCCAGTTGGATTCCGTCATTCCGTCCGCCTCAGTGGAAACTGTAGTCCTTGCTTAATTCTACAACCTATGTTAATGGTTTCTTTATTCCTTGTAGTGAGTGAGTGAGTGAGTGAGTGAGTGAGTTGGTCCATTTATGCGATGGCACCGTTTGTTATGAAAAATCTCGGATTGCTCTCAATTTTGTTCATGTCATGGAGATATTAATTAGGTGTGCGAAAATGTCACAATATGTTTATATACTAAGTGGTGATTCGGATTGTGTCTATATAGAGTATTATGTAATGAATGTTTTCTTATCTGTTTTGAAGTGTTACATGCATGAATGGTGTCTTTTAAAGCCTTTTGAAAGGCGAATGCTAGCTCGACATTATCATCAAGTTTATCATCATTTTCTTTTGGTGTGTGATTGACATATGCTAAAAATTTGGAACCATTTTCTCTCGACTCGTGAAAAACATTCGGAACTTTCTATCGAAAACCTAGGTTTTGTTGTTTCTTAGTTGGCATTGGTTTATAAATCGTATTCGATCCGATAATTTGTTAAAAGTGTATTTGAATTGGCTAAAAGCAATGCTATTAGCCGAAGTCCTTTTTTTTCTCTTTTTTGAGAAAAGGCAGTATGTTGCCACTTTATTCATAAAAAAAATAAACTCGGCTATAGATCTGTTTCTTAGTTGGCATTGGCGTATAAGTCGCGTTAGATCTGATAATTTGTTAAAAGTGAATTTGAATTGGCTAAAAGCAATGCTATTAGCAGAAGTTTTTTTTTCTTCTTTTTTTGAGAAAAGACAGTATGCTGCCACTTCATTCATAAGGAAAATAAACTCGGCTACAGTATGCTGCCACTTGTAATATACGAGAAATTTGAGCAATAATACTTATTATTGGTGGCAACATTGTTGTCGTCACTATATTATTTAATTTTTTTTTTTTTTCTAAAGATGCTTCCCGGAAAAAGAAAAAGATACAGGGGCGGCCACTAATAATAAGTATGGGTGGCGACATTATTATCGCCACCAATACTTATTATTGGTGGCGATATTGTTGTCGCCACTATATTATTTAATTTTTTTTAAAAAAAAGATATAGTGGCGACAAATATGTCGCCACCAATAAATAAGTAATAGCGGCGACAGTGAAATGTCGCCACCAATAATAAGTATTGGTGGCGATAATAATGTCGCCACTAATAATTATCATTGGTGGCGACATTATTGTCGCCACCAATGCGGAATTATTGGTGGCGACATTTTTGTCGCCACCAATACTTATTATTGGTGGCGATATTTCAGTCGCCACTATAGTCTTTATTTTCTCCCAATTTTTCCCTCCTTATTTTCCCACCAACCAAAATCCTTCTTTTCGATTTTGTATTTTTTTTTTTTTTTTTTTTGCTGATGCGAACCCGCGCCCGAGCCCTTCTCTCTCAGTCACTCACTCTCTCACTCACTCTCTCTCTCTCTCTCTCTCTCTCCTTCCCCAAGCCCGTCGCCCCTCTGTCGCCCCTCGCCCCTCACCCCGCCGACGCACCGCCGCCACTCCATCTCCTTCCCCAAGCCCGTCGCCCCTCGCCCCTCACCCCGCCGACCCACCGCGCCCCTCCATCTCCTTCCCCAAGCCCGTCGCCCCTCGCCCCTCACCCCGCCGAACCACCGCCGGCCCTCCATCGCCCGTCGCCCCTCGCTCCTCCGTCGCCCCTCCGACCCTCCGCCTCCCCTCCACAGCCCGTCGCCCCTCGCCCCTTCGCCGTCGCTCCTCGCCCGTTGACCCGCCGTCGCCCCTCCGACGTCCCGCCGACCCTCAAGTAATAGCGGCGGAGGCCACATCCCGTCGGCGGTGAGTACGGTGATCTCTCTCTCTCTCTCTCTCTCTCTCTCGCTCTGTGGAACCCTAGAATGTCCCTTCGGTCGATGTTCCGAAATTATTTGTCATTTCATGAATTACTGACAGGAAATTCACCAAACATACTAATTAATAATACAATCTATTCATTTATATGGCTCAATTCATTTTTCAGTTTTTCGAAATCTCTGAAGAAAACTTCTATGTTATTTGTCAATCACAAGATATTATGTTTGTTGAATCATTTGCTGAATTCTGTGTTGCTGACCTTCCAGGAAATTATTCATTTTGATCCTTAAAACATGCTGTAATTTTACAGCAAAAGTCATTATGCATAAAACACCAATAGTATCTAACCCTTACTATTTCTGAGAATTTATCAACAGCTATTAGAATGAAGGATAATTTTGGTTAAGTCAAATCTTAAACTAAGGTAGCTTTTAGCTGATGAAACTTTATGCAGGCTCTCACTTAAAATGCCTCATAATGTGATTCACACCACTAAATGAAACCAACTACTAATCATCAAGTATTTGATTATACTTTTGAAACTCAAAACCTGTGAATTTTCTACTCTTTCCCAATATCCAAAACTACACTTTTTCAAAAAGGGGATAAAGGATGCTTAAGACAAGATATTCTAGATATTTGCATATGTGTGCCTTGTTTTTTTTCTATGTATACTTTGGCTGTTTATAATTGAGCTCATTGTTGCTTTTTTTTATTTATAATTGTTTTTCAAACAAATCTATTCTTAATTTCTTACTTCTCATGAAAATGAAACTAATGTTTTGAAGCTTGCATCTTATTTTTTATAGTAGGGTGTTCTTTGAGGCTAGAAGGCGAAGTTGATTAACACATAAGTCTGTTTGATCTTACCGTAAAATATAGTGTTATTTGATAATGTTTTATTTGATCAGTGCTATTAGAATAAGCATTAAATTCGAATCTCTGTAATAGTTTTTAACATAACCCAGTACAAAGTTTTTAAAAGTGAACATTAGGTGAAATCTTGGTTGTGATAATTGAACCTTTCATTTCTTCATTGCAGGGAAGTACTTTTCTGGGATTTACCAGATTGTGCAAAGGTCTTGCTGTCATACTTATTGCTGGATTTGTCTTGCTGCAAGTTTGAAGAGTAAGTTGGATTTAAGTCACAAGTTTTGATTTTGAATTTCACGACACCTGAGTTTATAAAGAGCCAAATTTATAATTGCGTAGAAAGATACAGCATATTAATTGTTCATGCACTATGTGAAGCAAACAACTGTTTTTGTTGTACTATGTGGCTTATTATACTCCGCTATTTATGGTCCAAAATATTACAAATATTTGTCAAATCAGTGTCTTTGCTGACTACCAAAACCACAAGCTCAACAGCTCAGTTATTTCATATTAAGTAACCAAAAAGGGCATTTTTAAATAAAAAAAATACCGTTATTTACTAGCTTAAACTTTTAGAAAATAACGATTATCGTTTTCTACTAGCTTAAGCTTTTCGAGAATAACGGTTGTTTCACAAAATTTAACGAGTATGGACAACTTTGATCAATGCACATATTTTGGTCAACTTCAGTTTGTGGTCAACTTTGATCAATGCACATATGGTACTTCAGTTGTTGATTTGTATATCGTTTATTATTGTACTTCTTTTGTTAAGAAAAGTTGATATTGTTCCACATCTATGTTGTATTAATGCCTATATTCTGAGGTTCTTGGCAGTTACATTAGTTAGTCTTTTGCTAGGTGCTTAATTCTAATCTTGTATTCTTTATATACATTACTCAGTTACAATTGATTTAATAGTAAATGATTTTGTCAGATTTCTGATATTGAAAATCTGGTGGTGGCACCAATATCAAAAGCTTGATGTTAATTTTCAGCTTTAACTTGCTCTAATATTTTACTTCATTTTTTTATAGGAGGATGAGAATTGATAGAAGTTGGATGACACTTAAGAATCGAGCATGTAATGAATATGAAAAAGGGATTGACATATTTTTAGATTTGGCATTTAAAAGATTAGGAAATGTGAAAAGAATTCGTTGTCCATGTGCAAAATGTTGCAATGTTAGACTAAAAAGCCGAACAGAAGTAAAGTATGACTTATTTCGTAATGGAATTCTTTTGAGTTACACTAAATGGCATCATCATGGTGAATTATCAGATGAATCAGATGGTGAAAGTGATGCGGATGATGCCAATACTCCTATAGATGAGAGATGCAAAAATATGGAAACAATGCTTGAGGACTTATTTGTGCATGAAGGAAAGTCCACAATTGATGAAATAGATGATAGAGAGGGTACTAATCCTGAAGAACCTATTCCTGAAGCTCAAAATTATTATCGATTATTAGAAGATTGTAAACAAGATATATATCCGGGTTGCAAACGATATTCCAAATTATCTTTTTTAGTACATTTGTTGAATCTCAAATGTCTCAATGGTTGGACTGATAAGTCAGTTACAATGTTATTAGAGTTTTTGATCGACTTACTACCGGATGGTGCAAATATTCCAAAATCCTATTATGAGGCAAGAAAGATAATTAAAGATTTAGGATTGGATTATGTGAAGATTGATGCTTGCAAGAATGATTGTGTGCTTTTTACGAAGAAATTTGCAAATAATCATACATGCCCTATATGTGGTGAGTCGCGGTGGATCTCGAGTAACAGAGAGGAAGAAGTAGACTTAAGAAAGCAAAAACAAATTCCTCAAAAGGTTTTGCGTTACTTTCCAATTACACCGAGATTACAAAGATTATACATGAATAAAGAGATGGCCAGTAATATGAGGTGGCATAGTGATGCAAGGCAAAACGATGGAATTTTACGACATCCAGCTGATTCATCGGCTTGGAAGCATTTAGATCGTAATTATCCTGAGTTTGCCGTAGAGCCACGTAATGTAAGATTGGGCTTAGCAAGTGATGGATTTAACCCCTTCGGAAATATGAGCATCACACACAGTGTTTGGCCTGTTATTCTAGTTCCATACAATTTGCCTCCATGGTTGTGCATGAAAAGTGATTATTTTATGATATCACTACTTATTCCTGGCCCAAGAGCTCCCGGTAATGATATTGATGTATATTTGGAGCCTTTAATTGATGAGTTGAATGATTTGTGGGCAGAAGGGATTAGAACATATGATGCGTCCAAAAAAGAAAATTTTACTATGCGTGCTGCTCTTCTTTGGACTATAAATGATTTTCCAGCATACGCCAATTTATCTGGTTGGAGTACGAAAGGAGGTCTAGCATGTCCTTGTTGCAGCAAGGATACAGTTTCGATGAGATTGAAGTACGGGAAAAAGTTTTGTTATATGGGTCATCGTCGTTTCTTGCCACTTAATCATAAATGGCGTAATGACAAAAAATCATTTGACGGAACAAAGGAGAATCGTCTTGCACCTAAGCCTTTAACCGGTGATGAAGTGCTAGAGCAATTGAGTGAAATGAAGCAAATAACTTTTGGGAAAGTAAATAAAAAAAGAAAACGTTCTCAACTACAACTGCATTATTTAAATTGGCGAAAACATAGCATTTTCTTCAACTTGCCGTATTGGCATATGTTGTTGTTACGACACAACGCGGACGTTATGCACGTTGAGAAAAATATTGGTGATAATGTAGTTGGCACACTTATGAATACAGATGGAAAGTCCAAAGATACTCTAAATGCACGAAAGGATTTGATGTCGATGGGTTTAAGAAAGGAGCTTCACTTGATACCAATGGAGGGGAAGGTGATGGCCATACAAAATGAAATTGAAACAGTTGCTAGCAGCAAAACATATAAAATGCCTAGTGCTTATTACACATTTTCCAAAGATGAGAGGCAATTATTTTGCCAATTTCTAATGGATTTGAAGCTTCCAGATGGATTTTCATCAAACATTTCTAAATGTGTCAATAAAGAAGAAAGTAAGCTTCAAAACTTGAAGAGTCATGACATTCATTGTTTATTGCATCGGCACCTCCCATTAGCAATTCGCGGATTATTAAGGAAAGATGTTTCTAATGCCTTAATCGAGTTTAGTGCCTATTTTAGAGAATTATGCTCCAAATCATTGAGAGTGAGTGATTTGGAGCGACTTGAAAATTCAATTGCATTGACTTTGTGCAAACTTGAGCGAATATTTCCGCCTGCATTCTTTGATATCATGGTTCATCTATCAGTTCATCTCGCAACTGAGGCGAAAATTGCTGGCCCTGTCCAATATAGATGGATGTACCCGTTTGAAAGGTATATTGAAAAAAGTTTTATATTTTTTTTATATGAATGTGATATTAATTTAACCATATTGAATAGGTACATGCGCACGCTCAAATCATATGTTCGTAATAAGGCTCGTCCAGAAGGATCTATAGCAGAAGGAATAATTGCACAAGAATGTGTCACTTTTTGTTCTAAATACTTGTATGACACTGAGACACGATTGAATCGTGTCGGGAGAAATTATGAGGGTGATCTGACAGAAAACAACTCCAGCTTGACAATTTTTGCCCAACGTGGTTCCCCCCTAAGTAATCCCAAAATTGAGCAACTATCTATTTCTGATTGGAAGCGGGCAACTATGTTTGTTTTAAAAAATTGTGAAGAAGTTTTACCTTATATTAGGTTAGGATTTAAATTCATTAGTGGTTCTAATTTGGATGATTTTCTTTTTTTACTTTCTAATATAAACTTGATAATTTAATGCGTAGGGAACATATTGAAGAGGTTCGCAAAAAATACAGTAGTGATGTAGAGCGGCGGCACGAAGAACAATTTTTAGCTTGGTTTCAAGCTAAAATAGCGGAGATGTTCAAAAACCAAGATAAAACAGTATCACAAGATCTATTATATCTAGCTCGAGGTCCAGATAAGCGAGTGAATAAATATTTTGGATATTTAATTAATGGTTTCAGATTTCACACAAAAGAGCATGAGAAATTTTTGAAGACACAAAATTGTGGGGTATTTGTGTCGGGAGATGATGGTCTAATCAACAAGGAATACTATGGGCAAATTTTAGATATCATTGAACTGCAATACCAAGGATCAAAAAATGTTGCTTTATTTAAATGTCATTGGTGGGATGTGTACAACTGCGGTCGTGGATATAAGGAGGACGAAAATGGTTTTTTCTTAGTTAATGCTGATCGTGAATTGTCCACTAATACAACTGATCCATATATATTGGCTTCACAAGCTCAACAAGTATATTATGCCAAAGATATAAAGGATTCTAAATGGTTAGTTGTTATCAAGACACAACCTCGGGATCTTTATGATCAGCCTAGCATAGAAGAAAGGAGTGCTACTAATCAAGAGAATTCTACAGCAATACCAATTCAAGAGAATGAGAATATAGGTAATTTCTATAGATTTGATAGCGATCAGGATGAATTAAATGATTTTGAGATGGCTAGAGATAATATACATGAGATTGTAAGTGAGGTCAATATCAATGCAACTGCGCACGAAGAGGACCTCTAAAACTGTAACAGTGATGATAGCAATTTTTTGAACGAAACTTGACCTATCTTGTTCTCAGGTATTAATTTATTATTTATTATTTATTCTTGCAAATTTTAATTTGTGTTTAGTGATAATACTTGATAAGCTTGCTTTGACTTCTACATCATCCCCTCCAAACGAAGGTAATTATATACTCAATTTTTCATTTTTAATTAAAGTGACATTGTTGGAGGTGCAACTGATTGTTTGAAACTGTTTGATAATGTTTATTTATTGCCAACTTCCAGGTTAACTATGCATGCAGGGAAGGAAATGAGTTCGCGCCAATGGTAGGCTTCTTCCTTACTACTCATCCAACTGAGGTACTATTTTTCACCATTCACACCTCCAAGCTTACAGCAATGTTTGAAAAATAGTGTAATTAATATACTACTTGATAATATCTACGAACAAATCAAGCGATATTTCTTTGGACAATACACAACTTGTTATGTGGTATCTTAATTAATTGGTTGCTTGGTATGTTTTTGGTGGTTTACTACCCTACAAGCTCGTTGTTAGTAAGATGATTTTCTTTTATCTAAAAGCTAGTTTTGTTGTAGTGTGTGGGTGCATTGCTTAGGGTATGGCATTTTCTCATACTCTACTGCCGGTTGAGTTTCTTGAATGCGTATCGAAGTCGACTTAGCTGGATACCCACCCATAGTTGAAAAACTTTAACCAAGTAGTGGATTAAACATGCAACTTTTGAGCTTTGTCAAATGACCTCCCAAACTTAATCTGTTGAACTCACCCCAAACTTAATTTGATTTATGTTTTAATTTAGGGCTTTGTCAAATGACCGAATTTTGATTTATTTTAGGTATGGAAGCTAGCCCTAGTTCACTCCCACTGAATTAATTAATTTAGGGCTTGATTTTAGTGTGTCATTGATTCATCTTAGTTTTTCGATTCACTTGATCTGATTTGATTGAGTTTAGGTATAGGTTTTGGTTTTAGTTTGTTTTAGAAAAAAAAAAATAGACATTTTCAAATATCTTATTTAGCTACTGCTTTTGTTGACTGTAGCCAATGGTTCGGAAACTATTATTGCATTAACTCCGGCCTTCTCTATCTACTAGTTTACATTCTTTTAGCTTTATTTTTTAACTAGTTCTGACTAAACACAACCATTTTTTTATGAAGAATTTAGCAGTTACTGATTTCCATATCTACACGAGCTATTTGAACATCTTATTATGTTAATATGACATAAAATTTAGTATTTCCTCTTTGCAGTGGTTGAAGCAGATACTTTACTTAAAAAAGAAGCTGTAACACTTGGTGAAGCTTTAGAAAGTGCAAATAATGCTATCTTATTGGCTCTTACAACAATTTCTATCATGGTTTCTGTAAGTTTACTTGTGACTGACTGCCTATAATATTAAATCTTGAAAAGCCTTGTTCTAACTCCCCTAAATCTCAGGGTTCACAACTGATTTATCGAGATTCACCAGGTGAACAAATGCAGCCGATCAAATCACCGGAAGTAGTCAAAGTAAATTCTTATCCTCTGCCATTTGTTTTTTCATTTAGTTTCTACTCTCTGTTTCTATTCGCCAAAATATGGAATTTCTCGTCTATTAATAGTTTTTAGCAAGCTGTGGGGAAGCTAAGTTTGGATTTGGTGCTGGTTACAACATCAAATCAGCTATCACACAGGCTGTCTTCCATTGCCCATTTCTTTGCGATGGTATAAAGGTACAAGTGATCTTTTCTTTCAATGACACGGTCTTCAATTATTCCTATCTCACCTATTATTTTTTTGTTATTTGGCTCTGAATACTATGGGAACTTGTGGTGCGTAGGGCTTGAATAGTGTGGTTATTTGGCTCTGAAGCAGGTTGCGTACTAGCTCTTTAACACATTTACAATTTAGTCGCTAGATTGTAGGGTATATATGCTCATTAGACTTTGACATGTATATACCAACCTTGAAAATCTTATTTGCAAATTCTCACAATACTTTCTTTTGTACATAATACAATCAGAAATTCTTGGAGAAGACAATTAAGGTTGTGTAATGCAAATCTTGATTATCATTTCATGTAAAAGCCAGTCTTCTGTTCATTATCTCATGAAAGAATTGCCAAAAACAAGGAAGAGTTACGAAATAAGGCTGCTCTATATAGGCTGAGTTTTTAAATAAGAAACTTCACATTAAAACATTTACTCTGCATGAACTTTATACTTTTCACAGTGATGCACTTGATTTTTTTAAACAGCTGGCTGATGAAATATTCTATGCTTTAACAATTACTTTCTTCCTCCATATTATTTCTCCGTTGTTGTAGATTAGATAACCGTCATGTAGCTGATATTTTCCTATGATTATTAAAGGAACTCGGTACAAGTCATGGTGATGGGAAGAAAATGCACCCTCAATCGGTCGTCTCCTAATTTGAATCACAATGGAGTTCCCTGCAAATGGTTTTGTTAAGAGAAATTCTCATGTCCTCTGCCCGTGCTGGAGATCCCCTTTCAGCTTGGAGTGCGGCAGCTCGTCTACTCAGATCATTTTACCCACTTATCACACCAGCTGGTCAGAGTGGTCTGGCGAGCACACTTGCCAATTCTGCAGAAAGGCTTCCAGTGGGCACTCGCTGTGCCGATCCTGCCCTTCCTTTTATAAGGCATCATTCCTAATCTTTCTAATGACAAAATTACGGTCCTTGTTGTTGGGTCGTATATAATACGGATCTAAATAGGGGAAGAAACACCTAGAGGGGGGTGAATAGGTGTAAACGTATAAACACTCCAAAAATCGTTGCGATAAAACCCAATGCGGAAAATGAAATAACACGCAAGATTTTTACGTGGAAAACTCCATCACCGGAGTAAAAAACCACGGGACCGATAACACGGCAGAAATCCACTAGAATTAAAACACGTACAAGGTGATTTACCGTACACACTTACGACTCAACCTTTTCCATACGCTCCTAGAGGATCTTCTCCGCTCGCTCCAGACGCTTCTCGAATCCACGATCTGCGCCCAACGCCGAATCCACGGCGTCCAACGTCGAATCCACGACGTCCGACCGAATCCACGGTCTTCACCCAATAGCACCGTTCGAATCCACGAACGTGCCTCGCTCCGAATCCACGAGAGCGATTGAACCTTGAATCCACAAGGACACGCGAATCCACGCGCCGATTTTTGGGGTAAATCGTTGTTTTTGGGTGGTGATGATCCGCCAAATACTTAGATCAAAGATAGATCGGAAATACCATCTAAGTATTCATTAGTTTGATTCAACTCAAGATGTGAGTATGAAAACCTAGAATCAAACTAATCAATATAGATGAAGAAACATAGAGTATTCTCTAATGATTTCCTTTCTTCTCTATATGTGGATCTATAGCCGTATAGAATGATATATGAAAATGACGGCTATGTGGATTTGCCCTAGAAAAAAAGACATAGGGTGTATTTATAGGTTAGAAACCCTAGGAAGGAGATAAGAATCAAAAACCTGCCATTTCTGGATTTTTACGGACGGCGATCCGGATCGTGATAACTGAGATCCGGATCGTCATAACGAAACAGCCAATTCCAGAAAAATGAAGGTTCGGGATCCGGATCATGTGACTACGATCCGGATCGTTCATACAGTTCACCAAACATCAACGTTCGGGATCCGGATCAAGAGACTACGATCCGGATTGCGACGATGTATGAACGAACCACCTTCGGGATCCGGATCGAACAACCTGATCCGGATCCTGAACATGTCCCAAGTCTAGTTTTTGATTTTTATGCAATGAAAGATTCTTCCAAGTGTTTCTACACTACAAGAAGTATTCGGATCACACAAATTCTTTAGTTAAACATACCTGATCCTTTTGAATTCTTCTTTCTTGAGATTGAGTTAAATGATCCAACTTTCTTCACCTTCAATCTTCAAGACTTGAGACTTTCACGAAACTACGCCAACTCAAATTCCGTAACAATCTCCCCCTTTGGCGGTTTCGTGACAAAACACAGATCCACTAAAGAAAATTCAAAAAGATATTTTTGTTGCTATCACCATACAACAAAAATTTACAATGGAGATCCAAAATACAATACATGAGTTAAACTCCTAAAACAGACTCTAGACTTAGACATCTGTACTCTCTGCAAAAAGAAATCATTCTTGACAAAAGAAATCGTTAGATACCTCAAGAATTTTGTATTATTCAAAAACCACAAACAGAGATGAAGTTTAAACTCATTTATACTTACCATGACATTTATATTCAGATATGTAAACTGATCATAGTTAAAGAAACACCAACATATCTTCTTTGCACGTAAAAACCAAATGTCATGAACATGTTTGTGACAAACTAATATATATATAGATATGTAATTGATCAGAGTTAAGAACCAACATATCTTCTATGCAATCAAAAACCAAGTGTCACAAACTTGTTAGTGAACATCAACTTGTTAGTTATATTACATGCCCAAATAGTTAGCAAATAGTTAGTCGAGGCATGCATTCATACAGACGAAAAACCTCAAGTTGAGATCATACTTACCTTGATATTTCATCATTCATACCATCATTCATTGTTCATTGTTCAAATCATTGTTCTAAACTCTCTCCCCCTTTTTGTCACAAATAAAGCCAAAGATTACAGAAGTGGAGAGAATGGTTAACAGTTTAAGTTCGAGAACTAAAATCTCAAATTAAAACAAAAAAAAAAAAAAAAAAAAAACTTGCACAACAGTAGGATTTAAACATATGCATAAAAACAGAAATTAGAAGGATACGGATCATTCAGACTCGTCTGAACTGATACAGCCGAGGATTTGGAAAATCTTCTTTATCCGCTTGTTCATTGCTGATTGCTTTTTATTTACCTTCTTTATTTCTTCCTTTACCTCAATCAGTTCATTTGATATACGTTCTTGCTCGTTGGAGAGCCTTTGCTGTTCTTTATAGATTGAGGTAACAGAAGCATCATCATCAGAAGTTGATTGTGGTGCTTCTTGTGCCGGAGGTGCTGGTTGAACTGGAGGAGCTGCTGCTGGTGCAGAGGTTGTTGCTTGTTGTCGTTGTTCTCGTTGCCGGTGAAGAGGTATGAAAGGTTCATCTGGCTTCGTCGAAAGAGACTTTACAATTGTCGTGTCATTGATTGTTCCTAGACTGTGCAGATAGGAACTCGCATTTGTGTCAGCTTTAAATTTGCGAAGAATGCGCATGATGATCATTGGAAAAGGTAGTCTCTCTGACGGATGAGCTTGCTCCACATATCGTGCCATCCTTGACCAGATGATGTAGGGAATGTTTAAGTTAGCTCCCATTGCTGCTGCGGGATTTCCGAGTAGATAAAGAAATATCATTCTTTCCCACCGAAGAACCTTTGTGTTCATGTTTGGAAGAATATTGTAACAAACAATAAGATTTAAGATGCGGTACTCTGGTCGTAGTTCTTTCGAGAAAACGGAGTTTCCTGTCGACCGAGTATCTGGAACACAGATTCCATCAACTACCACTCTCCAGGAGAAGGTGTTGAAAACTTGATTCTTCAGGTAATGAGTGCCATCGGCTCGGGCGTCCATCCCAAGTACTTCACCAATTAGCTGAGGCGTTACTTTGATTCTGACATTCTTGACTAAAGTTTGAAAATCCCGACGCCCGCTTTCCTGATCAACTAGATAGCAGGCATTCTGATAAAACATCCTCACTGAGTGAAGACAATACTCGGTGGTCTCCGGGAAATTGCAAATGGAAGCAAGACCTATCTGGTCAAACAAAGTCCCAAACGTCTGAGAACGTTTCTTTAAGGCTTTTACATCAACATGCCTTTCTCCAATGCATTCTCTGTTTTCAAAATCCTTTATTCTAGCCGAGCTGACAACTTCTTGTGGAGGTGCTTGCTGTGCTGGTTGCTCAATGGAGATTCCTTATGCACTCCCTCTTTTTCTCGCACCAGTTTTTCTTTTTGTTCCAACTGGACTTGGTTCCATTGGTGCTTTCCCTTTTTCAGCTGCAGTAGGTTTTGAAGCTTCAGCAGTTGCTTTCCCTTTGGAGACAATGGGAGCAGCTTGCTCAATTTCGATGTTATCCCAGTCAATCGACTCTGTCTCTGATTCAGTGTCGGAATCAACCTTAGTCTTCTTTGCTTTCTTAGCCTTCTTAGGCTTGGCAGTATCTCTCGTATGTACCATAGCAGCAAGTAGGAAAACAATCCAAGTGATCACCATTGCTAATGGTTTCTTGAGAAAAGGAATCCTGTGTAGACCAACTCAAAAACACAAAAATTCTTAGTTTTCAAAAATTGAAAAAAAATTGTACCCAAACAATCATAATCATGTAGTGAGACTAAGAATCAAATTAGTTTTGCAAAAGGACTTTTAAAAATAGATCAATTGCATGAATTTCGAAAATCCTTATTATATGCCCTAAAACCGAAATTTTAGAAATCGAAGCCTAAAAATCCGTTAATCAGGAGAAAACCTAGCATATAATCAAAACTAAACAACCCAGAGTTCTTATTTCAAAAAAAAATTTGATCAAAAACCATCCACAAACAAAATCGATCCAAGAATTTCGTACGTTTGAGGAGGAAAAGAGAAAAACGGTGAAAAACCGAGATTTTGATCAATAAAACTTACTTGGAACAGAAGAACTTGAGTTAGAAAGCTTCCAAGGAGGATGAAATCTAGAGAGAGAGGCTCTGGAAACTTCGGAACAAAAGATTGGAGTAAAGAAATCAAAAACCCCTTTCGTTCCTTATAAAACCTAGCCGCGATCCGGATCAGTTCATAACTGCGATCCGGATCGGCTACCCGCAGTAAGAAACTGCGTTCGGGATCCGGATCGGCAGATACAATCCGGATCGTCAGCCCGCAGAAGAATTCCTGCGTTCGGGATCCGGATCACCTTGCCCGATCCGGATCGGCCTCAACTTTTTCTTTAGAAAATTTCAGAGAAATTCAGGAAAATCCAGAAAAAGATTGTAAGCACAAATGTGTATCAACTTTAAACAAAAAGTCATCGTTTCATACAACAAGAATTAGATTATGCCAAATCTATCAATAATATCCAAAAATGAAACGAAAATTTACAAAAATTAAATCCCTTAAAGTTGAACACCTTCAATCACATCTAACTTGATCTTATGAGTAATGCCTTTATCAAATCATCAATTCAGTAAAGAAAATGAAATACAAAGATCAATAGATGTTTGAAATCCCAAATATGGTAGATAATATTTCTAGACAATCTGTTGAAGAGAGTGGCTCTTTGAGCATCTTTCTTTAAAAACCCACCTTATACCAACCTTGAAATTTGACAGAGTCAAGTATTTCAACATGCATTTTACTTAATCAAAAAAAAAAAAAAAATTTGAACAACCATGCTTGGTATACATGTGGTAGCTGCACACAATACTCGGACGACCGAGGTGGTAGCTCTTTCCTCCATGTGGTGGTAGTTTTCACACTCCTCATTGGGATGTAACTCTTTCCACATCTTTTGAGCATTTTTCATTATCTTTGACTCCCCCTCAATTGGCTATCAATTATTTAAGATATAAAGTATTCAACCAAAAATTGATCTCGATTTCATACTCGACTAAATAGTCAAATAAGATAATGACTATACCAAGAGATCATTGAGAGAGAGAAATTGACTTTGATCACTTTAGAAGATGATTTAATTAACATAAATGATCATTGCAACAGTGAAATATTATGATGGCAAAAGCATAATAAATTTCTAAAAGTGCGAAAAGATGCAATTAAAGTCAATTATGATCTATGCTCAATTAATGTCCTATGTACAAACATAGATAAAGAACAAAACAAAAACAAATACAAAACCTATTCTAAGCAAAGATTTCAAAAAGAAGATTATTTCAAGGAAAGCATCCCAATTGCTTTTCGTAAATGAATAAAACGTTTTTGATCCAAAGGTTTTGTTAGAATGTCAGCTAATTGATCCTCAGTTGAAATATATGAAAGTTGAAGAGTATTTGATTCAACTAGCTCTCTAAGAAAATGATATCTAAGTTCAATATGTTTTGTTCTAGAGTGCAACACAGGGTTTTTAGAAATGTTAATTGCACTTGTGTTGTCACAAAGAATTGTTACCGAAGATGCTGAAATGCGGAAGTCACTCAATACGCTTTTCATCCAAATGAGTTGAGTTGAGCAACTTCCAGCTGAAATGTATTCCGCTTCGGCAGTCGAGAGTGCTATGCAATTCTGCTTTTTTACTGTGCCATGCAACAAGGCAATGGCCAAGATAGAAGCATGCACCACTCGTGCTTTTCCGATCATCCACTGATCCTGCCCAATCGGCATCTGAGTATCCAACAATGTCCAGACTTGTTCCCATAGGATACCAAATTCTGAAATTAATTGATCCTTTGATGTACCGGATGATCCGTTTCACCGCTTTCAGGTGAACCTCCTTTGGTGCTGATTGATATCTCGCGCAAATCCCAACACTAAAGGATATATCCGGGCGACTAGCCGTGAGGTAAAGTAGACTTCCAATCATACTTCTATACAGTTTCTCGTCTACATTCTCACTATGTGATTCACTTCCAAGTCCCTTGTGGCTAGTTCCCATTGGAGTTGGAAAATCTTTACAATTTTCTAGATCAAACTTTTTGACCAACTCCAGTGCATACTTGGATTGACTCAAGTGAATACCTTCATCATTTTGTTTAATTTGCAATCCAAGAAAATAAGACAGTTCGCCCATCATGGACATCTCAAATTCGCTTTCCATGGTCTCCGCGAATTTAGAAGCATCATTATCTTTTGTTGCACCAAATACAATGTCATCGACATAGATTTGTGCTACAATGAAATTATTTTGATAATGCTTCACAAAGAGAGTCCTGTCAGCTCCCCCTCGAGTATAGCCCTTTTCCAAAAGGTGCTTTGTTAACCTTTCGTACCATGCTCGCGGTGCTTGTTTCAGACCGTAAAGAGCCTTTTTCAAACGAAAAACATGGTTAGGTTGTTTATGATCTACAAAACCTTTCGGTTGAGCTACATAAACTTCCTCATTTAAAAACCCATTTAGAAATGCGCTCTTGACGTCCATTTGAAATAATTTGATTTTAAAATGACAAGCAATAGCAAACAATATACGAATGGACTCGAGTCTAGCTACAGGGGCGAAAGTTTCGTCAAAGTCTATACCTTCTACTTGAGAGTAGCCTTGAGCAACTAGTCGTGCCTTGTTCCTGATGATAGTACCATCTTCATCTTTCTTGTTCTTGAAGATCCATTTGGTACCTATCACATTATGTTGCTTTGGAGGCTTCGTTAATTCCCAGACTTTGTTTCGCTCAAATTGATGGAGCTCTTCCTGCATTGCTTTAATCCAGTAGTCATCCTGAAGAGCTTCATCTATTGTCTTTGGTTCGATTAAAGATACGTAGCAAGCAAATCCGCAAACCAACTGCCTTCGAGTTCTAACTCCTTCTTGTGGATCTCCAATGATGTTCGATTCCGGATGATCCTTGGAGATTCGTAGCGTTTGTTGAAACGGAGTACTCGGAGGTACACGAGATGATTCCTGCACATCAGATAAACTAGAAGAACCATTAGATGCATCATTAATATTGGAAGTATTATTATGAGAAGATGCACTAGCAGGAGAATCATCATCTAGAGAGATATCGAGGGTAGATTTTTCAGATTCAAAATGAGAAGCTTCATCTACTTTAACATTTATAGATTCTACAATCGTCTTAGATTCAATGTTAAATACTCGATATGCTCTGCTATTCGTAGAATAACCCAAAAAGATCCCTTCATCACTTCGAGAGTTGCAAACTTTCCAAGATTTTCACGGTCACGTAAGATGTAACATCGACTCCCGAAGATACGAAAGTACTTGATATCCGGTTTTCTACTAAACCACAGCTCATATGGTGTATTCAAGGTTCCTGGGCGCAAATACACTCTGTTAATGACATAGACAGCGGTGTTCACAGCTTCAGCCCAAAAATGTAGCGGTAATTTCCGGCTATGAAGCATCACACGCGCCATCTCTTGAACAACCCTATTTTTGCGCTCAACAACACCATTCTGCTGAGGTGTATAGGGGTGCCGAGAATTCATGCTTAATGCCATTTGAAGTACAAAAAGTCAATGAATTTTGAATTTATGAATTCTCCACCCCTATCACTTCTAACACGAATGATCTTTTCATTCTTTTCAATCATAATACGATGGCAAATCTCATGAAAAGAGTCAAACGTATCAGCTTTCTCTCTCAAAAATGCTACCCATGAAAACCGAGAGAAATCATCAACCAATAAAAAGATGTACCATTTACCTCCCAAGGATGGTTGACGGGTCGACCCCATTAAGTCCATGTGCAAAAGTTCCAAGGGCCGTTTTGTACCAA
Organism: Tillandsia leiboldiana; assembly: GCA_029204045.2. NCBI lineage: Eukaryota > Viridiplantae > Streptophyta > Magnoliopsida > Poales > Bromeliaceae > Tillandsia > Tillandsia leiboldiana. The sequence goes on from CM055069.1 coordinate 18,642,686, forward strand.
CGTGGTTCAAGTTTTTGTGTGCAGTCCTAGACTGTTTACCCTTTTGGCAACCACCACACACAACATTTTGTTTAAATAAAAGCTTTGGAATCCCCTTGACCACGTCCTTGTTTGAAATTCTAGTAAGTTCCTTAAAATTTAAGTGACCTAGCCTTTCATGCCAAAGAGTTTCATTATTCAAAGCGGCTAAGTTACAATTTTCAGAAAATTTATTAGGAACAACATAACAATTGTTTTCAGATCTAACCCCTTTTAGAAAGAAGACATGGTCCTTATCAGTTACAACGCATTCAACCGATGAAAAGTTAACTGAAAAACCATTGTCGCAAAGTTGACTTATGCTTATGAGGTTAGTCTTAAGGCCATCAACAAATAAGACATTTTTCAAAATCGGGCCATCTGGAATAGCTACCGTCCCTTTTCCAACAATTTTGGAAGATCGACCGTCTCCGAAAACAACGTGTCCTCCGGAGATTTTCTCAAGATTTTGAAAACTATTTTTGTCACCGGTCATGTGACGGGAACACCCGCTATCCAGATACCAAGACGAGCTATCATATGCATGCAAGGAAATATTGGAAACAAGACAAGGGAAAATTTCACCTTTGCGCACCCAAACCTTTTTGGAATGCGTCTGTAATGGTCGTGAAGTTTTGTGCCTAGGTGAAAGCGTCTTGTTAAAACGATTGTTGCTCCTTGATGAAGTCGTCTTGTGCGGTGAACTACCAAGTCTCTTTTCATTTGAAAAGTTTTGCTTTGATTTCCGGAAAGGAGCCTTTTTGGTAGTTGATGCAAGAGGTGCTTGAGATGAGCGTTCGACTCCCGTCTTGCAATATCTTCTTATGTGCCCTGAAAAATTACAACGAAAACATACCTTTGAGCTTGACGATTCCGAAGAGGATGAAGTAGGTTTGTTGTGGTTGTTTGTCTTGAATTCCGATGTCGGAGGAGGAGATACCGACTGAGGCACAAAGACTGTCCCACTCGAACTTGGACTATTTCCAGTTTGAGTGTACCCGAGGCCGAACCGATTTGTTTGACCAAGACCAAGGAGTTTATCCAACTTACTCCTTCCTAAGGAGAATTGCTGTAAGTCATCCTTGAGTTGGAGAATGGTCTCTGTCATTTCCAGGTTATCCTGTCGAGCCTCGTTGTAGAGCTTTGAGAAGTGATTCGCGTTATCCACCAGATTTGTATGTTCCTTCTCAAGTTGCTCATTGGACTCTTGAAGGGAAGCATTTTCTTTTATCAGGTTTTCCCTTTCCACTTCAAGAGCGTTTGAGAGAGAAGTCGCTCTTTTTGCTTCTTCTTCGAGATCATGCAATCTCCCTCTCAAACTCTTGTTTTGCTTAGCCACTTTCCTTGAGTCCCTCAAAAGTCTGTGGTAGGCTAGAGCAAAATCTTCACCTTCCGAATCATCCGATTCGTTGTCCGTTGCGTTCTTTTCAACAGTGGAGTTGGACAACGACTCAGATGTATTTGCCATAAAGCACATGAATGGTGAAGATGTGGACGCGTGGAATGCGGTGGAGCTCTTTTCTTCATCACTTGAAGACGACTCATTTGACGTTGAGTTGTCATCCCAAGTGACGACTTGCATCGCCTTCTTCTTTGCCGGATACTTGTTAGGACATTCCGTTGCAATGTGGCCGTAGCCTCGACATTTGAAGCATTGCAGTTGTCCTTCTGAACTTTTCTTATCCTTTGAGAAGTTCTCCTGCTTTCTTGACTTGTGACTTGGAGTACCCTTGCCTTTGTTCCACTTTCCGAAGGATGGAGATTTGCTTGAATTACCCCTTCGAAAGTTGCGGCGAAAATTCCTCGTCAAGAGAGCGAGCTGCTTCTCAAATTCCTCCATAGAAAGGTTCTCGTCATCGTCCGAGGAGGATGTATCCGCGTCTTCTTCCTTAGTTGTTTTCAACGCATAACCTGAAGACTTAGAAGTGGATGCTTTTCCAGAAGAATTGTTAGTATTAAAAGTCATTTCATAAGTTTGTAATGAACCAACTAATTCTTCTACACGTATTTCGTCCGGGTGTTTAATAGTTTCAATGGCAGTAACCTTTGGGCGAAATCGTTCAGGAAGAGTTCTTAAGATTTTTCTTACAATCTTAAATTCTGGAATCTTCTCTCCCAGATTAGCACATGAGTTTACGATGTCTTGCAATCGTGTATAGTAGTCCGTGAAAGATTCATTTTCTGCCATTAAGATAGAGTCAAACTTGCTCGTAAGCATTTGCAGTCTCTGAATCTTCACGAGGTTAGTTCCCTCATGTGTAACCTGGAGAACATCCCAGATTTCTTTCGCAGTCTCACATGCCGAGACGCGAGAGAATTCAGTTTGAGATAAGGCATTAAAAATAGCATTAATTCCCTTGCCATTGTAAGAAGATAACTCAAACTCTTCCTTGGTCCATTTCGACCTAGGTTTTAAGGTGTGAACATCAGAGATAAGTTCAGTTGGATTAGACCATCCTGATTCAATTGAATGCCACACCCTTTCGTCGATGGAAGATAAAAAGGCTTTCATCCGTACTTTCCAGTACGCATAATTTGTTCCATCAAAGAAAGGGGGTCGATTGATGTTTCCACCTTCAACCATTGTTCACAACCCTATTCCCGCTCTGATACCACTTGTTGGGTTGTATATAACACGGATCTAAATAGGGGAAGAAACACCTAGAGGGGGGTGAATAGGTGTAAACGTATAAACACTCCAAAAAATCGTTGCGATAAAACCCAATGCGGAAAATAAAATAACACGCAAGATTTTTACGTGGAAAACTCCATCACCGGAGTAAAAAACCACGGGACCGATAACACGGCAGAAATCCACTAGAATTAAAACACGTACAAGGTGATTTACCGTACACACTTACGACTCAACCTTTTCCATACGCTCCTAGAGGATCTTCTCCGCTCGCTCCAGACGCTTCTCGAATCCACGATCTGCGCCCAACGCCGAATCCACGGCGTCCAACGTCGAATCCACGACGTCCGACCGAATCCACGGTCTTCACCCAATAGCACCGTTCGAATCCACGAACGTGCCTCGCTCCGAATCCACGAGAGCGATTGAACCTTGAATCCACAAGGACACGCGAATCCACGCGCCGATTTTTGGGGAAAATCGTTGTTTTTGGGTGGTGATGATCCGCCGAATACTTAGATCAAAGATAGATCGGAAATACCATCTAAGTATTCATTAGTTTGATTCAACTCAAGATGTGAGTATGAAAACCTAGAATCAAACTAATCAATATAGATGAAGAAACATAGAGTATTCTCTAATGATTTCCTTTCTTCTCTATATGTGGATCTATAGCCGTATAAGATGATACAAGAAAATGACGGCTATGTGGATTCACCCTAGAAAGAAAGACATAGGGTGTATTTATAGGTTAGAAACCCTAGGAAGGAGATAAGAATCAAAAACCAACCATTTCTGGATATTTACGGACGGCGATCCGGATCGTGATAACTAGGATCCGGATCGTCATAACGAAACAGCCAATTCCAGAAAAACGAAGGTTCGGGATCCGGATCATGTGACTACGATCCGGATCGTTCATACAGTTCACCAAACATCAACGTTCGGGATCCGGATTGCGAAGCAAGATCCGGATCGTTCAAGGTAGATGGTAAACTCAACGTTCGGGATCCGGATCGAGAGACTACGATCCGGATTGCGACGATGTATGAACGAACCACCTTCGGGATCCGGATCGAACAACCTGATCCGGATCCTGAACATGTCCCAAGTCCAGTTTTTGATTTTTATGCAATGAAAGATTCTTCCAAGTGTTTCTACACTACAAGAAGTATTCGGATCACACAGATTCTTTAGTTAAACATACCTGATCCTTTTGAATTCTTCTTACTTGAGATTGAGTTAAATGATCCAACTTTCTTCACCTTCAATCTTCAAGACTTGAGACTTTCACGAAACTACGCCAACTCAAATTCCGTAACACATCCAGAATCTAACATTATTGGAGACCCACAAGAAGGAGTTAGAACTCGGAGACAGTTGGTTTGTGGAGTCGCATGCTACGTCTCCATGATTGAACCAAAGAACATCGATGAAGCTCTTCAGGATGACTACTGGATTGAAGCTATGCATGAAGAGCTCCATCAGTTCGAACGAAACAAAGTCTGGGAATTAACAAAGCCTCCGAAGCAACACAGCGTGATTGGTACTAAATAGATTTTCAAGAATAAGAAGAACGAGGATGGTACCATCATCAGGAATAAAGCACGTTTAGTTGCTCAAGGCTATTCTCAAATAGAAGGTATAGACTTTGATGAAACGTTCGCCCCGGTAGCTAGACTCGAGTCAATTTGTATTTTATTCGCTATTGCTTGTCATTTTAAAATCAAACTCTTTCAAATGGACGTCAAAAGCGTATTTTTAAATGGGTTTTTAAATGAGGGAGTTTATGTGGCTCAACCGAAAGGTTTTGTAGACTGTAAACAACCTAACCATGTTTTTCGTTTGAAAAAGGCTTTTTACGGTCTAAAATAAGCACCGCGAGCGTGGTACAAAAGGCTAACAAAGCACCTATTGGAAAAGGGCTACACTCGAGGGGGAGCAGACCGGACTCTATTTGTGAAGCATTATCAGGATAATTTCATTGTAGCACAAATCTATGTCGATGACATTGTATTTGGTGCAACTAGAGACGATGATGCTTCTAAATTCGCTGAAACCATGGAAAGCGAATTTGAGATGTCCATGATGGGGGAACTGACATACTTTCTTGGATTGCAAGTAAAACAAAATGAAGAAGGCATTCATCTATGTCAATCCAAGTATGCAAAGGAGTTGGTGAAGAAATTCGGATTAGAAGATTCTAAAGATTTTCCGACTCCTATGGGAACTAGCAATAAGGGATTAGGAAGTGAATCTCTTAGTGAGAGTGTAGACGAGAAGCTCTATTGCAGCATGATAGGAAGTCTACTCTATCTTACAGCTAGTCGCCCGGATATATTCTTTAGTGTTGGGATTTGCGCGAGATATCAATCAGCACCAAAGGAGGTTCACCTGAAAGCAGTGAAAAGGATCATCCAGCACATCAAAGGAACTTTGAATTTCAGAATTTGGTATCCTATGGGAACAACACTTGACATTATAGGATATTCAGATGCCGATTGGGCAGGATCTGTGGATGATCGGAAGAGCACGAGTGGTGCATGTTTTTATCTTAGCCATTGCCTTGTTGCATGGCATAATAAAAAGCAAAACTGCATTGCACTCTCGACTGTCGAAGCGGAATATATTTCAGCAGGTAGTTGTTCAACCCAACTCATTTGGATGAAAAGTGTGTTGAGCGACTTTCGGATTTCAGCAACTTCGGTAACAATTCTTTGTGACAACACAAGTGCTATAAACATTTCAAAAAACCCTGTGTTGTACTCGAGAACAAAACACATTGAACTTAGATATCATTTTCTAAGAGAGCTAGTTGAATCAAATATTCTTCAAATTTCCTACATTTCAACTGAAGATCAATTGGCTGACATTTTAACAAAACCTTTGGATCCAAAACGTTTTATTCATTTGCGTAAAGCAATTGGAATTCTTTCTTTGAAATAACCTCTTTTTGAAACTTTTGCTTAGGTTAGCTTTTGTTTTGTGTTTTTGTTCATTATCTATGCTTAGACATAGAACATAAATTGAGCATGTGTATTATTGACTTTAATAGCATCTTTTCGTTTATTTAGAAATTTATTATGCTTTGGATATCATAATAATTCATTTGATGCAATGATCATTTATGTCAATTAAATTATCTTTGTTTTGATCAAAGTCAATTTCTCTCTCAAATGATCTCTTGGTTTAGTTTTTATCTTATTTGACAATTGAGTCGAGTATGAAATTGAGATCAATTTTTGGTTGAATACTTTATATTTTAAATAATTGATAGCCAATTGAGGGGGAGTCAAAGAAAAAGTGTTATGCTCAAAAGATGTGGAAAGAGTTACATCCCAATGAGGAGTGTGAAAACTACCACCACATGGAGGAAAGAGCTACCACCTCGGTCGTCCGAGTACTGTGTGCAGCTACCATATGTATACCAAGCATGGTTGTTCGAGTTGATTAAATAAAATGCTTTTTGGAATACTTGACTCTGTCAAATTCCAAGGTTGGTATAAGGTGGGAATTTTATTGAAAGATACTCAAAGAGCCACTCCTTACTATAATTTGACTAGATAAATTATCTAACTTATCTGGGATTTCAAACATCTATTGATCTTGGTATTTCATTTTCTTTACCAAATTGATGATTTGATAAAGGCATTACTCATAAGATCATGTTAGATGTGATTGAAGTTGTTCAACTTTAAGGGATTTAATTTTTATAAATTTTCGTTTCAATTTTTGGATAATATTGATAGATTTTGTATAATCTATTTCTTGTTGTATGAAACGATGATTTTCATTTAAAGTTGATACACAAAAGTGCTTACATACTTTTTCTGGATTTTGTAGAATTTTTCTGAATTATTCTGAAGAAAAAGTTGGAGCCGATCCGGACTGGACAAGCCGTTCCGGATCCCGAACGCAGGTATTTCCTGCGGGTAGCCGATCCGGACTAGATTCACGATCCGATCCGGATCGCGGCTAGGGTTTTATATAGAACAAAAGGGTTTTGATTTCTTTTTACTTCAATCTTTTATTACTAAGTCTCCAGAGCTTCTCTCTCTAGAATTCATCCATTTTGGAGGCTTCCAAACTCAAGTTCTTTGATTCTAAGTAAGTTTTCTTGATCAAAATCTCGGTTTTTCACAGTTTTTCATGTTTTTCCTCAAAACGTGATGAAAATTTTGTATCTTTTTCGTTTTGGATTGGTTTTTGATCAAATTTCTTTTGAAATAAGAACTCTGGGTAGATTAGTTTTGATTATATGCTAGGTATTCTCCTGATTAACGAATTTTTAGGTTTCGATTTCTAAAAATTCGGTTTTAGGGCATATAATAGGAATTTTTGAAAATCATGGGATTGATCTATTTTTAAAATTCTTTTTGGAAAACTAATTTGATTCTTAGTCTCTCTACACGATAATGATTGTTTAGGTACAATTTTTCCAATTTTTGAAAGTAAACAATTTCTCGTGTTCTTGAGTTGTTGCTCACAGATTCTTGAGTTTGAATAGCAAAATGGTGATCACTTGGGTAATCTTCCTTCTCTCTGCTATGGTGCACACGAGAGCGACTAACAAGCCCAAAAGGGCGAAGAAAGCTCGGTCGACAGGAAATTCCGTCTTTTCAAAAGAGCTTCGACCGGAGTATCGCTATGTGAACTTCATTGTTTGCTATAACATTCTTCCAAACATGAATACAAAGGTTCTTCGATGGGACAGGATGTTATTTCTTTATCTTCTTGGAAACCCCGCAGCGGTAATGGGAGCAAATTTAAACATTCCTTACCTCATCTGGTCAAGGATGGCACGCTATGTGGAACATGCTCACCCTACAGAGAGACTCCCCTATCCTATGATAATTATGCGCATCTTTCGGAAATTTAAAGTCGACACAAGTGCGAGCTCCTACATGCACAGTCTAGGAACAATCAATGAAACGAATTTAGTGAAGTCTCTCTCCACTAAACAAGATGAGCCCCCATCACCTCCTCACCGACGAAGAGCACAACCACAAGCAACAATCTCTGCACCGCAAGCAACACCTCCAGTCCCACCAGCACATGCAGCACAACAAGCACCTCCATCAACTTCAGATGATGATGCATCGGTTACCTCAATCTATAAAGAACAACAGCGTCTCTCCAACGAGCAAGAACGCATGTCTAACGAGTTCGTTGAGATGAAAGAGGATCTTAGAAAGGTTAAGAAAGAGCAAGCTTCAATGAACAAGCGCATCAAGAAAATATTTCAGAAGCTAGGATGCATCAGTTCTGAGGATTCTGAATAATGTTTTATTCTAATCTTCTCTTTTGCAGGTTTTTCTGTTTTTCCCTCTTCAGTTCTCTGACTTTTGAAACTGTTTTAACTCTTCCTTCTTTTGTAATTTTGGCTTAACTTTAGTGACAAAAAGGGGGAGAGAAGTATAAACAATGATACAATGTTACTTTACAATGCTTGAGACTATGAGAAACTTGAAACTAACTATGGAGGTAAGTATAACCTCAACTTGAAAGGTAAGTATAACCTCAACTTGAAAGGTAAGTATCACAACTTTTGGTTTTGTATTGTGATTGCATGCATGTCTCGACTAACTATTCGACTAACTATTTGGGCATGTAATATTACTAACAAGTTGTTTGATTACTAACAAAGTTATGACATTTTGAATTTTATTGCTTAGAAGATATGTCGATGTTTGATTGTGATCTTATTACATATCTGAATTCGTGAATGTCATGGTGAGTATAAACTCTATCTCTGTTAGGTTTTGAATGCAAAATATTCTTGAGGTATCTAACGATCTCTTTTGTCAAGAATGATTTCTTTTTCCAGAGAGTGCAGATGTCTAAGTCTAGAGTCTGTTTTAGGAGTTTATCTCATGTATTTAATTTTGGATCTCCATTGTAAATTTTTGTTGTATGGCGATAGCAACAAAAATATCTTTTTGAATTTTCTTAAGTGGATTTGTGTTTTGTCACGAAACCGCCAAAGGGGAGATTGTTAAGGAATTTGTTTTGGCGCATTTCGTGAAAGTATTAAGTCTTGAAGATTGAAGATGAAGAAGTTTGGATCATATAACTCAATCTCAAGAAAGAAGAATTCAAAAGGATCAGGTATGTTTAACTAATTAATTTTGGTGATCCGAATACTTCTTATAGTGTAGAAACACTTGGATGAATTTTTAATTGCATAAAAATCAAAAACTGGACATGGGACATGTTCAGGATCCGGATCAGACACGGCAGTCCGGATCCCGAAGGGTGTTGGTTCATACGCAAATCCAATCCGGATCCAAACCATTTCTGATCCGGATCCCGAACATTGGTTTTTGCTGAAATGTATGAACAGTCCGGATCAGGCATTTCAATCCGGATCCCGAACCTTTGTTTTTCTGGAAATTGTCTGTTTCGTTACGACAGTCCGGATCGCCGTAAATCTGATCCGGATCGTCGTCCTGTAAAATTCTAGAAAAGGTTAGTTTTTGATTCTTATCCTCTTCCAACAGTTTCTAACCTATAAATAGACCCTATGATTCATTTTCTAGGGCAAGCCGAATAAATCAAAATACGGCCATAAAAAGAAGAATCCACCTATAGAGAAGAAAGAAAATCAATAGATTTAATCCTATGTTTCTTCTTCTATATTGATTGATTTGATTCTAGGTTTTCATACTCAGATTTTGAGTAGAATCAAATTAATGAATACTTAGATGGTATTTCCGATCTATTTCTAATCTAAGTATTCGGCGGATCATCACCACCCAAAAAACAACGATTTCCCCAAAATCGGCGTGTGGACTCGCGTGGCCTTGTGGATTCAAGGTGCTACCGCTCTCGTGGATTCGGAGCGAGGTACGTTCGTGGATTCGAGACGTGCTACTGGGTGAAGACCGTGGATTCGGTCAGACGTCGTGGATTCGACGTTGGACGTCGTGGATTCGGCGTTGGACGCAGATCGTGGATTCGAGAAGCGTTGTGGAGCGAGCGGAGAAGATCAACTAGGAGCGTATGGAAAAAGGTTGAGTCGTCTGTGAGTACGGTATATCACCTTTGTACGTGTTATAATTCTAGTGGATTTCACCGTGTTATAATTCTAGTGGATTCGGTCAGACGTCGTGGATTCGACGTTGGACGCCGTGGATTCGGCGTTGGACGCAGATCGTGGATTCGAGAAGCGTTGTGGAGCGAGCGGAGAAGATCAACTAGGAGCGTATGGAAAAAGGTTGAGTCGTCTGTGAGTGCGGTATATCACCTTTGTACGTGTTATAATTCTAGTGGATTTCACCGTGTTATCGGTCCCGTGGTTTTTTTACTCCGGTTTGGAGTTTTCCACGTAAAAATCTTGCGTGTTATTTTTTATTTCCGCATTGGGTTTTATTGCGCAACGATTTTTGAGTGTTTAAACGTTTACACCTATTCACCCCCCTCTAGGTGTTTTTTCCCCTATTTAGATCCATATTATACATAACCCGACTGGGTGGACCCCGATGGCAGCATCAGCATCTATATCAGAGTGGCGCAGCGGTAGCGTGGATTTGCTATCTGCGGAGGACCTTATCCGTCGCCTCAGTGTGAGCAGAGACAGAGGTCGTGCTCCCTTTGTGTTTGGTCTAGATTTTTTTTTCCTTGCTGATTGAGCGACAACCGCCGGCATCGAACGGGTGAATTTGTGCCGCCCGGTTGGAGGGCGCCACGGCAGTGGATGGAGCTGTTGCAAGCGTGATTTCATCATAGCAGCCGGAGTTAGAGCATGTTGCATTCCTGCATGGACAAGAGGCAGAATTATTACCACGTGCACTAGAGGTACAGGTGTCTGTTGTTGTTGTGCATGTGGAGGAGACTTTTGGATCATGTCCAGTGCAGCTGAGACTGCGAGTTACCGGCAGACTTAATGGTAATTATGGTAATTATGGACGTCGATTTTCTGCGAGGCAGACGAGAGGAGGTTTGGTTGTTAAGACTGTTAGAGCACACAGGCTTTAGCGATAGTGTGAGAGGTGCTTTTTGGCGGCACCGGGATTCAAGGATATCTCTGTTGCCCACGAGATCCCAGGTGTGATTTCACCTGAGCTGTTGACGATGCCGCCGGTTAGGGAGATAGAGATTGCGTTTGACGTGATTCGGGGAACAGCGCCACCCTTGATAACACCTCATTGGGTATCGCCTGTAGAGCTGAGAGAGCTGATGGCGCAGTTACAGGATCTGATGGATCGAGGGGTCTGTTTGACCTGATGCCACGCCGTTGGCACACGGTGGTGATGCCACGTCGTTGATGCACGACTGTGAGGGTCCTTTTATGGTTCGAGTGTAGACAGGTCCGGGTGGTATCTAGGACCTTTTGATGGAGCTATATGCAGGAAGTTATTGTATGATGCGAGTACCTACTCAGAATCAGACAGCCGAGGATCGTGTCTAGATGGCGTTCAGGACACGGTAGGGCATCTCGAGCTCACAATGAGGCCAAGTGGATTGATTAATGCCCTGCCACTTTTATGATTTGAGGAATTGTGCTCCAGCTATACTTGATTGGATTGGTAACAAGATTCTCCAGGGATATTTTGATTTACTCCCAGAGCGATGTGGAGCACGAGGAGCACTTGTGGATGTGCTACCATGCCCGTGTGGATGAAGTGGTATGCCAAGTTATTGAGGTACAAGTTGTAGCTCCAGAAGCATACCTTCTTGGGTCACTTTATTCGAGCCGTAGGAGCGGCGGTGGAAATCCGGCCACTATGGATACTAATTGGAGATTGGTTGAGACCAATATTTATTCTTGAGGTGAGGAACTTTTGGGACTTGACAGTACCAGGAGAGCACGGCTAATGGATAATGAAACTGATACCAGCGTCGAGGCTAGTATTACCAGTGTTGGGAGAAGGATCTGCGAGTTATAGTGATTGTGGAGTTTGATGATTCCACAGCTGGCGCTGTGTCGACTATTGAGGCAAATAGGGCTTGTGGGGGTGTCCCTGGGGGTTCCTTTGGATGATAGACCACGGCTGAGTAGTTCACTCGGACGGCCAAGAGTCGGGAGTGACCGAGTGAGGACCCTAGTTTGTGAAGGCTTCTTTCCTTCTTTGATGATCGCGGGGATGTGTTTCGGATTGCCTTGGTCGAATTGACGCAGGATGTAGTTATTTTGTTTTCCCCAGCTTTTGATGGAGCCCCTGTGATGTTTCACGACTCAGCTCAGGGGTGTTTTGCTTTTGGATCCCTCGCCCGTGATTGACTCGCTCCATTTTGAGAGCTGGAGATGATGATGATGAGTACTTACCCTTGGTGTTTGTGACTCCTGGTGGAATCGAGCTAGTTTCGAGGACGAAACTTTCTTTAGTGGGGGAGGATGTGAGGACCTGGATCCCCATGACGAGATTACTGGTTAATCAGCAGCTCCTGGAGGCCCATGTGGCGTGTCGGTGGCGTTTTTACACCAATTGGACACTAGTGATGGACTCGGTGTGTTAAATGGATCACGGGAGTAGTCAGATGACCCTGTCGAATGCTTAGAAGTGGTTTTGCGCGCAATGGATATTAAAATTGGGCTCAGCGCGAAGTTTGGATAAAGGATCACCTCTCCGGATGCCTTCGGCAATTTTTAGAGTTGGAATTTGGCAAATCGGACTTCGAATTTGGATTCAGCGTGCGAAAATGATGAAAATTGACTATTCACTTGCATTTTTCGGAGCCCGGATGACGCGCACGATTTTCGAGGCAATTGGTACTGTTCCGGCGGCCGGCGGGCAGCGGCGGCGGCGGCGGAGCGCGGCGGCGCAGGCTCGGGCAGGCGCAGGCGCGGCGGCGGGCAAGCGCGCGGGCGCGGGCAACGCGCGGGCAGGTGTGCGGTCCACCGCGGAGGCGTGCACCCGGGATGGGACACGTGGCGGCTCCCGGTTGGCCGGCGCAGCAGGCGCGGTTCACGGAAAAAGGCGCGGGTCTACGGTGGTGTCACGCCCCGGGGGTTTTATTTTAGCGGAAACGATACTTCAAAGTACGCGTAAAGTGCGTACGAAATTTTTTTTTTGTTTAGAAACCTCCTTCCCCGGCGCGTGCCCAGACCCGCCACATATACAGATTCACTCGAAAATCGGGCAGAGTCTCCTCTGTATATGCACGGCGTCGCGGCTGCTACAATAGCCGATTATGAGCAATCATTTTCCCATTTAATCACAACAGTTCGAAGTAGTACGGTGCATGAAGACTAAACAATACCCGTGGCCAATCAAGTTGAAAGGATAAACTCACAGTTTTGAAAGCAGGTCCACACGACCCAAGGTTTTGAAGACAGTTTGAAAAGATGCCATAAATCCACAGGTGTTGGAAAACAGGTCCACACGACCCAGATTTTTAAAAGATAGTTTTCGAAGTTCTTTTCTTTTCTAGTCATGTTGCTTTGAAAGCGGCCAAACGGGAACAATAACGGAAATAGTAGTGCATAAGTAGAAAGAAAGAACTCAACATCCACACGACCCCACAAGGGTATCGAGAACCACACAGTAACCTACAATACTGAATGAAATGCAGAGAAGGTAAATAAAACAGCATACTAGGGCTCCCTCAGACCGACTGCTACCAACTCGGCCTCACCGTCGCCTACCTCTACCCCCTGGAGGTACCTGTCACAGAGTGGGTAGTCAGCGACACTATCATCAAAATAGTACTAAAGCAGTAAAGTAATACCAAGCCACAAAGTAAGGCTAGCCGGAACAACCGCTCTACTCGTAATGGCAACTCGCAACCACCTGTACCACCTGTAGCACCTGTAACCCCGGTAACACCTGTAACACCTGACCGCGTCGGGATCCAATCCCGGCGGTCTCACACCTGACTACATCGGGATCCAATCCCACGGTAGTCTCACACCTGACCACATCGGGATCCAATCCCACGGTGGTCTCACACCTGACCACATCGGGATCCAATCCCACGGTAGTCTCACACCTGACCACATCGGGATCCAATCCCACGGTAGTCTCACACCTGACCACATCGGGATCCAATCCCACGGTGGTCTCACACCTGACCACATCGGGATCCAATCCCACGGTAGTCTCACACCTGACCACATCGGGATCCAATCCCACGGTGGTCTCACACCTGACCACATCGGGATCCAATCCCACGGTGGTCTCACCGCTCGCACCTCGCTGCCTCAAACCCCCCAGCGGTCAGGGGCCCCCCACTACGTCACCTCGTGGGGTAACACGGGTCAAAGACCGCCTTTCCGGAAAAGAGCACCCTTTGCGGTGGCCAAACCGCGGGTGCGCGTGTCGCAGCTCGAGCATAAGTAACCAGTAACCAAGTAACCAAGTAACCAAGTATCCAAGTAACCATGTATCCAAGTAACCAAGTATCCAAGTAACCAAGTATCCAAGTAACCATGTATCCAAGTAACCAAGTATCCAAGTAACCATGTCACCATGTCACGGGGTAAGGTAGTACATCATAGAAACCATCAACGTTAGTACCGATAAATAATGAAAAGTCCCTGTCGGATTACCAACATAATACTCCCGTAAACCCACCTCAACACAAGTGATCCCGGAATCCGCTGGGTGTCTCAACGGCTAGCGACTGACTGCTAGTACCTCACCGGAGTTGGGGAAGATGGGTTGGTGCCCGTTTCGCTCCTCCCAGCGTCGCGCGGCCCCGGGGAGGATGCAGAGGAAGTGGGAGAAAGCTTTGATGGGGATTGGGTGCAAGAAACTCTGTGTGATCCCCCTCTCCTCCAACGTCCACTTTCCCTTGTTATAACCGGCCTCCCCACCTTACCACGAGCCACCCCACTCGAGGGAGAGTGGTTTTGGGAGTGGGCGTCGTGGCAGAGGTGGTGAGGAACGTGGACAAGCGGTTGCAACCGCTCCCAAACCCACCACCTTAGTGTATAGGGTAATTTAGTGAATTTTCCACTTTCTTTGCATTTTGGTCCCTCTATACCTTGTTTATTACTATTCAGTCCATAGCTGTAGGTCTTTTATGCATAGAGGTCCCTCTCCAAGTAACCTCATTGCATTTGACACATAAAATATTGGGCTTTTTACAAAAATACCCCTTTTTTCGACGTATTTCACGCATTTCGAGACGAATGGTTCGTCAAAATGCGAAACCGACTTCGCCACGACGTCCGGCTCGTCGAGACCTATCAAGTAGCGTATTTGTTTGCTTGATTCAGCGCTCGAATAAAATCTCGGGCCATAAAGTTCTGTAAGTTGCAGTATGACGCACGCACTTCGATGCACCCGGATCACTAAACGCGAATTCCGTCAGTGCCATTGTGCTCAGAATGGCGGTGCCATTCAAATCGACTACCCGAATCGCTAGATTCGGACTCCAGACAGTGAATCGGCTAACGTTCGCTCGGTGGGGAATTAAATCAGGAGGTTACTATTCACGACTTAAGTCGTGGGCCCCACAAGCTTCTTTACTGATTTCTGAACAATCCGACCGTCGGATCGACAATTAGTTTATATCATTTTCAATCGATTCGACGAGACGGTCGCACTAGTGATTTCAGATTTTTGAGATCAGACTCGGATCCGAAAGGCAGACATAGTGCTCCGTAAACTGTGCAATACGCGCACCGGTATGCAAGTCACTAAGGTTTAGATCTGCTTCCTCGCTCGCAACCATACTTGAATTTCTCGAGTGCTACAGGTGGACCGGAGGGTGACACGTGGCAGCATGTGGTTGGTGCGGTGTTGTGCACCGGGTCCACGGAGCGGGTGCGGGCTGCCTCGGGGCGCGTGCGTACAGAGATGGCAGGCGGCGGCACAGTCGTGCACAAGGGAGCGCGTTGACGGATTTCCCGCGCTGGACGCGCCACGTGTCGACGCTTCGTTGGGCCACGTGTCGCAAGGGGAATGGCGGGCTTCGCTGTTGGCTGTTGAGCGGGCGACGTGGAGGCCCGACAGGAATTCGGGCCCGCACAGTTTTGGGCCGGGCCCAACACTGTAGCGGCCCGGAAGGAGCGGGCGCCCGAAAACTGGGACATGGAGGGAATTAACTCAAAAGATTTTTCCAGTCTATAAAAGCCCCTGTTCCAGCCCTGTTATCTTCCTCTCCGCGCGGATTTTGGCAGAGCAACCTTCAGCAACTTTCCTCCTCTCCCTGTGCTGCATCCATCTGCAGAGTTTGGAGATTTTACGCGGCACGCTTCCCTAGATTTCTATTTTTACGGCGCGGCGCGACGCTCGTCCATTTGTGTTCCCCTTCGTCGCATTTCGGTGCGCGAGCTCCCCCGGCCTACTCCGACCTCCGTCTCAGGCGATTCTTGCGCCGTTGGATCCGCGACAGACAGAGCTACGATCTTGGTACTTTCTGCTTCCCCTAGTTTCACGCATTTCGAGGAGTTTTTCCATGCTTAGTGGGACCCCTTTTTCTGATGGAATTTCTGGACAGCGACACCTTGCCGAATTTTTATCTCCGCAACCGGGCATCGGATGGAGACGTGCCTATACACTTTTTTCATCTACTCGACACGAGGATTATTGCCGTATTTTTATTGGATTTTTCTGAGGCTTGCCCGAAGGTAGATTTTTTTCTCCCTTTATCTGTGCATGGAAATACAGATGTATGGTTGTGTGTTTGTGAGCGCCCTGTGTTGTGGAATTTGTAACTCGGCCTACGGGGCTCGGAATTTGACGTGCAGGTACTCGTTTCGAAGGTATCGACGCGAGGAACGCGATAGTATTTTGTTTGGATTTTTCCGAGTCCGTTCTGCAGGGGTGTTTGCAAGTGTTGCTGGACCCGTTGGATCTGAAGACTCAGATTTCGGGGTACTTTCAGCTGTTTGGAGCCGAGACTTTCGCGACATGTACCGAGGATGCAGTTTCGGCAAAATTTGGACTGTGAGCGTCTGCGCTCTTCGCCGACCCCAGGTTTGCCTTGGAATGAGCACTTCAGGTGGGTAAGCTTAATATTGATAAGGTTTTATATTCTGGTGAATGTAAGTATACTTGTGTGGATGTCGCCCCTCTATGACTGATAGCAGGCATAATTGATGTACAACCGATATGAGCGAGAGGTAAGCAAGGAATGGCCTACTTGGGTGAGATTGATATACCATAGTAGGAATACTTTAGCATGCTTTGCTAATATATGTTACACCCACTTTTATCATTTCCGAGGACAAAAGCATGCTTATTTGGACATGTAGCTAGGCCATCTTTTACTGCTGCACTACATATTGGAACTTGACTTAGGAGAAACCATGCTTTTCCTTTCTCCTTCTTTGCTAGTCAAGTGGTCAGTGTTGCTCGGGTTCGAGCAGGGGTTCTGGGTAGTGTAGTCAGGACTTGGTGTGTGGGACAGGTTGGATTAGTTGTGGGGCTTTGCGGCAACCGCGGATATTGGGCGGTTGACCGGATATTTATTTATGCACCAGATTGGGTATCTGATTTCTCTAGTGGACAGAGTTTCCCACTACTTGAGTACTTTTGCATCTGATTGAGGACCGAGGCTTTCTTTAGTGGTTGGGCTTTTCCACTTAGATCAGTGTCATGATCCAGTCCTGCTGATTTATTCTACTATGATACTTGTTACTTTGAGTCCGTGAGACTCCTATCCCCCATCGGTGTTATGCGTAGGCTGGCATACCCGATTTGGCAGGCACCTTTGAGTCCTTGAGACTCCTATCCCCAGGACACTAGTAGAATCATTCATGAACCACCAAAAATCCCCCGGCCCCCAGGCACGAGGTCACAAGCACCTAAGAATCACACTATCTCACTGAAGGTCCATAATTATAAAATTTACCTTTAAATTGCCGGTTTTTCCTTAAAACGGGCTTATTGATTTTTATTTCGATTCCGGTGCAAAAATAAAGCTTCCTAATCATGCAAACTAGTGTCTCGCAGTAATAGGAGTGTACTAAAAATAATCTGGGCTTTACCGAATTTTCTGAAATTTTCTAGGCAACTATCAGATTTACCAACAGTAAAAATAACACCCTAGACATGATCAAAATGCCTATAATAGCATTAGAAAACATTCCGTACAATTCGGAAGATTTTTAACCCACCTAGAAAGCTTTCTGTAGGCAAGTCGAAGTCGAGGTCGCGCCGGATTCACAATCTGATGAAAAATCTGGTTCTGTGCCTTGCGCGCGCGCGCACTGTCGCGCAGCCCGGAAAATCCTCGGAAGCCCTCAGCACAAACTCCAAGCCTCAACAATCACCCTGCGCGACCCATCACCAACTCAGCCAACCCTCAACCAGCACGTGCATGCATGCTGTTTCGGCTCCGCGCAGTAATCTGCTACAACCCAGCAGCCAAGCTGCCTCCAATCAACACGCATGGAAAAGAGAAGAAGAACATGCACCCTTCTCCAAATCCATAAAGTAAAACCACCAATTCAGCAAAAAAATTATTTGCTAACCTGCCTTGCAGATAGCTGGATGCGTGCGCGCGGCTTCGCGGTCTCCAAGCTGTAGGGAGCAAGGTTGCACTCAGCTTCTTCTTCTTCACCTTCTCCTCTTAGCTTCTTCTTTCTTCTTTTCCTTAGGTTATGGTAGAGAAGAAGCAGGGTGAAAAGCTTGTATAAATAGACCAAGTGTAGGGTTAGCACAAGGGAAGGTGAAATTACCTCATTGCCCTTGAAGAAAACCGGGTCTGTTTTGAAAAAACCGATGCTGCAGCCTGTGTTCCGGAACAGGCATTCCTGTTCCGGAACACCCCCCCTTGTTCCGGAACACAATGCTGTGTTCCGGAACACAGGGTCCTGTTTCGGAACACAACCTTGTGTTCCGGAACACAACCTTGTGTTCCGGAACACAGGGCCAGCCAACCCCCAAACCGTGCAGAACCCTTCAAAAACTCCGCCGCCGACTCGCTTTTCACCCCGGAAGCTTTCGCCACAGTCTGTAACCACCCGAACCTCGTTGTAAAAATAAAATACACATGTTCCAAGAAATTTTAAATTTTTCTATAATTGTTACGGAATTTGAGTTGGCGTATTTCGTGAATTCGGCTAAGTCTTGAAGATTGAAGGTAAAGGAAGTTGGATCATATAACTCAATCTCAAGAAAGAAGAATTCAAAAGGATCAGGTATGTTTAACTTAATATCTTTGGTGATCCGAATACTTCTTATAGCGTAGAAACACTTGGATGGATTTGTTATTGTATAAATATCAAAAACTGGACATGGGACATGTTCAGGATCCGGATCAGATTGTTCAATCCGGATCCCGAAGGTGGTTCGTTCATACACCAGTTCAATCCGGATCGTAGCTTCCCTTGATCCGGATCCCGAACATTGAGTTTACCATTTTCCTTGAACGATCCGGATCAGGCTTCGCAATCCGGATCCCGAACGTTGATGTTTGGTGCACTGTATGAACGATCCGAATCAAGCACTTCGATCCGGATCCCGAACCTTCGTTTTTATGGAATCTGTTTTTCTCGCTACTGCAATCCGGATCGCCGATTTCCAATCCGGATCGTCGTCATATAAAAACTCCAGAAAAGGTAGTTTTTGAGCCTTATCTTCTTCCAAGGGTTTCTAACCTATAAATAGACCCTATAATTCTTTTTCTAGAGTTAGTCCAAAAAGTAGCCGTCATAATCAAATATCATTTTATACGGCCTCAGATCCACATATAGAGAAGAAAGGGAATAACTAGATTAATTCTATGTTTCTTCATCTATATTGATTAGTTTGATTCTAGGTTTTCATACTCACATTTTGAGTTGAATCAAACTAATGAATACTTAGATGGTATTTCCTATCTATCTTTGATCTAAGTATTCGGCGGATCATCACCACCCAAAAAACAACGATTTACCCCAAAATCGGCGCGTGGACTCGCGTTGCCTTGTGGATTCAAGGTGCAACCGCTCTCGTGGATTCGGAGCGAGGTACGTTCGTGGATTCGAAGCGTGCTACTGGGTGAAGACCGTGGATTCGGTCGGACGTCGTGGACTCGACGTTGGACGCCGTGGATTCGGCGTTGGACGCACATCGTGGATTCGAGAAGCGTCTGGAGCGAGCGGAGAAGATCAACTAGGAGCGTATGGAAAAGGTTGAGTCGTCTGTGAGTACGGTATATCACCTTGTACGTGTTTAATTCTAGTGGATTTCACCGTGTTATCGGTCCCGTGGTTTTTTACTCCGGTTTGGAGTTTTCCACGTAAAAATCTCTGCGTGTTATTTATTTTTCCGCATTGGGTTTTTATATCGCAAAGATTTTTGAGTGTTTATGGTTTACACCTATTCACCCCCCCTCTAGGTGTTTTTTCCCCTATTTAGATCCTATTATACACATAACCCAACAAGTGGTATCAGAGCGGGAATAGGGTTGTAAACAATGGTTGAAGGTGGAAACATCAACAGACCCCCATTCTTCGATGGAACAAATTATGCGTACTGGAAAGTACGGATGAAAGCCTTTTTAATTTCCATCGACGAACGGGTGTGGCAATCAATTGAATTAGGATGGTATAATCCAACTGAAATTATTGGTGATGTTCGCACCATCAAACCTAGGTCGAAATGGACCAAGGAAGAGATTGATATATCTTCTTACAATGGCAAGGGAATAAATGCTTTATTTAATGCCTTATCACAAATAGAGTTCTCTCTGTAGGACCCCCGAACCCCATGCAGCATTTTTCCGATGGATCCACTGTTAGAACACCTGTTGTTGGTGTATCTGGCCCATGGTGCATCAATGGGATGCCACAGATGGACCCTGTAAGGTTTTATTAGCTGTGTTGGCTTTCGGCTGGGTTTGCCGAAATTTTGAAAAAGAATTAGGCCAAACAGACGGCGGAAATGGATTCAGCACGGAAAAACGCTTGAAAATGGCTTTTTGTTTGCCAAATTCTGAGTCCGGATGCCCAAAAACGGACTCCCGGAAAATTTACTGGATTTCTGGTGCATGGGGGAGCCGTGGACCGGCGGGGGTGCCACGTGGCAGGCCCGGATTGGCCGGCGCACGCGGCCGGGTCCACGGAGCGCTAGGGTAAGGACCGGGGTGCACCGGGAGGCGCGTGGACCGGCAGGTGTCCACGTGGCAGCGCCTGATTGGGCGGCTCTGGTGCGCTCGGTCTGCGGGAGTGCGCGGGGAGGCGTGGACCGGGGCGTGCCACGTGGCAGCACCCGGTTGGCGGGCGCATGCGCGCGCGGTCCACGCAGCGCGCGGGGCAGGTGCCGCGGGCAGGTGGCCGTACGCGGGGCAGGCGCGGGCGACGTGGGCGGTGCCACGTGGCGCCCGCTGATTCGCGGGCGCCACCTACCGCGTTGACGCGGGCAGGGACACGTGGCGCTCCCCGCGGCGGCTTGCACGACTGCGGCGTGTTCGGGGGACACGTGGCGGGCGCCGGCGCGGGTCGGACCAAGCAGGCGTCCGGCTGGATCCCGTGTGCGGGCTGGGCCGGGCCGGGCCGCACTGTGCGCGCCCGAAACCGGCCGGGCCGGGCCGCACTGTGCGCGCCCGAATCCGGGCCGGGCCGCACTGTAGCCGCCCGAATCCGGGCTGGGCCGCACTGTAGCCGCCCGAATCTTGGGACAATTTCGGTATTATCCGAATTGTTCCTTTGGGCCTATAAATAGGCAGCCCGAGCCCTCTTTGCAGCCTTTTTTCTCTCTGTCTGTGCAAGATCTCCCTGAGCTTCCTCTTGATGAATTTTTCCTCTCTTAATCCTTGATCTTCCTGCGGAGTTTAAGAATTTTTGGAGGCTCGAAGCACGAGGTTTCAGATTTTTCTTGGCGCGGCGCGATGCTCTTTCTTCGGTGTTTCTTCCATCGCTCTTCGGTGTACGAGCTCCCCCGACCTACTCCGACCATCGTTTCGAGCGATTTCTTCACTGCTGGATTCGTAGCAGGTGAGGCTACGATTTTGGGTTTCTCGCACATTTTCAGATTTCACGTTTTTCGAGGTGTTTTCTCGTGCTCATTGGGACCCTTTTTGCTGTGAGATTTTGGTGAGGGCAGCACCTTCTTTTGAGGAGATCTTCGCGCACGAGTCTCGGATCAAGACGTGCTTATAGACTTTTTTCATCTACTCGACGCGAGGATCATCGTGGATTTTTATTGGAATTTTTGGAGACCTTCCCGAAGGTATACACTTTTCCTTTTATCTGTACAAGAGTTTACAGTTGAATGGTTTTGGGATTGTGCGCACCGATACTGTGGAATTTGTAACTTGGCCTACGGTGCTCGGAATTGGACGTACAGGTACCCGTTTCGAAGCTATCGACACGAGGATCGCTGTGGTATTTTTATCAGAATTTTTGGAGTTTGTTTTACAGGTGAAAATTTCGCAGTAAGTGGACTGTTCCCAGCAAATTTGTAAAACCTGGATTTTATTGGATTTATAGTGTAACTGTAGCCTTATGTTGTACCCAGGAGGGATTGTGGACTGTGCTGGACCTGTTGGATCTAGAGTGGTTATTTTCCTGGTTTTCTCAGCTGTACGACTCCGGACAGTTAGCGTCTTCAGGTGGGTGGCTTGCTTTCAAGATCTATGGACTGTGCTCTAATTCTATTGATATAGAATCATGCATGATAGTGATTGGACTTGGGTAGCATGCTAGAGTGTAGGAATTGTTGATCCTTGTTTTATCTGTCGATCTTGTGATCTCTTGCTTCCTACTATCATGTTAAATATTTGTTATGTTGGAACCTGACCTAGCACCCCCGTCATATGTTGCATGTGTAACCAGACCAGTAGAAAACCCTCACTTGGGCTAGGGTTATTTATGTTTAGACATCCACACTTTATGTCGCATTCCTGGACTTAGTGTTATCCTCGCCCGGGTAGTGGGCCGAGCGGTCGGGACTTCTCTATAGTGTGGGATGCATTTGCACTCGTGCTTGGGAGCAGAGTGGAGTCTGGTAGATGTAGTGGTTCACTTGTCTGTATCGGGAACCGTTTGGGGTAAACGGTGGACCCGAGAGATCTTGTTTTCCCCTGTTTGGGTCGTCGCCACTGTGTTAGTGGCAGTAGTTTACTAGTGTTAGCCGGACCTAGAACCCAGAACCCTTTTCGACATATACATGATTTTAGTCTACCAATGTTTTCTTCCAAACATCGAAGGGCCGCTGGAGTCTGTTCTTGTTTGATTGGACAAAGGCATCAGCCCTTCGGGGTTTGGGTTAAAACACTTGTTTTCTAACTGTTTTTCTAAAAAGAACTAAAATCATTAAATCTGGATTTCTTCCAGATCAAATTAGTTTTCAATAACAAATGTCACCTTTTTTCCGTAAATCTCCCCACTCGAAAGGATTCGAGTGGTCTGGGTTCTAGGGGCCGTTCCTCTGTCGGGACGAAAGCCACGGGGGCCGAGCCTGGAACCTGTTCTTGTTTGATAGGGTTGTAGGGGTAGGTCTCCCGGGACTTTCGGGCCCTGTTGGTGTCTTCTGCGAGTTGTACTGTGATTATTGCTTTCCCGAACTATAAGGGATCGGGAACTTCGATAGTCGGAGCCTAGAGTCTGTTCTTGTTTGATAGGGTTCTTAGCACCGGTCTATCGGGTTTTCGAACCCTTATGGTGTTGGTCGTTCTGGAGAGTTTAGTGTTCTGTTGTGGGAGTCGTCTGGTGGACGGTGGCCCCAGCTGTGTGACTTCCAGCTTGTGGTTGAGAGTTGGTGTTGTTGGTCGATCTTGTTGATCGTGGTTTGGACTATAGCCTGCATGAGCCATATTTGAGCTCGACAGAGATACGCGGATACTTTCCTCGGTGGGGTCGCTCCCCTCGAGAGCCACTCCGGAGTTGGGCCTGTTACTTGCTATCGTGACTTGTCGACGCCGTCCCTCTGACTGGCCCAGTTAGCGGCAGTCACGGACACCCTACGGTAGACCCGTCCTGTTGAGGATGTGCGGTAGTAGGTGGGCGCAGGTTTGACTGGACCCTTTGAGGCAGTCAGTTTAGATTTGGTGAGTTTACTGTGTGTGTTAGTAGATGCATCATGTTTCATCTGTTCCTTTTCTTGAGCATCTAGATAGAGGCATAGTAGCTGTAGAGTTACTTTTCCAGCCCTTTCATTTCAGTTTTATATTGTTACTTTATGCCTCTAGTAGACTTAGTGGGCAGTCCGTCGGGCTTGTTGGCGGCACCCACTGAGAACTACTTGGGACGTAGTTCTCACACCCGTCGTGGTGTATTTTCCCACAGGGACTTCTACTTCGGTTCCTGCTGCTCCTGTTGCTGCTTCTTCTGATCGAGGTAAGGGAGTCGCGAGATAGTTCCCCACCAGTCGTCGTCCAGAGAGTAGATGTACCATTATTACTTTTGAGAGTTCCGGTTGAGAGAACTTTGTAGTGAGGTATAGAGTTGTATTTATTTTCTACTGCTCGAGAGACTTTTGTACTTTTGGTGAGGACTTGTGTTGTATATAGTTTTATTTCTAGCAGTTTTACTTTCAGCTCTGATATCTGCATAGTATAGATGCTCTTTTGCAGGTTAGTCGCTTCGTCTATACGGGCTTCCCGTATGGGCGGCGGATCTGTTGGCGAGCCCGGGTCGCAGTTTCGACGCCGGGGCGTGACACTCTCGCGTCTCGGCATGTGAGACTGCGAAAGAAATCTGGAATGTTCTTCAAGTTACGCATGAGGGAACTAACCTTGTGAAGATTCAGAACTGCAAATGCTTACGAGCAAGTTTGACTCTATTTTCATGGCAGAAAATGAATCGTTCACTGACTATTACACACGATTGCAAGACATCGTAAACTCATGTGCTAACTTGGGAGAGAAGATTCCAGAATTTAAAATTGTAAGAAAGATCTTAAGAACTCTTCCTAAAAGATTTCGTTCCAAGGTCACGGCCATTGAAACTATTAAACACCCGGACGAAATCCGTGTAGAAGAATTAGTTGGTTCTTTACAGACTTATGAAATGACATTTCCTACTAACTATTCTTCGGGAAAGGCATCCTCTTCTAAGTCTTCAGGTTATGCTTTGAAAACAACAAAAGAAGAAGACGCGGATTCGTCCTCCTCAGGCGATGACCAGAATTTATCTATGGAGGACTTTGAGAAGCAGCTCGCTCTCCTGACAAAGAAGTTTCGCCGAAATTTTCGAATGGGTAATTCAAGCAAACTCCATCCTTCGGAAAGTGGAAGAAAGGCAAGGGTTCTTCAAGTTACAAGTCAAGAAAGCAAGAGGGTTTTTCTAAGGATAAGAAAAGCACAGAAGGACAAGTCCAATGCTTCAAGTGCCGAGGGTACGGCCATATCTCAACGGAATGTCCAACTAAGAATCCGTCTAAGAAGAAGGCGATGCAAGCCGTCACTTGGGATGACACCTCATCGTCAAATGAGTCATGTCGAGTGATGAAGAAGACAACGCGACTGCGTTCCACGCGTCCACATCTTCACCCTTCATGTGCTTAATGGCAAGTACATCCGACTCGCTGTCCAACTCCACTGTTGAAAAGAATGCAACGGACAATGAATCGGATGATTCGGAAGGTGAAGATTTTGCTTTAGCCTACCACAGACTTTTACGCGATTCAAAGAAACTGGCTAAGCAAAACAAGGGGTTGAGAGGGAGATTGCAGGATCTCGAAGAAGAACTAAAAAGGGTAACTTCTCTCTCGACCGATCTTGAAGTGGAAAGGGATAATCTGATAAAAGCAAATGTTTCCCTTCAAGAGTCAATGAGCAATTCGAGAAGAATTATATAGATATGGTTAACAAAGCGAATTACTTCTTGAAGCTCAACGGCGAGGCTCGACAGGAAAAACTGGAAATGACTGAGACCATTCTCCAACTCAAGGATGACTTGCAGCGATTTTCATCAGGAAGGAGTAGTTGGATAAGCTTCTTGGTCTTGGTCAATCAAACAAGTTCGGCCTCGGATACAATCGAACTGAAGACAATTTTAGTTCGGTTGGGACAGTTTTCGTGCCTCAGTCGGTATCTCCTCCTCCGACACCGGAATTTCCACGACTAGCAACGACAACAAGCCTACTTCACCCTCCTCGGGATCGTCAAGCACTAAGGTATGTTTTCGTTGTAATTTTGCAGGGCACATAAGGAGAAATTGCAAGATGGGAGCCAAACGGTCAACTCAAGCACTTCTTGCAACGACTACCAAAAGGGTGATTCCTCGGAAATCAAATGCAAATTATTCGAAAGGAAAAAGCCTCGGTAGTTCATCAAACAAGACGACAACGTCAAGGAAAAGCGACGGATCAAACAAGACGCTTTCACCAAAGGTATCAACCTCACAATCATTTCCGACGTACACCAAAACTCGAAAGGTTTGGGTATGCAAGGGTGAAATCTTTCCTTGTCTTAATCTTTCTACGATTAATGTTGTGTAGTTTATGTAGACTATTTTTCTTTCTTTGGACCAACACGTCACCATTCTTAGGAGGTAAATGGTATATTTTCTTATTG
This sequence comes from Tillandsia leiboldiana, assembly GCA_029204045.2. Lineage (NCBI taxonomy): Eukaryota > Viridiplantae > Streptophyta > Magnoliopsida > Poales > Bromeliaceae > Tillandsia > Tillandsia leiboldiana. The sequence continues at coordinate 18,668,673 of CM055069.1, forward strand.
GTTGATGATTTCTCTCGGTATTCATGGGTAGCATTTTTAAAAGAGAAAGCTGATACTTTTGATTCTTTTCACGAGATTTGCCTTCGTATTATGATTGAAAAGAATGAAAAGATCATTCGTGTTAGTAGTGATAGAGGTGGAGAATTCATAAATTCTAAATTCATTGACTTTTGCACTTCCAACGGCATTAAGACATGAATTCTCAGCACACTATTACACCTCACAGAATGGTGTTGTCGAGTGCAAAAAACAGGGTTGTTCAAGGAGATGGCACATGTTATGCTTCACAGCCGGAATTTTACCGCTACATTTTTTGGCTGAAACTGTGAACACTGGCAATCTATGTTATTAATCGAGTTTATTTGCGCCGGGAATGTTAATACACCATATGAACTATGGTGTGGTAGAAAAACCCAACATCAATATTTTCGCATCTTCGGGAGTCGGTGTTACATTTTACGTGACCGTGAAAATCTTGGAAAGTTTGACTCTCGAAGTGACGAAGGGATTTTCTTGGGGTATTCTACAATAGTAGAGCATATCGGGTATTTAACTTGGAATCTAAGACGATCGTAGAATCTATAAATGTTAAAGTAGATGAAGCTTTCCACTTTGCATCTGATAAATCTACCCCTGATATCTCTCTTGATGATGATACTCCTGTAAGTGCATCTTCTCATGATAATACTTTCAATATTAATGATGCATCTAATGGTTCTTCAAGTTTATCTGATGTGCAGGAATCATCTCATGTACCTCCGAGTACTCCATTACAACAAACGTTACGCATCTCCAAGGATCATCCTGAATCAAACATCATTGGAGACCCACAAGAAGGAGTCAAAACTCGGAGACAGTTGGTTTGTGGATTCGCTGTTACGTTTCCATGATCGAACCAAAGAACGTCGATGAAGCTCTTCAGGATGACTACTGGATTGAAGCAATGCAGGAAGAGCTCCATCAGTTTGAACGCAACAAAGTCTGGGAATTAACGACGCCTCCGAAGCAACACAATGTATAGGTACTAAATGGATTTTCAAGAACAAGAAAAATGAGGATGGTACCATCATCAGGAACAAAGCACGTTTAGTTGCTCAAGGCTACTCTCAAATAGAAGGTATAGACTTTGATGAAACGTTCGCCCCTGTAGCTAGACTCGAGTCCATTCGTATCTTATTCGCTATTGCTTGTCACTTTAAAATAAAACTCTTTCAAATGGACGTTAAGAGCGCGTTTTTAAATGGGTTTTTAAATGAGGAAGTTTATGTGGCTCAACCGAAAGGTTTTGTAGACTGTAAACTACCTAACCATGTTTTTCGTTTGAAAAAGGCTCTTTACGGTTTAAAACAAGCACCGCGAGCATGGTACGAAAGGTTGACAAAGCACCTTTTGGAGAAGGGCTATACTCGAGGGGGAGCAGATCGGACTCTCTTTGTGAAGCATTATCAAAATAACTTCATTGTTGCACAAATCTATGTCGATGACATTGTGTTTGGAGCAACAAAGGATAATGATGCTTCTAAATTCGCAGAAACCATGGAAAGCGAATTTGAGATGTCTATGATGGGCGAACTGACATACTTTCTTGGATTGCAAGTGAAACAAAATGATGAAGGCATCCATCTGTGTCAATCCAAGTACGCAAAGGAGTTGGTAAAGAAATTCGGATTAGAAGATTCTAAAGATTTTCCTACTCCTATGGGAACTAGCAATAAGGGATTAGGAAGTGAATCTCTTAGTGATAATGTAGACGAGAAACTCTATCGCAGCATGATTGGAAGTCTACTTTACCTCACAGCTAGTCGCCCGGATATATCCTTTAGTGTTGGGATTTGCGCGAGATATCAATCAGCACCAAAGGAGGTTCACCTGAAAGCGGTGAAACGGATCATCCGGTACGTCAAAGGAACTGTAAACTTCGGAATTTGGTATCCTATGGGAACAAGTTTAGATATTATTGGATACTCAGATGCCGATTGGGCAGGATCTGTGGATGATCGGAAAAGTACGAGTGGTGCATGTTTTTATCTTGGCCATTGTCTTGTTGCATGGCATAGTAAAAAGCAAAACTGCATTGCACTCTCGACTGCCGAAGCGGAATACATCTCAGCGGGTAGTTGTTCAACTCAACTCATTTGGATGAAAAGCGTGTTGAGCGACTTCCGGATTTCAGCAACTTCGGTAACTGTTTTATGTGACAACACAAGTGCTATAAACATTTCAAAAACCCTGTGTTGCACTCTAGAACAAAACACATTGAACTTAGATATCATTTTCTTAGAGAGCTAGTTGAATCAAATATTCTTCAAATTTCCTACATTTCAACTGAAGATCAATTAGCTGACATTTTAACAAAACCTTTGGATCAAAAACGTTTTATTCATTTGCGTAAAGCAATTGGAATGCTTTCCTTGAAATAACCTCTTTTTGAAACTCTTGTTTAGGTTAGGTTTTGTTTTTGTGTTTTTGTTCATTATCTATGCTTAGACATAGAACATTAATTGAGCATTAGTTTTATTGACTTTAACTGCATCCTTTTATATATTTAGAAATCTATTATGCCTTAGATATCATAATATTTCATTTGATGCAATGATCATTTATGTCAATTAACTCATCTTTGTTTTGATCAAAGTCAATTTCTCTCTCGATGATCTCTTGGTATAGTTTTTATCTTATTTGACTGTTTAGTCGAGTATGAAATCGAGATCAATATTTGGCTAAATACTTTATATCTTAGATAATTGATAGCCAATTGAGGGGGAGTCAAAGAAAAAGTATTATGCTCAAAAGATGTGGAAAGAGTTACATCCCAATGAGGAGTGTGAAAACTACCACCACATGGAGGAAAGAGCTACCACCTCGGTCGTCCGAGTACTGTGTGCAGCTACCACATGTATACCAAGCAAGGTTTTTCAAGTTTGATTAATTAAAATGCATGTTGAAATACTTGACTCTGTCAAAATTTCAAGGTTGGTATAAGGTGGGATTTTTAATGAAAGATGCTCAAAGAGCCACTCTCTTCAATAAATTGACTAGATATATTATCTAACTTATCGGGGATGTTAGACATCTATTGATCTTGTATTTCATTTTCTTTACCGAATTGATGATTTGATAAAGGCATTACTCATTGTTGGGTTATATGTAATAAAGATCTAAATAGGGAAAAAATACCTAGAGGGGGGTGAATAGGCGTAAACAATAAACACTCAAAAATCATTGCGCAATAAAACCCAATGCGGAAAAATAAAAGAACACGCAAGATTTTTACGTGGAAAAACTCCAAACCGGAGTAAAAAACCACGGGACCGATAACACGGTGAAATCCACTAGAATTGAAACACGTACAAGGTGATTTAACGTACTCACAGACGACTCAACCTTTTACCATACGCTCCTAGTTGATCTTCTCCGCTCGTTCCGCAACGCGTCTCGAATCCACGATCTGCGTCCAACGCCGAATCCACGGCGTCCAACGTCGAGTCCACGACGTCCGACCGAATCCACGGTCTTCACCCAGTAGCACGCTTCGAATCCACGAACGTACCTCGCTCCGAATCCACGAGAGCGGTTACACCTTGAATCCACAAGGCCACGCGAGTCCACGCGCCGATTTTGGGGAAATCGTTGTTTTTGGGTGGTGATGATCCGCCGAATACTTAGATCAAAGATAGATAGGAAATACCATCTAAGTATTCATTAGTTTGATTCAACTCAAGATGTGAGTATGAAAACCTAGAATCAAACTAATCAATATAGATGAAGAAACATAGTAATATCTAATGATTTCCTTTCTTCTCTATATGTGGATCTTAGGCCGTATAAGATGATATTTGAATATGACGGCTATTTTTCTTTTTATCGGCCTCACCCTAGAAAAAGAATCATAGGGTCTATTTATAGGTTAAAAACCCTAGGAAGGAGATAAGAATCAAAAACCTACCATTTCTGGAATTTTTACGGACGGCGATCCGGATCGGATTTCTGCGATCCGGATTGCAGTAGCAAGAAAGACGGTTTCCAGAAAAACGATGGTTCGGGATCCGGATCGAAATGGCTGATCCGGATCGTTCATACAGTTTCACCAAACATCAACGTTCGGGATCCGGATTGCAAATCCTGATCCGGATCGTGCAAGTAAAAAGGTAAACTAGTGTTCGGGATCCGGATCATGAGATGCTGCGATCCGGATTGAACCAGTGTATGAACGAACACCCTTCGGGATCCGGATTGGAATGTCTGATCCGGATCCTGAACATGTCCCATGTCCAGTTTTTGATTTTTATGCAATGAAAAATTCTTCCAGGTGTTTCTACACTACAAGAAGTATTCGGATCACCAAAAATCTTTAGTTAAACATACCTGATCCTTTTGAATTCTTCTTTCTTGAGATTGAGTTAAATGATCCAACCTTCTTCACCTTCAATCTTCAAGACTTGAACCTTTCACGAAATTACGCCAACTCAAATTCCGTAACAATCTCCCCCTTTGGCGGTTTCGTGACAAAACACAGATCCACTAAAGAAAATTCAAAAAGATATTTTTGTTGCTATCACCATACAACAAAAATTTACAATGGAGATCCAAAATTTTAAAACATGAGATAAACTCCTAAAACAGACTCTAGACTTAGACATCTGTACTCTCTGCACAAAGAAATCATTCTTGACAAAAGAATCGTTAGATACCTCAAGAATTGAAACATACACAACCAAGTACAGAGATAGAGTTTATCTGATCATCATGACATTTGAGAATTCAGATATGTAAGAGAATCATAGTCAAAAACCAACATATCTTCTATGCATTCAAAAACCAAATGTCACAAAGTGTTAGTCCAACATCAACTTGTTAGTCATATTACATGCCCAAATAGTTAGTCGAATAGTTAGTAGGAACATGCAACAAACACAAGATAAAAACCAAAGTTGAAGTTGAAGTGATACTTACCTTAATGTTCACACATTCACACAGTTTTCACATCATCATTGTATCATCATTGTTCAAGTTCTCTCAAAACTCTCTCCCCCTTTTTGTCACAAACTAAGCCAAAATTGCAAAAATTTAAGGAGTTAAAAATTCCAAAATCAAGAAAAACCTGAGAACTAAACTAAAGCAAAGTAAAAACAGAACATTAAAGCCTAAAAACTGAAATCCTGCACAAAAAAGATTAGAAAGAAAGTTAAGTCAGTCTGAATACAACAAAGTTTGAGGACAACTCAATCATCTGAGTCAGAGTCTTCAGAGCTCATGAAGCCTAGTTTCTTCAAGATTCCTTTAAGCATTTCCAACATCGTAGAACATTCTTGTTTCATCTCATGTATGTCCTTGGACATTTTTCTGAGTGCAAGAGCTAGTTTATCTTGGTCTTGATTGATGGAAGACTCTAAGTTTGCCTTTGGTCGACTTTTCTGGAATTTGAAGAACGTTGTGTGACAATTGACGGAGCAGTCTGTCCTTCATTCCGAGGAGATCTCTTGGCAAAGAGTGTGAAGTGTCAAGAGGTTCATTTGCTTGGTACATTCTTTTTCTTAGTGGAAGACTTTGTCAGCTTCTTGCTCTTTAGGTACCCTTATTTTCTTCATCAATACCTTGTTGTACTTCATCAAGAAATGTGTCCCAATCGTCTTCAGACTCAGTTTCAGTTTGAGGAGTATCCTTTGTTTTTGCTTGACCTGTTTCATTTATTTCAATACCCCTAGCTCGTCCAAGTCGTCGAGCAAGCTTTTTCTTTTAGTCTTCCCAGAAGTTTCTTCCATGGGAGAGCTTTGCCCTTTTCAGCAGCAGTAAGAGGAGCCTTTGACGTTTCCGCAGCGCCTTCCCCTTTGAAGCATGGGAGCTGTTGCTTCAACTTGAAGCTCATCCCTTCAATTGATCCGTTTCAGACTCTGTATCGGAATCATCTTTCGCTTTCTTTGCTTCTTGGCCTCTTGGGCTTGACAGTGTCCTTGACATGAACCATGGCAGCAAGTAGAAAATAATCCATGTGATCACCATTTTGATCGCTAGTGAAAAATGTATCCTGTGAAAATACCAACTCAAGAACACATGAAAATATTGTTTAATTTCAAAAATTAGAAGGATTGTACCCAAACAATCATAATCATGTAGAGAGACTAAGAATCAAATTAGTTTTTGCAAAAGGAATTTTAAAAATAGATCAATTGCATGATTGTTTCAAAAATTGTCCTATTTATATGCCCTAAAAACCAATTTTAGAAATCGAAGCCCAAAAATTCGTTAATCAGGAGAAGACCTAGCATATAATCAAAACTAATCTACCGCAGAGGGGTCATTCAATCAAAATGAAAAGAGATTACCAAAAATCATTCACAAACAAAGGATAGAAAATCTCATCACGTTTTGAAGAAGAAAAAGAGAAAACCTGTGAAAAACGAGATTTTGATCAATAAACTTACTGGGATTCGAAGAACTTGGTTAGGAAAGCAAGGTACTCCAGGATGCAGAGAGTCTAGAGAGATAGGGGTACTCTAGATATTGAGAACAAGATAAGGTACAAGAAATCAAACCGGTTGTCGTTCTATTAAAAACCCTAGCCGTGATCCGGATCGGATGCGAGATTTCGATTCCGGATCGGCTACCGCAGGAAGAAGCCTGCGT
>CM055069.1:18675396-18780549 GCA_029204045.2 Tillandsia leiboldiana
AATGCCACAGATGGACCCTGTAAGGTGTTATTAGCTGTGTTGGCTTTCGCTGGGTTTGCCGAAAATTTGAAAAAAGAATTAGGCCAAACAGCGGCGGGAAAGGATCAGCAGCGGGAAAAAAAAACGCTTGGAAAATGGCTTTTTGTTTGCCAAATTCTGAGTCCGGATTGCCCAAAAACGGACTCCCGGAAAATTTACTGGATTTCTGGTGCATGGGGCAGCCGTGGACCGGCGGGGGGTGCCACGTGGCAGGCCCTGATTGGCGGGGCACGCAAGCTGGGTCCACGGAGCACGATGGGTTGGGACCGGGGTGCAAACGGGAGGCGCGTGGACAGGCAGGTGTCCACGTGGCGGCAGCGACTGATTGGGCGGCTTGGTCGCTCGGTCTGCGGGAGATACGCAGTGCGCGGGGAGGCGGGACCGGGGCTGCCACGTGGCAGCACCGGTTGGCGGGCGCATGCGCGCGCGGTCCACGCAGCGCGCGGGGCAGGTGCAGCGGGCAGGTGGCCGTACGCGGGGCCAGTCCGCGGGCGACGGGGCGGTGCCACGTGGCGCCCGCTGATTCGCGGGCGCCACCTACCGCGTTGACTGCGGGCAGGGACACGTGGCGCTCCCCGCGGCGGCTTGCACGAACTCTCGGTCGTGTTCGGGGGGACACGTGGCGGGCGCACGGCTGCGGGTCGGACCAAAGCAGGCGTCCGGTGGATCCCGTTGTGCGGGCTGGGCCGGCGAGGCCGCAACTGTGCGCGCCCGAAACCGGCCGGGCCGGGCCGCACTGTGCGCGCCCGAATCCGGGCCGGGCCGCACTGTAGCCGCCCGAATCCGGGCTGGGCCGCACTGTAGCCGCCCGAATCTTGGGACAATTTCGGTATTATCCGAATTGTTCCTTTGGGCCTATAAATAGGCAGCCCGAGCCCTCTTTGCAGCCTTTTTTTCTCTCTGTCTGTGCAAGATCTCCCTGAGCTTCCTCTTGATGAATTTTTCCTCTCTTAATCCTGATCTTCCTGCGGAGTTTAAGAATTTTTGGAGGCTCGAAGCACGAGGTTTCAGATTTTTCTTGGCGCGGCGCGATGCTCTTTCTTCGGTGTTTCCTTCCATCGCTCTTCGGTGTACGAGCTCCCCCGACCTACTCCGACCATCGTTCGAGCGATTTCTTCACTGCTGGATTCGTAGCAGGTGAGGCTACGATTTTGGGTTTCTCGCACATTTCAGATTTCACGTTTTCGAGGTGTTTTCTCGTGCTCATTGGGACCCTTTTTGCCTGTGAGATTTTGGTGAGGGCAGCACCTTCTTTTGAGGAGATCTTCGCGCACGAGTCTCGGATCAAGACGTGCTTATAGACTTTTTTCATCTACTCGACGCGAGGATCATCGTGGATTTTTATTGGAATTTTTGGAGACCTTCCCGAAGGTATACACTTTTCCTTTTATCTGTACAAGAGTTTACAGTTGAATGGTTTTGGGATTGTGCGCACCGATACTGTGGAATTTGTAACTTGGCCTACGGTGCTCGGAATTGGACGTACAGGTACCCGTTTCGAAGCTATCGACACGAGGATCGCTGTGGTATTTTTATCAGAATTTTTGGAGTTTGTTTTACAGGTGAAAATTTCGCAGTAAGTGGACTGTTCCCAGCAAATTTGTAAAACCTGGATTTTATTGGATTTATAGTGTAACTGTAGCCTTATGTTGTACCCAGGAGGGATTGTGGACTGTGCTGGACCTGTTGGATCTAGAGTGGTTATTTTCCTGGTTTTCTCAGCTGTACGACTCCGGACAGTTAGCGTCTTCAGGTGGGTGGCTTGCTTTCAAGATCTATGGACTGTGCTCTAATTCTATTGATATAGAATCATGCATGATAGTGATTGGACTTGGGTAGCATGCTAGAGTGTAGGAATTGTTGATCCTTGTTTTATCTGTCGATCTTGTGATCTCTTGCTTCCTACTATCATGTTAAATATTTGTTATGTTGGAACCTGACCTAGCACCCCCGTCATATGTTGCATGTGTAACCAGACCAGTAGAAAACCCTCACTTGGGCTAGGGTTATTTATGTTTAGACATCCACACTTTATGTCGCATTCCTGGACTTAGTGTTATCCTCGCCCGGGTAGTGGGCCGAGCGGTCGGGACTTCTCTATAGTGTGGGATGCATTTGCACTCGTGCTTGGGAGCAGAGTGGAGTCTGGTAGATGTAGTGGTTCACTTGTCTGTATCGGGAACCGTTTGGGGTAAACGGTGGACCCGAGAGATCTTGTTTTCCCCTGTTTGGGTCGTCGCCACTGTGTTAGTGGCAGTAGTTTACTAGTGTTAGCCGGACCTAGAACCCAGAACCCTTTTCGACATATACATGATTTTAGTCTACCAATGTTTTCTTCCAAACATCGAAGGGCCGCTGGAGTCTGTTCTTGTTTGATTGGACAAAGGCATCAGCCCTTCGGGGTTTGGGTAAAACACTTGTTTTCTAACTGTTTTTCTAAAAAGAACTAAAATCATTAAATATGGATTTCTTCCAGATCAAATTAGTTTTCAATAACAAATGTCACCTTTTTTCCGTAAATCTCCCCACTCGAAAGGATTCGAGTGGTCTGGGTTCTAGGGGCCGTTCCTCTGTCGGGACGAAAGCCACGGGGGCCGAGCCTGGAACCTGTTCTTGTTTGATAGGGTTGTAGGGGTAGGTCTCCCGGGACTTTCGGGCCCTGTTGGTGTCTTCTGCGAGTTGTACTGTGATTATTGCTTTCCCGAACTATAAGGGATCGGGAACTTCGATAGTCGGAGCCTAGAGTCTGTTCTTGTTTGATAGGGTTCTTAGCACCGGTCTATCGGGTTTTCGAACCCTTATGGTGTTGGTCGTTCTGGAGAGTTTAGTGTTCTGTTGTGGGAGTCGTCTGGTGGACGGTGGCCCCAGCTGTGTGACTTCCAGCTTGTGGTTGAGAGTTGGTGTTGTTGGTCGATCTTGTTGATCGTGGTTTGGACTATAGCCTGCATGAGCCATATTTGAGCTCGACAGAGATACGCGGATACTTTCCTCGGTGGGGTCGCTCCCCTCGAGAGCCACTCCGGAGTTGGGCCTGTTACTTGCTATCGTGACTTGTCGACGCCGTCCCTCTGACTGGCCCAGTTAGCGGCAGTCACGGACACCCTACGGTAGACCCGTCCTGTTGAGGATGTGCGGTAGTAGGTGGGCGCAGGTTTGACTGGACCCTTTGAGGCAGTCAGTTTAGATTTGGTGAGTTTACTGTGTGTGTTAGTAGATGCATCATGTTTCATCTGTTCCTTTTCTTGAGCATCTAGATAGAGGCATAGTAGCTGTAGAGTTACTTTTCCAGCCCTTTCATTTCAGTTTTATATTGTTACTTTATGCCTCTAGTAGACTTAGTGGGCAGTCCGTCGGGCTTGTTGGCGGCACCCACTGAGAACTACTTGGGACGTAGTTCTCACACCCGTCGTGGTGTATTTTCCCACAGGGACTTCTACTTCGGTTCCTGCTGCTCCTGTTGCTGCTTCTTCTGATCGAGGTAAGGGAGTCGCGAGATAGTTCCCCACCAGTCGTCGTCCAGAGAGTAGATGTACCATTATTACTTTTGAGAGTTCCGGTTGAGAGAACTTTGTAGTGAGGTATAGAGTTGTATTTATTTTCTACTGCTCGAGAGACTTTTGTACTTTTGGTGAGGACTTGTGTTGTATATAGTTTTTATTTCTAGCAGTTTTACTTTCAGCTCTGATATCTGCATAGTATAGATGCTCTTTTGCAGGTTAGTCGCTTCGTCTATACGGGCTTCCCGTATGGGCGGCGGATCTGTTGGCGAGCCCGGGTCGCAGTTTCGACGCCGGGGCGTGACACTCTCGCGTCTCGGCATGTGAGACTGCGAAAGAAATCTGGAATGTTCTTCAAGTTACGCATGAGGGAACTAACCTTGTGAAGATTCAGAAACTGCAAATGCTTACGAGCAAGTTTGACTCTATTTTCATGGCAGAAAATGAATCGTTCACTGACTATTACACACGATTGCAAGACATCGTAAACTCATGTGCTAACTTGGGAGAGAAGATTCCAGAATTTAAAATTGTAAGAAAGATCTTAAGAACTCTTCCTAAAAGATTTCGTTCCAAGGTCACGGCCATTGAAACTATTAAACACCCGGACGAAATCCGTGTAGAAGAATTAGTTGGTTCTTTACAGACTTATGAAATGACATTTCCTACTAACTATTCTTCGGGAAAGGCATCCTCTTCTAAGTCTTCAGGTTATGCTTTGAAAACAACAAAAGAAGAAGACGCGGATTCGTCCTCCTCAGGCGATGACCAGAATTTATCTATGGAGGACTTTGAGAAGCAGCTCGCTCTCCTGACAAAGAAGTTTCGCCGAAATTTTCGAATGGGTAATTCAAGCAAAACTCCATCCTTCGGAAAGTGGAAGAAAGGCAAGGGTTCTTCAAGTTACAAGTCAAGAAAGCAAGAGGGTTTTTCTAAGGATAAGAAAAGCACAGAAGGACAAGTCCAATGCTTCAAGTGCCGAGGGTACGGCCATATCTCAACGGAATGTCCAACTAAGAATCCGTCTAAGAAGAAGGCGATGCAAGCCGTCACTTGGGATGACACCTCATCGTCAAATGAGTCATCGTCGAGTGATGAAGAAGACAACGCGACTGCGTTCCACGCGTCCACATCTTCACCCTTCATGTGCTTAATGGCAAGTACATCCGACTCGCTGTCCAACTCCACTGTTGAAAAGAATGCAACGGACAATGAATCGGATGATTCGGAAGGTGAAGATTTTGCTTTAGCCTACCACAGACTTTTACGCGATTCAAAGAAACTGGCTAAGCAAAACAAGGGGTTGAGAGGGAGATTGCAGGATCTCGAAGAAGAACTAAAAAGGGTAACTTCTCTCTCGACCGATCTTGAAGTGGAAAGGGATAATCTGATAAAAGCAAATGTTTCCCTTCAAGAGTCCAATGAGCAATTCGAGAAGAATTATATAGATATGGTTAACAAAGCGAATTACTTCTTGAAGCTCAACGGCGAGGCTCGACAGGAAAAACTGGAAATGACTGAGACCATTCTCCAACTCAAGGATGACTTGCAGCGATTTTCATCAGGAAGGAGTAAGTTGGATAAGCTTCTTGGTCTTGGTCAATCAAACAAGTTCGGCCTCGGATACAATCGAACTGAAGACAATTTTAGTTCGGTTGGGACAGTTTTCGTGCCTCAGTCGGTATCTCCTCCTCCGACACCGGAATTCACGACTAGCAACGACAACAAGCCTACTTCACCCTCCTCGGGATCGTCAAGCACTAAGGTATGTTTTCGTTGTAATTTTGCAGGGCACATAAGGAGAAATTGCAAGATGGGAGCCAAACGGTCAACTCAAGCACTTCTTGCAACGACTACCAAAAGGGTGATTCCTCGGAAATCAAATGCAAATTATTCGAAAGGAAAAAGCCTCGGTAGTTCATCAAACAAGACGACAACGTCAAGGAAAAGCGACGGATCAAACAAGACGCTTTCACCAAAGGTATCAACCTCACAATCATTTCCGACGTACACCAAAACTCGAAAGGTTTGGGTATGCAAAGGTGAAATCTTTCCTTGTCTTTAATCTTTCTACGATTAAATGTTGTGTAGTTTATGTAGACTATTTTTCTTTCTTTGGACCAACACGTCAACCATTCTTAGGAGGTAAATGGTATATTTTCTTATTGGTTGATGATTTCTCTCGGTATTCATGGGTAGCATTTTTAAAAGAGAAAGCTGATACTTTTGATTCTTTTCACGAGATTTGCCTTCGTATTATGATTGAAAAGAATGAAAAGATCATTCGTGTTAGTAGTGATAGAGGTGGAGAATTCATAAATTCTAAATTCATTGACTTTTGCACTTCCAACGGCATTAAGCATGAATTCTCAGCACACTATACACCTCAACAGAATGGTGTTGTCGAGTGCAAAAACAGGGTTGTTCAAGAGATGGCACATGTTATGCTTCACAGCCGGAATTTACCGCTACATTTTTTGGCTGAAACTGTGAACACTGCAATCTATGTTATTAATCGAGTTTATTTGCGCCCGGGAATGTTAAATACACCATATGAACTATGGTGTGGTAGAAAACCCAACATCAAATATTTTCGCATCTTCGGGAGTCGGTGTTACATTTTACGTGACCGTGAAAATCTTGAAAAGTTTGACTCTCGAAGTGACGAAGGGATTTTCTTGGGGTATTCTACGAATAGTAGAGTATATCGGGTATTTAACTTGGAATCTAAGACGATCGTAGAATCTATAAATGTTAAAGTAGATGAAGCTTTCCACTTTGCATCTGATAAATCTACCCCTGATATCTCTCTTGATGATGATACTCCTGTAACTGCATCTTCTCATGATAATACTTTCAATATTAATGATGCATCTAATGGTTCTTCAAGTTTATCTGATGTGCAGGAATCATCTCATGTACCCCCGAGTACTCCATTACAACAAACGTTACGCATCTCCAAGGATCATCCTGAATCAAACATCATTGGAGACCCACAAGAAGGAGTCAAAACTCGGAGACAGTTGGTTTGTGGATTCGCCTGTTATGTTTCCACGATCGAACCAAAGAACGTCGATGAAGCTCTTCAGGATGACTACTGGATTGAAGCAATGCAGGAAGAGCTCCATCAGTTTGAACGCAACAAAGTCTGGGAATTAACGACGCCTCCGAAGCAACACAATGTAATAGGTACTAAATGGATTTTCAAGAACAAGAAAAATGAGGATGGTACCATCATCAGGAACAAAGCACGTTTAGTTGCTCAAGGCTACTCTCAAATAGAAGGTACAGACTTTGATGAAACGTTCGCCCCTGTAGCTAGACTCGAGTCCATTCGTATCTTATTCGCCATTGCTTGTCACTTTAAAATAAAACTCTTTCAAATGGACGTTAAGAGCGCGTTTTTAAATGGGTTTTTAAATGAGGAAGTTTATGTGGCTCAACCGAAAGGTTTTGTAGACTGTAAACTACCTAACCATATTTTTCGTTTGAAAAAGGCTCTTTACGGTTTAAAACAAGCACCGCGAGCATGGTACGAAAGGTTGACAAAGCACCTTTTGGAGAAGGGCTATACTCGAGGGGGAGCAGATCGGACTCTCTTTGTGAAGCATTATCAAAATAACTTCATTGTTGCACAAATCTATGTCGATGACATTGTGTTTGGAGCAACAAAGGATAATAATGCTTCTAAATTCGCAGAAACCATGGAAAGCGAATTTGAGATGTCTATGATGGGCGAACTGACATACTTTCTTGGATTGCAAGTAAAACAAAATGATGAAGGCATCCATCTGTGTCAATCCAAGTACGCAAAGGAGTTGGTAAAGAAATTCGGATTAGAAGATTCTAAAGATTTTCCTACTCCTATGGGAACTAGCAATAAGGGATTAGGAAGTGAATCTCTTAGTGATAATGTAGACGAGAAACTCTATCGCAGCATGATTGGAAGTCTACTTTACCTCACAGCTAGTCGCCCGGATATATCCTTTAGTGTTGGCATTTGTGCGAGATATCAATCAGCACCAAAGGAGGTTCACCTGAAAGTGGTGAAACGGATCATCCGGTACGTCAAAGGAACTGTAAACTTCGGAATTTGGTATCCTATGGGAACAAGTTTAGATATTATTGGATACTCAGATGCCGATTGGGCAGGATCTGTGGATGATCGGAAAAGTACGAGTGGTGCATGTTTTTATTTTGGCCATTGTCTTGTTGCATGGCATAGTAAAAAGCAAAACTGCATTGCACTCTCGACTGCCGAAGCGGAATACATCTCAGCGGGTAGTTGTTCAACTCAACTTGTTTGGATGAAAAGCGTGTTGAGCGACTTCCGGATTTCAGCAACTTCGGTAACTGTTTTATGTGACAACACAAGTGCTATAAACATTTCAAAAAATCCTGTGTTGCACTCTATAACAAAACACATTGAACTTAGATATCATTTTCTTAGAGAGCTAGTTGAATCAAATATTCTTCAAATTTCCTACATTACAACTGAAGATCAATTAGCTGACATTTTAACAAAACCTTTGGATCAAAAACGTTTTATTCATTTGCGTAAAGCAATTGGAATGCTTTCCTTGAAATAACCTCTTTTTGAAACTCTTGTTTAGGTTAGGTTTTGTTTTTGTGTTTTTGTTCATTATCTATGCTTAGACATAGAACATTAATTGAGCATTAGTTTTATTGACTTTAACTGCATCCTTTTATATATTTAGAAATCTATTATGCCTTAGATATCATAATATTTCATTTGATGCAATGATCATTTATGTCAATTAACTCATCTTTGTTTTGATCAAAGTCAATTTCTCTCTCGATGATCTCTTGGTATAGTTTTTATCTTATTTGACTGTTTAGTCGAGTATGAAATCGAGATCAATATTTGGCTAAATACTTTATATCTTAGATAATTGATAGCCAATTGAGGGGGAGTCAAAGAAAAAGTATTATGCTCAAAAGATGTGGAAAGAGTTACATCCCAATGAGGAGTGTGAAAACTACCACCACATGGAAGAAAGAGCTACCACCTCGGTCGTCCGAGTGCTGTGTGCAGCTACCACATGTATACCAAGCAAGGGTTTTCAAGTTTGATTAATTAAAATGCATGTTGAAATACTTGACTCTGTCAAAATTTCAAGGTTGGTATAAGGTGGGATTTTTAATGAAAGATGCTCAAAGAGCCACTCTCTTCAATAAATTGACTAGATATATTATCTAACTTATCGGGGATGTTAGACATCTATTGATCTTTGTATTTCATTTTCTTTACCGAATTGATGATTTGATAAAGGCATTACTCATTGTTGGGTTATATGTAATAAAGATCTAAATAGGGAAAAAAATACCTAGAGGGGGGTGAATAGGCGTAAACAATAAACACTCAAAAAATCATTGCGCAATAAAACCCAATGCGGAAAAATAAAAGAACACGCAAGATTTTTACGTGGAAAAACTCCAAACCGGAGTAAAAAACCACGGGACCGATAACACGGTGAAATCCACTAGAATTGAAACACGTACAAGGTGATTTAACGTACTCACAGACGACTCAACCTTTTACCATACGCTCCTAGTTGATCTTCTCCGCTCGTTCCGCAACGCGTCTCGAATCCACGATCTGCGTCCAACGCCGAATCCACGGCGTCCAACGTCGAGTCCACGACGTCCGACCGAATCCACGGTCTTCACCCAGTAGCACGCTTCGAATCCACGAACGTACCTCGCTCCGAATCCACGAGAGCGGTTACACCTTGAATCCACAAGGCCACGCGAGTCCACGCGCCGATTTTGGGGAAATCGTTGTTTTTGGGTGGTGATGATCCGCCGAATACTTAGATCAAAGATAGATAGGAAATACCATCTAAGTATTCATTAGTTTGATTCAACTCAAGATGTGAGTATGAAAACCTAGAATCAAACTAATCAATATAGATGAAGAAACATAGTGTAATATCTAATGATTCCCTTTCTTCTCTATATGTGGATCTTAGGCCGTATAAGATGATATTTGAATATGACGGCTATTTTTCTTTTTATCGGCCTCACCCTCAGAAAAAATGAATCATAGGGTCTATTTATAGGTTAAAAACCCTAGGAAGGAGATAAGAATCAAAAACCTACCATTTCTGGAATTTTTACGCACGGCGATCCGGATCGGATTTCTGCGATCCGGATTGCAGTAGCAAGAAAGACGGTTTCCAGAAAAAACGATGGTTCGGGATCCGGATCGAAATGGCTGATCCGGATCGTTCATACAGTTTCACCAAACATCAACGTTCGGGATCCGGATTGCAAATCCTAATCCGGATCGTGCAAGTAAAAAGGTAAAACTAGTGTTCGGGATCCGGATCATGGGATGCTGCGATCCGGATTGAACCAGTGTATGAACGAACACCCTTCGGGATCCGGATTGGAATGTCTGATCCGGATCCTGAACATGTCCCATGTCCAGTTTTTGATTTTTATGCAATGAAAAATTCTTCCAGGTGTTTCTACACTACAAGAAGTATTCGGATCACCAAAAATCTTTAGTTAAACATACCTGATCCTTTTGAATTCTTCTTTCTTGAGATTGAGTTAAATAATCCAACCTTCTTCACCTTCAATCTTCAAGACTTGAACCTTTCACGAAATTACGCCAACTCAAATTCCGTAACAATCTCCCCCTTTGGCGGTTTCGTGACAAAACACAGATCCACTAAAGAAAATTCAAAAAGATATTTTTGTTGCTATCACCATACAACAAAAATTTACAATGGAGATCCAGAAATTTTAAAACATGAGATAAACTCCTAAAACAGACTCTAGACTTAGACATCTGTACTCTCTGCACAAAGAAATCATTCTTGACAAAAAGAATCGTTAGATACCTCAAGAATTGAAACATACACAACCAAGTACAGAGATAGAGTTTATCTGATCATCATGACATTTGAGAATTCAGATATGTAAGAGAATCATAGTCAAAAACCAACATATCTTCTATGCATTCAAAAACCAAATGTCACAAAGTGTTAGTCCAACATCAACTTGTTAGTCATATTACATGCCCAAATAGTTAGTCGAATAGTTAGTAGGAACATGCAACAAACCACAAGATAAGAAACCAAAGTTGAAGTTGAAGTGATACTTACCTTGATGTTCACACATTCACACAGTTTTCACATCATCATTGTTCAAGTTCATTGTTCAAGTTCTCTCAAAACTCTCTCCCCCTTTTTGTCACAAACTAAGCCAAAATTGCAAAAATTTAAGGAGTTAAAAATTCCAAAATCAAGAAAAACCTGAGAACTAAAACTAAAGCAAAGTAAAAACAGAACATTAAAGCCTAAAAACTGAAATCCTGCACAAAAAAGATTAGAAAGAAAGTTAAGTCAGTCTGAATACAACAAAAGTTTGAGGACAACTCAATCATCTGAGTCAGAGTCTTCAGAGCTCATGAAGCCTAGTTTCTTCAAGATTCCTTTAAGCATTTCCAACATCGTAGAACATTCTTGTTTCATCTCATGTATGTCCTTGGACATTTTTCTGAGTGCAAGAGCTAGTTTATCTTGGTCTTGATTGATGGAAGACTCTAAGTTTGCCTTTTGGTCGACTTTTCTGGAATTTGAAGAACGTTGTGTGACAATTGACGGAGCAGTCTGTCCTTCATTCCGAGGAGATCTTCTTGGCAAAGAGTGTGAAGTGTCAAGAGGTTCATTGCTTGGTACATTCTTTTTCTTAGTGGAAGACTTTGTCAGCTTCTTGCTCTTTAGGTAAACCTTATTTTCTTCATCAATACCTTGTTGTACTTCATCAAGAAATGTGTCCCAATCGTCTTCAGACTCAGTTTCAGTTTGAGGAGTATCCTTTGTTTTTGCTTGACCTGTTTCATTTATTTCAATACCCCTAGCTCGTCCAAGTCGTCGAGCAAGTCTTTTTCTTTTAGTCTTCCCAGAAGTTTCTTCCATGGGAGCTTTGCCCTTTTCAGCAGCAGTAAGAGGAGCCTTTGACGTTTCCGCAGGCGCCTTCCCCTTTGAAGCAGTGGGAGCTGTTGCTTCAACTTGAAGCTCATCCCATTCAATTGATTCCGTTTCCGACTCCGTATCGGAATCATCTTTCGCTTTCTTTGCTTTCTTAGCCCTCTTGGGCTTGACAGTGTCCTTGACATGAACTATGGCAGCAAGTAGGAAAATAATCCATGTGATCACCATTTTGATCGCTAGTGAAAAATGTATCCTGTGAATACCAACTCAAGAACACATGAAAATATTGTTAATTTTCAAAAATTAGAAGGATTGTACCCAAACAATCATAATCATGTAGAGAGACTAAGAATCAAATTAGTTTTGCAAAAGGAATTTTAAAAATAGATCAATTGCATGTTTTTCAAAAATTCCTATTATATGCCCTAAAACAGAATTTTTAGAAATCGAAGCCCAAAAATTCGTTAATCAGGAGAATACCTAGCATATAATCAAAACTAATCTACCCAGAGTTCTTATTTCAAAAGAGATTTGACCAAAAATCATTCACAAACGAAAAGGATAGAAAAATCTCATCACGTTTTGAAGAAAAAAGAGAAAACCTGTGAAAAACGAGATTTTGATCAATAAAACTTACTTGGATTCGAAGAACTTGGGTTAGGAAAGCTCCAAGGTGCAAGGATTCTAGAGAGATAGGCTCTAGAGACTTGAGAACAAAAGATTAAGGTAAAAGAAATCCAAACCCTTTCGTTCTATTAAAAACCCTAGCCGTGATCCGGATCGGATCGAGATTTCGATCCGGATCGGCTAGCCGCAGGAAGAAGCCTGCGTCTGGGCACGCGCCGGGGAAGGAGGTTTCTAAACAAAAAAATTTGTACGCACCTTACGCTTACTTTGGGGTATCGTTTCCGCTAAAATAAAACCCCCGGGGCGTGACAGAAAAAGAATGAGAGAAAGCAAGGAAAATGATAGAGAAGAAAAGGGAAAGAGAGCAAGCATAGGTGCTGCTTGTGTGGTCTGGTTGCTTGGAGCTGGACGGAGTCGCGCGCGCGTCGGCCGCACGTACGAGGTAAGTCAGCAGATTTTTGTAGTTGGGTTTTTGGATTCTTAGATGGATTTTTGAAGAGGCTTTGAGCTTATTTGGATTATTCCTTCCATCTTTTGCACTTGTGCTGTGAGCTTGTGGATTTTGTTGTGCGGGGCCGAGGGTGCGCGCATCCGTGCACACGTGCAGTGAGCCGGCTGTGGAGAGGGCCGGTGTGCACGCAGATTGTATTAGAGGACTCTCGAGGGTCTTGTTCGAGCTTCCGGGGGAATTTTTCCGAGGATCGCAACAGTGCGCGCGCGCGCGGCGCGGTTTTCGTGTTTCCGGCAGATTTGAGGCAGTGAGCGGTACGGCGCATCACCGACTTCAGCGATTGCCTACGGAATGCATTTGAGGTGGGTTGGAATTCTTCAAGATGTATGGAATGCATTCTAAAGCTATTGTATGCATGTTGATCATGTTTAGCTTATTATTTGTATAGCTGGTAAATCTGATAGTTGCCTAGATAATTATAAAAAGACATTTATGAGCCCCAGACATATTTAGCATGATCTAGGGATGATTTGACACTAGACTGCATGATTAGTTGGTATTAGATTGGCATCTGAACCGTTTTAAAAATCGGTGGACCGGTTTTAATGAAAACTGAGATTTAAAAATAGTTTGGAATTATTGTGAGCTTCCAGAGAGTTTGAGTAGGTTCAGGATGCATATGTTCTCGTGTCGGGGGGCCGAGTGAATTTTTTAGAACTATGTGGGATGAGTTTCTAGTGTCATGTGAGTTGAGATCCCCTGTGGGATTATTCTAGATCATGGGTTTGTGTCTCTGATTTGGTAGTGGAGATGTTTCTCCAACTTGGCTTTGAGAGTTTGGGCTCTGGCAGATCGAGTCGTGGAGGTTTCCCGACTTAGCCATGGGTTGTGCATTATCAGATTTAGTCGTGGAGGGTTCTCCGACATAGCTTTGAGAGGGTTTGGGCATTCCCTGATCGAGTCATGGAGGGTTTCCCGACTGAGTCGTGCTATCTGAGCACTGAGTTCCGATCTGTTTGATCGTGGATCATAGCCTGCATGTGCCGCTTATGAGACAGTTGAGACTGATGAGATACTTGAGCTCGGTGGGGTCGCTCCCCTCGAGTTACGCTCCGGATGCGTGATGATCATTGAGATAGACAGACTAGGACGTCCCACGGGGGTGGGCAGGTGCGTTCCTAGTAGTCAGTTTAGGACGCCCCACATGGAGTGGGCAGGTGCGTTCATAGTAGTCAGTAGGACGCCCCACGTGGAGTGGGCAGGTGCGTTCCGAGACGACAGGCGCAGCCTTGACTGAGCCAGTTTTGGCAGTCATTGAGATTGAGTTTTGTGAGCACCTCGTGTGCGAGTGGTGCATAGCATGTTCTTAGATGAGTTTCCTTTGAGCATGATACTTGAGGCATTTTAGTAGTGGTGAGTGTATGCATAGCAGGTTTATAGTAGAGATTCCTTGAGCATGATGTTGAGACATATTAGCTGTAGCTCATTTCCTGCTTTCATTTATATATCTATCTGCATACCCTATCTGTTGTGCCTCCATTAGACTTAGTGGGCATACCGTGGATATTGGTGACGGTACCCACTGATATCTACCTTCTGCAGTAGATCTCACACCCGCTGCGGTGACAGGTTCCTGAGGTAGCTGTTCCGGCTTGGTTCGCGCGGAGACAGCTGATCGAGGTAAGGACGTGGCCGAGTAGTTCCTTACCAGCATTGAGAGTCAGAGGTAGATGTACCCTGTATTGTTTTGATTACACTTTTATACTGGACAGTCTGAGAGTTGTATATATTTGGACAGTGAGGGTGAGAGACATTGTATTGAGGATTATTATTTATATATCACATGTTCAGTGATTGATTCTGTAGCTAGTGATTTTTGGTTTCAGCTCTGATACATGTTTAGCTATAGATCTGACTTGCAGGGTAGACGCTTCGTCTGTGCGGCAGTTTCCGTACAGATGGCGGATCTGTTGCCGAGCCGGGTCGCAATTTCGACCCCGGGGTGTGACAAACGGTCTGCCCACTAAGTCTACTAGAGGCATAAGATAACAATATGGTAAAAGTGGAAATAAAAGCTGGAAATAACTCTATAGCTATCATGCCTCTATCTATCATGCTCAAAGGGTGATACTGATGATAAGTATGCATCTACTCGATATGCTCAATCAACCCAATCATCCTGATTGCCACATAGGATCCACTCAAACCTGTGCCCACCTACTACCACACATCCACAAAGAGGACGGGATTTACACAGGGCTTCCCACGCGGACTACAACGACAAATCGCGATAGCAAAATAACAGGCCCAGCTCCGGAGCAGCACTCAATGGGAGCAACCCCACTGAGGAAAGTATCCGCGTACCTCTGTCGAGCTCAATATGGCTCCTGCAGGCTATAGTCCAAATCTACGATCAATCAGATCGGTAACAACAACGATCCATCACTAACAACATCAGCCGGAAACTCCACGGCTCGGGATCACCGTCTACCCACGACTTCCTAACTCTATTACTGAACTGACCTCAGCTACCAGACTCAACTCGGCCCCGAGGCACGAGAGTAATATGCACCCTACACTATCCCGACCACTCGGCCCACTACCCGGGCGAGAAAAACACTATCCAGGAAAGCAATAATAAAGTGTGTAGGGATGTCTAAATACAATAGCTAGCCCAAGTGAGGATTTTCTACTAGTCTGGTTAAAATCATGCAACATATGACGGGGTGCTAGTCAAAGTTCAACAATTTCTCAAAATCATGATACAACAATAATAGCACCTATACTAGCATGCTGAGTCCTATCATACTAGAATTAATCCCTACTCTTTAACCCGAGCAATAATAGTATAAGAGAAAATAAAAGGTTTTCTCCTAAGTTTGATTCCAACATGAATAGTATAGCTGTGTTGTCGAGTCGGGTGGGATAGCACCAGATTATCGACTCGAGATTTGTTTCGGCAACCGCGGATTGTGGGCAGTTGGGTCGATTAGTATTATGCATCAGTTGGGCCGGGTATTGCATTGTGGATAGAATGAGTCTCCACTTTGAGCATAGTGTCGACTTTTGCCTGCTTGACTGAGATACTTGACAGAGATACTTGACATGGGTTATTTATTTACTCGAGCGGGTCGCTCCCCTCGAGTGCCACTCCGGAGTAGGCGAGACCGGGTTGGTGTACCGGTGAGAGAGATTGATACTTGAGTATGATTCCACGCCGTTGATACACGGTGGTGATGCCACGCCGTTGATACACGGTGGTGATGCCACGTCGTTGATACACGACGATGAGGGTTCTATTGAGATGTGAGAGCAAGCAGGTCCGGGTTTTATTCAGGACCATTTGATTGGGTTATATACCGGTAGTTGTTTTCCATGATGCATACATGTATCTATTTGATATTATACAGTTGAGGACATCATTGGTACACGAGGGTAGTGGTGATCTGCTGTCACGCGAATAGTTCGACAATCTCGAAAGACTGCTCCAGAAATGGAGAAGGTACTGGGATCTGTTCTTGTTTGATAGGGTGAAGGTCCTAGCCTTTCGATATTTTCGAACATTTCGCTATTGCCAGTAGTTTCTTTCAGTGATACATTTATACATACATTCGATATTATTCAGTTGGCATTGGGCTTAGTAGAGTAATTTTCCTTCCAGACATTACTTATATTCTTATTACCATCTCCTACTTTGCCCTTTCGGTAGACTCGGTGGGTAGGTCGGAGGTTCGATGATTTACCCACTAAGAACTGCTTGTTAGTTGTTCTCACACCCGTTGTTGATCCCTAGTGATCTCTTCAGGAGCAATGGTACAGGCAGAGCGTGGCGAGGGAGTCACGAACTAGATAGAGCTCCACCCCGATGATTTTGATAGAGGTTGCCCTATAGTTTATTTATTTCTTTCAGTTTTTATGTACCCAGACTACTGTATATATTTGGTCTGGCTGGAGCTAGCTTTATGTATTTATGTCAGTCCCAGAGTTGTATTTATTCAGAGGGGTATGTCTACTGGAGTTGTATCGTAGTCGTTGTAGCAGGTGTGTATATTGGTGTGGTTGTTAGTAGGGTAGTGGGAGTTACTTTTATTGTATTTGTGGGAGAGTTGGTTGGAGTTGTGTAGTGGTGGTGTACTTATTATTTCTTGTGGCAAGAGTTGTATTAATAGAGTTGTTCTTAGACTTGTGTTATGGTGATATTGGAGTTGTGCTTGTTCTTGTTGGAGATGGTATTATGGTTTATTTCTGGAGTTGTTTGTGGAGTATTCTTTTATTCATAGAGGTGTTGTTGGTGATCTACTTGTTTAAATATCTCTAGATGAGAGTTGTTTTGTTTTTCTTCTTGGTGGAGAGTTGGTTTGATGTTGGGGTTGCTCGTGTTGTTGTTGTGGAGACTTTATTAGAGGGTTATTTTTATTTATGTACAGTTAGTCTATGATTTATTTCCTACTCTACACCACTTTTGTGGTTTCACTCACTCCTGTGTACTTTATCGAGTTGTTTGAGTTGTTGTATCGCTTCGTATGCGTGGGAAATACTGCGTATACGGCGGATCTGTTGCCGAACTCGGGTTCTGGTTTACACTCGGGTCGTGACAGAGCGTGGGAGGGATCGATGCTGATGATGGAGCTGGCAGTCCGGCCCTCGGGCAAGATGACGAGTAGTGCCCTGTCTGTCCGCAGCGATAACACCGGCCCTGACCCTGGTCACACTGCTGGGGTGTATGAGGTCTGCCGCAAATGACACATCTATCCGGACGCCTCTCATGCTGCTGCTGGTGCCTCGGTGGTCGATAACCTCCTGACCTCCGTCCCCTCTGAGACCCACGACCCTGAGACTGAAATCGTGGCGGTCTCAGGGGTCCCGATCTGCTGGACTATCCCACATCAAATGACGCTGGACGTTTCTCTCTAGAGCTGGTCCATAACGCTCTGTCCTTCTCGGTCAGTACCACTAATCCCCGTTCAACCCACAGGGCGTGATTAACCGCCGTATCCAGAGTCGGCAATCGCTGGGAATGCACAAACTGATAGATGTCTCGATGCAATCCCCTCTCAAACATATCCACCCACTGGGCCTCATCCCGTGCAACATGGGGTACATAGCTCAACAACCGCATAAACTCACGAACATACTCCTATAGTGGCCGACTCCCCTGCTGCAAGTGTCTCAAGTCACCCTCTAGTTTCTGCTTGATGCTGTCGGGGAAGAAGGTCCCGAACAGCAAAGCACGAAACTCAACCCAGGTCAACAACTGAACTCCCGGGGGTCCAACCGGACGAACTCGACGCTACCAAGTCTCGGCGTCCTTCTCCAGAAAGTGAGTAGTCAAATGCACCTGAAACTTCTCCTCCACGAAGTTGTTCTCGAACAGCTTCTCCATAGCCGCTATCCAGTTCTCCGCCTCCAAAGGCTCCGAACTCTGTCCCGAGAACTGTGGGGGATGAAGCTGACAAAATCGAGCCAACCGGTCGGTCAGATCCTGCTGCTCCTCCTCTATCAACGGTGCCATCAGAATCGGAATCGGCGATGCCACGGCTGGAGATGCCGCTGGCAGTACTGTAGGGGAAACTCTCTGCTCGAACATTCACATTATGCGCTCCATGTTCTCCTCCTGGCGCCGCAATGCCTCAGACATCTGAGCCATCTCGGCCCACAACTCGTGGGTCTCGCTCTGCTCTGACTGCTCTACCTTCTGCTACTTGGGCTCCTCATCAGAAATAGGATGTGCCCTCGTCACTGCACGACGCCTCGGAGGCATCGTAGATACCTGCAACCAAAACCAAACGTCAGAACACAATAAACACTCGACCCGATCAAGCGAAAGTCTAAAACATGTTACCCATTCTAAAGCATTATGTTGTTTACAGCCAACATAACCACTTTAAGAGAATAAACATGCAAAATCACTCACCCCAATCCTTTGGGGGAGTTACAACTCAATTTGGACTCTCGTTAAAGTCACGTCTCTCACGACAGTCATCCTACTGTCCAACCATGGCCTAGGGTTACTAAGTCCTCAATGACCTACACCTAGGCTCTGATACCACTCTAATCTGTCACGCTCCGGGATTGAAACTGCGACTCGGGCTCGCCAATAGATCCGTCACCCATACGGGAAGCCCCGCATAGGCGAAGCGTCTAACCTGCAAAGTCAGATCTATAGCTAAACATGTATTAGAGCAGTAAAGAAAAGTAGCTAAAGATAAACCAACAATTGAACATCTGACAAATATTCAAATCCAACTCCCAAAACATAATACAACAAAAGTCCCAGACTGTCCAGTACAAATACATTAGTCAACCGGGGTACCACTATGTCTCTCCAAAATGCAGGGAATGGAACTACTCGGCCACGCCCTTACCTCGATCAGCAACCTCCGAACAAGCTGAAACTGGAACAGGTACGTCTAAAACAACAACACCACAATGGGTGTGAGAACTACATCCAACAGTAGTTCTCAGTGGGTACCGTCTCCAAGACCAACGGTCTGCCCACTAAGTCTACTAGAGGCATAAGATAACAATATGGTAAAGGTGGAAACAAAAGCTGGAAATAACTCTATAGCTATCATGCCTCTATCTATCATGCTCAAAGGGTGATACTGATGAAAAGTATGCATCTACTCGATATGCTCAATCAACCCAATCATCCAGACTGCCACATAGGGTCCAGTCAAACCTGCGCCCACCTACTACAACACATCCACAAGAGCACGGAATTTACGTAGGGCGTCCCATGCGGACTGCATCAACAAGTCGCGATAGCAAAGTAACAGGCCCAGCTCCGGAACGGCACTCGAGGGGACCAACCCCACCGAGGAAAGTTTTCGCGCATCTCTATCGAGCTCAATATGGCTCCTGCAGGCTATAGTCCAAATCTACGATCAATCAGATCGATAACAACAACGATCCATCACTAACAACATCAGCCGAAAACTCCACGGCTCGGGATCACCATCTACCTAAGGCTCCCCAACTCTAGTACTGAACTGACCTCAGCTACCAGACTCCACTCGGCCCCCAGGCACGAGAGCAACATGCACCCTACACTATCCCGACCACTCGGCCTACTACCCGAGCAAGGAGAAACACTATCTCCAGAAAAGCAATAATAAAGTGTGTAGGGATGTCTAAATACAATAGCTAGCCCAAGTGAGGGTTTTCTACTAGTCCGGTTAGAATTATGCAATATATGACGGAGTGCTAGTCAAAGTTTCACAATTCTCTCAAAATCATGATACAACAATATTAGCACCTATACTAGCATGCTAAGTCCTATCATACTAGAATTAATAGGAAGTCCACGGTTTTGGAGAAAAACAAACCCACTTGGATGCGCGCGTCGGCCCGGAGTCCAAATGAGCCGAAACTGGACGTACGCGATCCTCAGGTTCCCACGGTTCCAATGAACCAGAAAACACCCGAAAACTTCTCCCGGTCACTGAGATACAAGACAAACACCGCGGTAAGCTCGAATCACCCAAAACAATAACATCGCCGCAATTCTGTCCACAAAACAGCAAAATACCTCCTACGAGATGCCCTCCAAAAATTTCAAGAAAAATACGACTTCGATCCTCGCGAAGTGTAAATAGAAATCGAGTCCTTAAACACCAAATTCCGCCAACAAACGGCCAAGAGAATGCATGAAAACTCCCCCGATGTCTAGAATATACCACAGAAAAAGAGGGGTCCAAAGATGCGCTGTAAAACCTCGCAAAAAGCCAAAACGGAGAGGAATGGTCACACGGAAATCGAAGGCCTACCTCTCGCAGAAACGTCGCTGCAAAAATTAGCGAAAAACTCCAAGAGCTCAGCTCGGGGGAGCCCGTGGACGAAGTGTCGACGGAAAAGATCGGTATCGAAGAAGCGTCGAAGCTCGCGAAGTCGGGGAGAAAAAATATGAAGCGGCGTCTAAAAATCCTCCGAAATGCCAAATGTCGAAGGCGAGTCGTCGAGGAAGATCCCTGTCGAAGGAGGCCTCAAGAACAAGTTCGAAAATCCCTCAAAAGAAGCCCAAAAGGGGCTATTTATAGCCCAAAACCAAAAAAGAAGAAAATCAGATTCGAACCCAACTTTCGGGCACCCGAAAGGCACAATAGCGCGCCCGAAACCACGTGGCGGCCATCCGTGCCCTCTCCGCGTAGCGCCCGGAAGCACCAAATCGCGCCATGTGTGCCACGCCTGCTCTCCGCGCTCCCTACGCACGCGCGGCAGCTGGCGCCCGCCAATCGCAGCGCGCCACGTGGCAGCGGGGAGCACTCGGGGTGCACGCGCCACGCGACGTGTCGGGTCTTCCGCACCCGCCGTCCCGCCAATGGCGTGCTGCAACGTGAGGCCCGGCCAATCAGAAGGCGCCACGTGGCCCCGCGCGCGCTCGCTGGTCCCGGTGCACGCGCCTTTATAAATTTTTAACTTTAGAGAATTTTTAAATTTTATAGCTTTTAAAATTTTTAATTTTAATTTTTAATAAATTTACAAATTTATAAATTTTTTAAATTTATAAAAAAAATTTATATTTTAAATTTTAATTTTTAATAAATTTATACCAAATTTTTAAAATCTTAAAATTTTAAAATTTATACTAATTTTTATATACAAAATTTTGAATTTAAAAAAATTTATAAAATTTCAAAAACCAAAATTTTTAAGAATTTTTTTTATATATAAATAAAATATAAATTTTAATATTTTTTTTAATAAATATCTTCAATTAAATATTTAAAATCATACCATACAAATTTTTATCTTAAATTTAAAATTTAATCCCCTCTATTCTTCTTATTTCTCTTTAACTTACCAAACATAATTTTTCTTATCCCCGATACAATTCTTATACTCAACCAAATACAAAATTACTTTAATTCTTGCTTGTATCTGAACTTATATCTATTTCAGGAATAACCAGTTTTCGTTTATACTCGAACCAAACGCAGCCTTAAGTGCCATCTGAAATCCAAAATAAAATAAAAAATGAGAAAAGTTCAAATTCAAGAAAATTTGAGTAGCTACTCTTGAGAATAAGAAAATCTCGGATGACTTCAATTTGGACTGAAACTTGTACTTTTGGGCTAACTTCAATAAGAAAATTTGCATTAAATTGTCAACAACATACTCACCCTAAACATAGTGAATAAGTCGATTACCCAACAACATTACCAAGAGAAACACCTTAAGAAGACAATTAGACATACTAACTAGTGCAAGTCTAGACTTTAAACAAACCTAAAAACATAGTGAATAAGTCGATAGAAAGCATAAACAAAAAAACCTAATTAGATCCTATAATAACCGGGAGGAGCTTCAGGATCTTCCTCGGTTGTTGTCGTTGTTTCCGTATCACCCAATATTGCCGCTTCGGCAGTTGATTCTACATCCATTGGACTAGAGGTAGGAAGATTAATCATGGTATAGCACCTAGCAATACCATCCATAATCTCCTTCGATTGAGAAACAATTTATTTTTTTTCCTCAATTAAAATATTATAGGTCTTCTTAATAAGATCAAAGTCCAAGTTAAGTATCTCATACTCATCACGAAGTTCCGTATGTTTATCAGAAATATGTTCGTATAATTCTTTTTAAATTTTTTGTCATCATAATTAACTTCTTTAACTTCAAAGCCAAGTTCATCACGAGCCTTTTGATAGCAACACACGCAGAGTTCTCCTCAGATTGTTCAGAGTCCAAAAACAAACCCCCCCAACATGTAATTATTTCCATAAATTGGGTATTCCTAGGAATCTCCACATCAACATAAGAACGTAGCCGTCCGTGGGCGACCACGGTAATTCCATATCTAGGAGGAGGTAAGAAAAATTATGCGCAGATTTTGTGAAGTAAAAGGCGAAAGTTGATGCCAACGTTAATGGTCGATGTCATCTGTATAGTCAAAGGTAAGCTGTCGAAAAATGCACGCCAAACTTGTGTTTTATATTATATGTTTGTTTTACTTTCAATAACAAATTTTAAGAACATTTTTAGAAAATTTTAAAATTATAACTAAAATAACATCAAATCAAATGATTCAAAATTTTTATGCAATATTAAAACCACCTAAAATTTACATGTTTTGAATTACTGCTTACCGGAGAATCAGATAAATGCACCAGCAGACAGAAGATAAATCATTGTAATAAATCGTCGACAGATTCCTGCAAAAAAAATAAAACAAAATTGGTAAAAAATGTAAATATGTATATAGTAATTGTAGTGATAAAATAAAGTATTAGGTAAAAAGAGTTGCATTAGGGCTTATAGCAACACCAAATAGAAAAATAACTACAGCAGATGCAACAATATAGGTTCCTGAGGCAAAATATATATATATATATATATATATATATATATATATATATATATATATATATATATATATATATATATATAGAGTTGGGCTGGAATGCTATTGATAGCACCAGCCCAACTTTGCCACCCATTTTATACCCTTTGGATTGCGTTGAGATTTGTGAAAGCTATTTAATGAAAAAAAGAAAAAAGAAAAAGTAAAAAGAAAAAGTAAAAATTAAATAGCTTTCACAAATCTCAACGCAATCCAAAGGATATAAAATGGGTGGCAAAGTTGGGCTGGTGCTATCAATAGCATTCCAGCCCAACTCTATATATATATATATATAGAGAGAGAGAGAGAGAGTTGGGCTGGAATGCTATTGATAGCACCAACCCAACTTTGCCACCCATTTTGTAGCCATTGGATTGCATTGAGATTCGTGCAAACCCTTTAATTAAAAAGAAAAACCTTTTACTTTTTACTTTTTCTTTTTACTTTTTTTTTTCTCTTTTTTTCATTAAAGAGCCTACACGGATCTCAATGCGATCCAATGGCTACAAAATGGATGGCAAAATTGGGTTGATGCTATCAATAGCATTCCAGCCCAACTCTATATATATATATATATATATATATATATATATATATATATATATATATATATATATATATATATATATATATATATATATATATATATATATATATATATATATATATATATATATATATATATATATATATATAAGCATGATGTTTCTGTAAAGGATCGTTCATAAGGAATCAAAAGAAAGAGACAGCGATTTTTACCTCTCGGGATGGCGACGCCCTTGAAGACGGCGGCAGCATGCTCCCACATTCTAGGGCTTGGCAATGTCAGCACCAGGGCGCGAAAAACTCTACAAAGATCACCCAGCAGAGCCCAAAACCAACCACCAAAATTATCGATTCAACACTCAAATTGACGGAATAATGGAGAGGAAGAGATAGTAAGCGTTCCAAATTTTTCTTGAACTTTTTTTCGGCGGATGATGGAAAAAAAAAGATGCAAAATATATATATATATATATATATATATATATATATATATATATATATATATATATATATATATAGAGTTGGGCTGGAATGCTATTGATAGCACCAACCCAACTTTGCCACCCATTTTTTAGCCTTTAGATCGCATTGAGATTTGTGCATGCTCTTTAATGAAAAAGAAAAGCTTTTTACTTTTTACTTTTTTTTTTTACTTTTTCTTTTTTCTCTTTTTCAGTAAAGAGCATGCACAAATCTCAATGCGATCTAAAGGCTAAAAAATGGGTGGCAAAGTTGGGTTGGTGCTATCAATAGCATTCCAGCCCAACTCTATATATATATATATATATATATATATATATATATATATATATATATATATATATATATATATATATATATATATATATATATATATATATATATAGAGAGAGAGAGAGAGAGAGAGAGAGAGATGGAAGTGAATATACAACGGAGGAAAGAGGAAGCCGAAGGGAGGAGACATAATGTTCGATGAAGGGAGATGAAATGTTACAACGGAGGGAAAGAACGAACGACGCCAAGTGAGGAGACGCATACGTTTGGGGAAGATGAAAATTTTGGAGAGAAGGGACGAACGATGCGAAGGGAGGGGGCGCGGACATTTGGGGAAGATGAAAATTTTGGAGAGAAGGGAAACCAGTTTGGTTCAAATTGGTCTAAATTGGTTTGACCGGTTTGGTTTTTTCTAGCAGAACCTGCTGCCCTGGAATTGAGAGAGTACATGGTTGGTACATTATAGCGCTGGTTCTGATATATACATATGTATTAGATTTGGACTTGTCCTTAATTAACAGGCCCACAAGGATCACTTGCAACTGGACCGAGCTACTTTGAAACGACCTTAGTCTTAAAAGAAAATAATTGAGCCGGTTCAGTTCAGCAAAAAATAAAATATCAGTTTGGTTCAAAAAAAATATATGATAAAGAAATGGGCTCAAAATCTATTATTATAATATGAAATATCAATTCGGTTCAACATAAAATAAAGAGATGGGCTTGTTCAGTGAGTTCAGTTCAAAACAGGTGAAAAAATTCGGTTCAATATAAATAAAATAAACAATAAAATAGTGGTTTGGTTCAATACAAATAAAGAGATGGGATGGGCTGGTTGAATTGATTCGGTTCAAAAGAGGTGAAGAAGAGTTTGGTTCAAAACACGTGAAGGAAAGAAAGGTTTGGTTCATAATAGGTGAAGGAAAGAGTGGGTGAAGAAAAGAGTGCTACGTGATGATCCATAGTGAGTGGTAATCCATATTGAGGATAAATAGTTTTGTATAGAAGATTGTATAGATGTATAGATAATATAGATATAGATATCTAAAATCTTGTCTTAATAGAGATAGAATACCAAAGTTATTTAATCCAAATACATCTCTTATTCTAGTATACCTCCAAATATTTATAATCTTATTTACTTTCCTTTCTACTTAAAAGAGTCAAAATGGGATGAAAACTAAGAAATTTCGAGTCTTACATATTTAAATATAATTCAAGTCTATAACATTTCTATCTCATAACTATAAAATTGTAAAAAATTAAAATTTTCATGTTTTTAAAACAGATATTTTGTAAGAATAATGACAGACTGTCCCAGAACCGCTGGAAAATTTTCAATACGTTATATTATATTATATTGACGTCTCTCTCTCAAACAATGGACTAAAAAAGACCAATTTGTTTACTCACTATGGGCTTCTAGAACAGAAAAAATAATACAAGCCAAAGAGTAGGGAGCTCTAGCATTTTCATTAGAACACAGGTAAACACCACATTAAACAATGATTGAACCTAGAGCATGCAAAAAGAAAAAAAACACCAAGATACATATAATGAGCGAGGCAATCCTCACACAAAACATCAAAGAGAGATTGTTTCATCCAATCATCCTGGTTCAATGACCAACACCAGTAAAAAACCAAATTCTTCACTTCTTTCCTTGCTTAGTCTTTAGCTCACCAGCTGCTGCCTTAGCTGCTGACTTCGCCAAAGATGTTGGCTTCATAGCATTCTTAGGGTTGAGTGCTTTTCTTATCTTGAAGACGGCCCATGCAGTTCCAATAGCATGTCCTGCTGCACCAAGCCCTTCATGCGTCACCTCACCTGCTTGTTTGCCATACCTGCAAAATTTGTTTAACACGTAATAAGCTATCCAGTTCCCGTGACATTATTATTATTTTTTATTCTTTTACTTTTTCAGAGGAAGCAAGATTACTTCACAATAAATTTTGTTCAAATGCGAGAAAACCGCCATAACAGATCCCCGTATGTTGTTAGAGTGAATAAAATGCACAACAAATGGTAAAATTTGAGACAGTATTATATCGTTTACTACTAATCGTCTAACCACAACTAAGAGGGAAAAGTGCTTAGACTTTTCTGAACTGCTATGGAGGCAACTAATAGGGTAATGTGTAGCAAGGGCCCCAACCTTTTTTATGAGGTTTCAGTGCGATCCCCAACCACTCAGCTGTTACCTCTGGGTCCTTAACTTTTGTACAAGTGCTATCTTAAGCTTCTAAACTAGAACCTTGCTTAGATTGGTTAGAACGGCCTCAACACTATTAGCTACAGATGAACTCCAGGTGAAAGTTAGATGACAATTAAATGACGAATACTATGTCCACTCTGATGAGGGAATTTTTTAACCAAAAAGGTAAGGTTTCAACATAATAATGCAAATGTCAGGAACCCAGTCAACAAGCAGGAACCAACCTAAGACAGTTAAGTAGAGCAGCCTTTGTGCATTTGAACCAAACTATATATATATATATATATATATATATATATATATATATATATATATATATATATATATATGAATTGAGCTCCTATGCTTGTAAAAGCACTAAATTATTTGTGCTTGTGAGTTTTTTATCCTTGGATGTAAGAATGTGCGGTTAGGATGATGGTGGGCCCCTTGGGTTTAGTGGGTGGTTGGTAAAATAATATGATCTAAGGGATAGAATTAATCAAAGAGTTAGATCTAACGGTAGAAACCTTACAAGCACCAATTACTTGGTGCTTGTACAGGCACAGTAGCCGGACTCATATATATATATATATAGGGTCCGACTACTATACTTTTATGAGTAAAATCGCTTCGTACTCATAAGTTTTCGGCTCTTGGATGAAGGAATGTGCGGTTAGGATTATAGTGGTCCCCAATATATATAGCGTAGGGCTACTATATATATAGCGTAGGGCTACTATACTCTTATGAGTATAAGCCCCAATATACTCATAATTTTTTCGGCCTTGGATGAAGGAATGTACGGTTAGGATGATAGTGGTCCCCGTAGGGTTTACTAGGTTGTTGGAGAAATAGTATAAATTCTAGGGACTACTATAATCCTAACCGCACATTCCTTCATCCAAGGGATGAAAACTTATGAGTACAAAAGGATTTTACTTATAAGAGTATAGTAGCCGAACCCTATATATATATATATATAGAGTCCGGCTAGAATACTATCGATAGCACCAAGCAATTGGTGCTATCAAGTTTTCTGCCGTTGGATGAAAAGATATGCGGTTGGGATTATAGTGGTTCCCTAAGATTTTTACTATTCAACCAACCACCTAGTAAACCCTAGGGGACCACTATCATCTTAACCACACATTTTTTAATCCAAAGGCTAAAAACTTGATAGCACCAATGACTTGGTGCTATCGATAGTATTCTAGCCTAATTCTCTCTCTCTCTCTCTCTCTCTCTCTCTCTCTCTCTCTCTCTCTCTATATCTATATATATATATATATATATATATATATATAGATATAGAGAGAGAGAGAGAGAGAGAGAGGGAGAGAGAGTACTCCTGTATTTTCAAAAGTACTGAGGTCTCCGTACTTGTAAGTTATTTTCGATGATGGGACATTCGATTCGACGATTAACTCCATTAGGCATGATCTACGCTATTTGAACTATTTAGAAACCAAATTTTAAAATTTTTCGACACCATTTTCCAAGTCATCAGAGGGTCTCAAAAATGACTATTTTAACGGCCGATATGGTACGTTTGTAATTCAACGGTGTAGAACAATCCAAATTACGTGAAAATTTAATAGAAAATTCTACTTAACATCAAAAATAAGATCAATATTTCCGATTTAAAATTTATCTTTTATCACTCTTATTATGAAATTTTTATTTTCAGCCATTCATTTTGAAGCTACTCATTCACTAGACAAACGAAATAAAAAAATTATGAAATTTGGTTCCAACACCTTAGATCATATCATAAGTCGTTTTTTATGATAAAGTTTCCAAATTGACGATCCATACCGTTAAATATGATTTAGAGTATTTGTAAGTTCTAAAAGTCAAATTTCATAATTTTTTAGACATCATTTACCTTACGATCAAAAGATCTCAAAATTGATAATTTTCAACCGCCGATATATAATACTCGCTAGTTTAATGATGTAAAAGAACCAAAATTGGCCGAATTTTTTTATAGAAAATTTTATTCATTATCTAGATAAAGATCAAAAACTCCGATCTTAAATTGAAGAATACGATCCTTTATTTTTAGGAGATCGTTCGATTTTAACCATTCATTTTATGCTTACTTAATGGGCTTTATTATAATTTCAAAAAATTACGAAATTTATTTTCTAGATTGCCCTAGAGCATATTTAATGGTATGGATTATCGATTCGGAAGCTCCATCATCGAAAATAACTTATGAGTACGAAGGATTCTATACTAATAAAAGTGCTCTCTCTCACTCTCTCTCTTACGTCTCTTGTACTTTCAAAAGTATGGAGGCCTTCGTACTTGTAAATTATTTTCGATTATAGGGCATCCGATTCGACGATCGACTCCGTTAGGCATGATCTACGTTATTAGAACTATTTAGAAACCAAATTTCATAATTTTTCGACATTATTTATTAAGTGGTCGAAATGTCTCAAAAATGACTATTTTAACAGCCGATATGATACGTTTTTAAGTTCAACGGCGTAGGATAATCAAATTACAAGAAACTTTAATAGAAAATTCTACATAACATCAAAAGTGAGGCAAAACTTCTGATTTGAAATTTAAGTCTTTTATCACTATTTTTTATAAAATTTTTACTTTCAGCCGTTTATTTTGGGACTACTCGTTCACTAGACAAATGAAATCAAAACATTATGAAATTTGGTTTCTAGATAGTTCCAACATTGTAGATCAAGTCTAATAGAATCGATCGTCGAATCGAATGTCCTATCATTTAAAACAAATTATAAGTACGGAGGCCTCCGTACTTTCAAAAGCATAGGAGCCTAGCTCTATATATATATATATATATATATATATATATATATATATAGAGAGAGAGAGAGAGAGAGAGAGAGAGAAAGAGTCCGACTACTATGCTTGTAAAAGTACCAAGTAATTGGTACTTGTAAATTTTCTACCGTCAGATCTATCCTTTTGACTAATTTCACCCCTTAGATCATACTATTCCACCAAATACCCATTAAACCCAAGGGGCTCACTATCATCCTAACCACACATTCTTTCATCCAAGGGCTAAAAACCTACAAGCACCAATGTTTTGGTACTTTTAAAAGCATAAGAGCTCAATTTTATATATATATATATATATATATATATATATATATATATATATATATATATATATATATATATATATATATATATATATATATATATATATATATATATATATATATATATATATATATATATATATATATATATAGTTGGGCTGGAATATTATCGGTAGCAAACGGGCTCCATTGATACTGATTTGTTTTCGATTATGGAGCCTCCGAATCGATAACCGGCACCGTTGAACGTGATCCAGACCACTGGAAGTATCTATAAATCAAATTTCAAATCTTTTCGACATTATTGATCTAATGATCAAAAGGTTGCAAAATTTAATTTCTAGATATTTCAGCCATATTTTTATAACAATATCAGAAATCATGAAATTTGATTTCCAGATAGTTTAAATGGTCTAAATTCCAACGATGCCGATCGTCGATTTGAAAGCTCTATCATTGAAAATAGATCAATGGTAAACCGAGCTGTTTACTACCGAAAGTATTCTAGTAAAGCGCTCTCTCTCTCTCTCTCTCTCTCTCTCTCTCTCTCTCTCTCTCTCTCTCTCTCTCTCTCTCTTTATATATGTATATATATAGAGAGAACTAGGCAACTATGCTATTAATAGCACAAGTCATTGGTGCTATTAAGTTTTCAATCCTTGGATTAAGAAATGTGCGGTTAGGATAATAACGGTCCCGTAGGGTTTAGTGGGTGGTTGGTTGAATAGTATAATCTAAGGGTTGGAAATTATCAAAAGAGTTAATCTAACGGTGGAAAATTCGATAGAGCTACTATGCTCTTATGAGTATAAACCCCTTTGTACTCATAACTTTTTTGCCCTTGGATGAAGGAATGTGCGGTTAAGATGATAGTGGTCCCCCTAGGGTTTAGTGGGTTGTTGGTGAAATAGTATAAATCCTAGGGACTACTATAATCCTAACCGCACATTCCTTCATCCAAGGGATAAAAACATATGAGTACGAAAGGATTTTGCACATAAGAGTATAGTAGCCGGACTCGATATATATATATTCCTTCATCTATATATATCGAGTCCGGCTACTATACTCTTATGTGCAAAATCCTTTCGTACTCATATGTTTTTATCCCTTGGATGAAGGAATGTGTGGTTAGGATTATAGTAGTCCCTAGGATTTATACTATTTCACCAACAACCCACTAAACCCTAGTAGGGGGACCACTATCATCTTAACCGTACATTTTTTTTTTCATCCAAGGGCGAAAAAGTAATGAGTACAAAGAGGTTTATACTCATAAGAGTATAGTAGCCCTACGCATATATATATATATATATATATATATATATATATATATATATATATATATATATATATATATATATATATATATATATATATATATTCTCTAAGCTCTTCCTGAAGTGAAGAAGGATATGTGGCACTTTGAATCCTATCATTAATAGATAGCAAAGGAACTAGCCATTGGATATCTTGAATAGGAAGAATGGACAAAAGGAACTGACATCGTGCCCTAAGGCTTGATTGGCTAACCCGAACAAAGCACCCTAATAAAGGAAAAAGGCATTTAGGACATCAATCCCGAGGGGGAAGAAAATTGGCACGAGTGAGATGTCACTTATTAAAGCAAAAGCAAGAACCCTAGATGCCAAGATCCACAGGCACTCCTAAGGCTTGGTGAGCTAGGTTTAGTGACTGGGGCAGACTTCTCTTCTATACGATAGCACCTGTCCCCTTCTTATACTATTAGGCTGCGTTTGGCAGCTGGAACAAGATGGGGATAAGGGGGTTATCCCCCCCCCTTATCCCCAAACAAGAAAATGGGAGGGGGGAATAGCTTGTTCCCCCTCATACCGGGTTATCCCAGGATAACCCGGTATGGGGGGGAACAAGCTATTCCACCCAAAAGGTGGAACAACCTGTTCCATCGGGTTGTTCCATTTTTTTTTTTTAATTAAAAAATTTTAAATTATAAGATATTTAAATTTATAAAATTTAAAATTTAATTTTTTATTTTAAAATTTTAAAAAATTTTAATTTTATTTTTTAATAAATTTTAAAAATTAAAAATTTTATTTTTTAATAAATTTAAAAATTTATATTTTAAAATTTTTTTATAATTTATTATTAATCTATACAAATTTATACCAAATGTTTAAAATTTTTAAATTTATACCTATTTTTATATACAATTTTTTGAATTTTTAAAAAATTATAAATTTTCAAAAACCAATTTTTTTTAATAATTTATTTTTTATATAAGTAAAATATAAATTTTAATAAATTTTATAATAAATATTTTAAATTAAATATTCAAAATCATATCAGTAAATTTTTTATCTTAAATTAAAATTTTAATCCTCTCTATTCTTCTTATTCCTATATAATTTACCAAACACAATTTTCTTTATACCCGGTATAACTCTTAAACCCAACCAAACAGAAATTTACGTTAGTTCCCTGCTAATACCATAACTTATACCTATCCCCGGTATAACCAAAATTTTCTTATACCTGAACCAAACGCAGCCTTAGATAACCTCCTCGAAGCAAGGAAGGGCATGAATCAGAATAGGCTCAGGAGTTCAGAGAGATTGGCAAGGTTTAAATCAGAGTGTGCCTAGCGTCTTTCGCTGTCTGTTATTAGAAGGAAGGGATAGGTGGAGTACTAGAAAGTCAGGATGCAGAGAAACGAATCTCAACCATGTAAAGGAGGCCATTGCCTTTTTCCAGTCCAACGTATCCCGATAGCGAAAGAAGGCTTCGATTCCTCCCAGCACTAGAGTGGGATAAGGAAACGTCAACCTGACAGACACCTTTGAAGGAGGCAACAGACTCCCTTTCTATAAAGCAAGATTGATTAGGAAGAAGATCCACTTTTTGTATAAGATAGCTTAGGATTTTCTCGCCTTTTTTTTGTAGTTCAGTTCATCTTTTCGTCTGCATGCATGGGCATAAAGAGAGCCTGTAATTACGCATATAGCACCATAAAATGTATATATATATATATATATATATATATATATATATATATATATATATATATATATATATATATATATATATATATATATATAGTACGGCTACTATGCTATCGATAGCACCAAACATTTGGTGTTATCAAGTTTTCTACCCTTAGATCAACCCCTTTGATCATTTTCACCAGTTAGATTTTACTATTTCTCCAACCACCTGTTAAACCCAAAGGGCCCACTATCATCTCAACCACACATCTTTTAAACCAAGGGTTAAAAACTTAATAGCACCAAGGACTTAGTGCTATATATATATATATATATAGTATTGAGCATTTTCGTATTGAACTAGAATACGGTTTTAAGAAGCACCAAGTCCTTGGTGCTTACTAGTTTGGGGCCATTGGATCAAGATTTTTGGCTATTGGATCAAAAGTCGATAATAGTAGCCAGTGGTGAAGCCCCCTATTGCGCACGATTTAAAGGCTAAGAGTGTTGATCCAAGAGCCAAAAAGTTGATAGCATATCTATATATGAACGAGGTAACTATACTATCAATAGTACCAGGCATTTGGTACTATTGACTTTTTGTGTAACGACCCGACCCACTAACAATAATAACTTATTGGGTCCAAACCACAGCGCAAAATGCTTAAGCCCAGTTATTATTACTAGTGTCCATGTCTCTTATATACTCAATCACAATCCCAATCACATCCGATGTGGGACTATTGGGGTGTCATAAACTCCCCCCGTTTAGACCTGGCGTCCACGTCAGCCCAAACACACACAGAACCCAAGATCACCAGGTGATGTGAGACTTGTCTCGCTAGCCCTATCATCTAGACCCTTGACATAGTCCTTCATCGTGTCTTTCAGACCCTGGCTCAGCCGAGACTCATCACACACTTCCGGCTGGTAACTGTCTCTGATACCATATGTAACGACCCGACCCACTAGCAATAATAACTCGTTGCGTCCAAACCACAGCCCAAAATGCTTAAGCTCAATTTTATTACTAGTGCCCATGTCTCTTATATACTCAATCACAATCCCAATCACATCCGATGTGGAACTATTGGGGTGTCATATTTTGGCCCTTAGATGAAGGGATGATAGTGGTCCCCTAGAGTTTAAAAGGTGGTTGGTGAAATAGTATAAATCCTAGGGGATCACTATCATCTTAACCACACATCCCTTCATTCAAAGGTTGAAAACTCAATAGTACCAAGTGCTTGGTACTATTGATAGTATAGTAGCCGGACTATATATATATATATATATATATATATATATATATATATATATATATATATATATATATATAGAGAGAGAGAGAGAGAGAGGAGCTAAAATGCTATCGATAACAAACGAGCTCCGTTGCCACCCATTTGTTTTCAATGATGGAGCTTCCAAATTAACGATCAGCACCGTTGAATATGATCTAGACTATTTAAACTATCTGAAAATTAAATTTCAAATCTTTTCGACATCGTTTACCTAATGATCAAAGGGTTGCAAAATTTATAATTTTAAGGGTAGATATGAGTCTTTTGCTAGTTTAACGGTGTAAAGAATTCTAGATTAATTGAATTTTAGTTAAAAAATTCTTTAAACTATTTAAAACAAGATCTATACTCTTGATCTTGATTACAAGTCTCCTATCATTACTTTTTGAAAGAAATTCATTTTCAGCCGTTCATTTTTGTGTCTACTTGATGAACAAGAAAAGAACATAAAAAAAGTATGAAATTTAATTTTCAGATAAATTAAATAGTTTAGATCATATTTAACGGTACCGATCGTCGTTTTGGAAGTTCCATCATCGAAAATAAATGGGTGGCAACGGAGCCGATTTGCTATCGATAGCATTCCAGCCTATCTCTCTCTCTCTCTCTCTCTCTCTCTCTCTCTCTCTCTCTCTCTCTCTCTATATATATATATATATATATATATATATATATATATATGTATGTATGTATACATATACAGAATTGAGCTCCTTTAAAAGTATCAAATCATTGGTGCTTGTAAGTTTTTTGCCCTTGGATGAAAAAATGTGCGGTTAGGACGATAGTGGGCCCCCTTGGTTCAGTGGGTGGTTAGTCGAATAACATGATCTAAGGGGTGGAATTAATTAAAGGGATAGATCTAACGGTGAAAAACTCACAAGCACCAAGTGATTGGTACTTTTACAACCACCATAGCCGGACTCTATATATATATATAGAGTCCAACTACTATCCTTTTAGGAGGGCAAAGCCTTTTGTCCTCCTAAGTAGTTTTACATGATAGGAATTCTGAATCGATGATCGGAATCGTTAAAGTTGATCTAGAGTATTAAAAGCGCCTAGAAACTAAATTTCATAAATTTTAAAAATTATTTACGTAGTGATCAAAGGATCACAAAATCGAGAGTTTTTGACGGCCTATATGAGCCGGTTGCTTGTTTAACAGTGTAAAGCAATTCAAACCGCATGAATTTTTGATAAAAAAATTCTTTATACTACTTAGATAATGTTTGATAACTCCGATCATAAATTTAGAAAGTCTAACATCTATTTTCACAAGGTTATTCGTTTTTTACCGTTCATTTTTTAACTCTTCGATAAACTTAAAAACGATTTTTAAAATTTATGAGATTTAGTTTCTAGATGCTTTAAATACTCTAGATCAATTTTAACGGTTTCGATCATCGATTCGAAATCCCTATCATATAAAACAACTTAGGAAGGCAAAGGGTTTTGTCCTTCGAAATGGATAGTAGCTGGACTATTATATATATATATATATATATATATATATATATATATATAGAAAGAGAGAGAGAGAGAGAGAGAGAGAGAGAGAGAGATAGTACATGTGTAGTACACTGAACTTTAGCAAATTATGGAGTTTTAATGTGTGGAGGGGTGTTCGATACCCTTCGGATGTTTTGGTGAGCTTCCGAAAGGTTCTAGAAGGTTTCTGGAGCAATTTGGCGTGAAACTAGAATTTTCAAAAAAAGTTAAAAATTTTGAAGTCTGGCTTCGAGGTCCGAACCCTGGAGGGAAGGTCCAGACCTTCAGCGCGAAATCTGAGATTCCCAGCTTCGGGTTCCGGACTTTGGAGAGAAAGTTCGGACCTTCGCCGCGCAACTGTTGGGAGACCCTTCGGGATTCAAACCTTGAAGGGAAGGTCCGGAACTTGGCAGTCTGGGCAACCTTGTAAGAGAAGTAATTTCTCCTCTTGTAAGGGCCTTTAGTGATATTATTACAATAGAGGGTTTAAACCCTTCTCTTCCCCTCTCCTCCCCTCACTTTGGAGGATTGCAAGAGAGCTTAAGAGGTGAGTTCCTTCTCACTTCTTCTTGGATTTTCTTCTCCAACTCTCTAATCTTTGCTTTTCTTCTTCCTTCTCCTCTCCACCATTGGAGCTTGCTCCTTGGACTTGGAAAGAGACAAGAGCTTGAAGAAGAATGAGGTTTAGAGCCCTAGTTCCCATCCTTAGCACTTTCAAGGTGAGATTTGAGCTTGAGAAAGGTTAGAAACTCTTATTTTCCATCTTTTTGGGGTTTTCTTGTTGGGAAATCTAGTTTTTGAAAACTAAAGCTTATTTTGGGGCTTTTTGATTTTGATCTTTTGGGGTGGAATTGATGGATGTAGAACACTTTTGTAGGTTGGATTTGAAGCTCCCTTTGCTTTGATTTCAAGATCTAGCAAATTTTCTTGATCTAAGATATTTTTCACTCATTTTTCTTATGATTTTTAAGGGATTTAGCTTTTTGTGGTGTTTTGACCATTTAGAAACTTGTCTTAGGGCATAAGAGAGCTAGTGGGCAACTTCATTTTGATCTTCCACGAGATTTTGGCGACTATCCGGTGGGTTTGACCTCACCGAAATGAGTGAATTCCCTCTATTTCTTCCTTAGACTTGCAGGGCATGTTTGTTATATTAAACATGTATCGTTTGATTTATCATAATTTTTTATCATATATTTGAACCCCTTTATGTGCAGAAAATTTCATACTCTATGTAGTAAAGATATATGTTGCATATGCATGGGCACTATAAGAGGGAATTGAATAGTAATTTTTGTATTTTTATAAGTTTTGACATGAGTAGAGAACATCTATACATGCTATAGAAAGATTGGGACATGTTATGCATATGATCATCTACACTTGGACAATATGACATTAGTGACATCTAGTGTAGTTGAGATACAAGTATAAACTTTCTAAACTTGTATAATCAAGAGGAAAATTGTGAGATTTCAAATTTGAGGCATGATGACAACTAGTGTATGATACACTCTTTAACAAGTAAGACATTGCCTACATTGTATATAAGACATTGACACTATGAGATATTATACCCCGACCTAAAGGTTGAAGATGCTATTCCGTATTTTAGACACGATGATCGGGACTTTGCTTGCTTGTCGATTGTACTCTGAATGCACATGCTTGGTAGGGTCGCTCCCTCAAGCCGACACTCCGGAATTGGCTATCGCGACATCATGCTCGCTGTGCGGGATTGGGCACTGATTGGGCCGCCATGGGGTAGGCATAGCTCCGTAGGGGGTGTCACCATGGGACTATGAAGCATGGCTCAAGCTAAGACTCAATAAAAGTCTTCAAGAGAAATGAATAAAGTTAACTAAACTTGACACTGAACATCACATAGATGATGCATTCATAGTAGTTGGGCATTCATGGTAGCATAATAGTTTCATACTGTTATTACCTTATACTTGAGCATAGAGGCATGATAGTAGTAGAGTTACTTTACTCCAATTGTTTATTTACCTGCATTTCATTTCAACAGCTATACTATCTTTTATCTCAGTTGACCTAATGGTATATTTCGCTTCTCTCGGTAGCTTACCCACTGGGAACTATTGACTAATAGTTCTTACCCCCATTGATTTGTTATTTTTATTTCAAAACCATCCACAGCGAGAGAGGCTCGGGATCGTGGCAAGGGGATTACGCATAATTAGAGAAATCGCTTGGGGCCATTTGAGGTGGATACAGTCCGCCTTTCATTTTGAGTTCAATTTTTGGAGAGGTGTACTTGTATTGCTTTAGAGACCACCCATGTATTTTGTAGGATGTATTTGTGAGGACCTTTATTGTATCTTGTTATAGATCTTGTATGGTTGTAGTTATCTCTATTTCTTTTATATTTAGTTTAGTTGTTCTTGTGCTCTTATTACTAGTAGGATATGTATCTCGTTTCCTTCCCGCTTCTTTGTTGTAGACGCCTTGTGTGTATCGGGGGGTACCTTGTGCACACGACGGGTCTGTGCACTTGCCAGGTAAGCTTCCGCTGGGGCCCGGAGCGTGACAGAGAGAATGTCACGCCCCGGGGTCGAAACTGCGACCCGGGCTCGCCAACAGACCCGCCATCTGTACGGAAACTGCCGCACAGACGAAGCGTCTACCCTGCAAAAGATCTATAGCTAACATGTATCAGAGCTGAAACTAAAACCAATAGCTACAGAATCAAATACTGAACGTCTGATATAAATATAACCTCAATACAAAGTCTCTCAGCTATAAAGATACAAGTACAACCCTCACCAATCACTCATACTGTCCAGTACAAAAGTGGAATCATAAAATATACAGGTTACATCTACCTCTGACTCTCAATGCTGGTAAGGAACTAATCGGCCACGTCCTCACCTCGATCAGCTGTCTCCGCACGAGCTAAGCCGAAACAGCAACCTCAGGAAACCTGTCACCGCAGCGGGTGTGAGAACTACTGCAGAAGGTAGTTCCCAGTGGGT
This sequence comes from Tillandsia leiboldiana, assembly GCA_029204045.2. Classification (NCBI taxonomy): domain Eukaryota; kingdom Viridiplantae; phylum Streptophyta; class Magnoliopsida; order Poales; family Bromeliaceae; genus Tillandsia; species Tillandsia leiboldiana. The sequence goes on from CM055069.1 coordinate 18,713,662, forward strand.
ACCGTCACCAATATCCACGGTATGCCCACTAAGTCTACTGGAGGCACAACAGATAGGTATGCAGATAGATATAAAGGAAAGCTAAAAGAAACTACAGCTAAAATGTCTCAATCATCATGCTCAAGAAACTCTACTAAGGATGTACTATGCATACACTCGCTACTGCTAATATGCCTCAAGTATCATGCTCAAAGGAAAACTCATCTAAGAACATGCTATGCAATCACCCGCTCATATCACCCAATCTCAATGACTGCCACATAGGGTCCAGTCAAGCCTGCGCCAAACCTACTGCCACTAGCCCACAAGGGACTTGGACTTACGTAGGGCGTCCCACACGGACTATCTCAATCTCAAATCGAACTCTAGTGTATCAACTAGTCGCATCATCAACACGCATCCGGAGCGTAGCTCAAGGGGAGCGACCCCACCGAGCTCAAGTATGTCTCAACTGTCTCAATAAGCGGCACATGCAGGCTATGATCACGATCCACAGATCGGAAGCTCAATGCTCAGCTAACACAACTCAGTCGGGAAACTCTCCACGACTCGATCAGGAAATGCCCAAACACTCTCACAGCTATGTCGGAGAACCCTCCACGACTCAATCTGATAATGCACAACCCATGGCTAAGTCGGAAAACCTCCACGACTCGATCTGCCGGAGCCCAAAACTCTCAAAACTAAGTCGGAGAACCACCTCCACAACTAAATCAGAAGGACACAGTCCATGATCTAGAATAATCCCATCAATCCCAACAAGGAAGCACAACTCACATGACACTAGAAACTCAACACACAATGCTCTAAAAATCTACTCGGCCCCCCGGCACGAGTATACATGCATACCGGGCCACCTGGACCTTCTGTAATACTCTCAATATTTAGAAACCCTTTATAAAATCGGAGTTTACTTAAAACCAGTTGCAGAAATAACATGAAGGTCCAGACGCATCCCGAAAGACAAGAAAACATGCAATCTAGTGTCAAATCACCTCTAGATCATACTAAAAATGTCTGGGGCTCAGGAATGTCTTCCTACAATTTTCTAGGCAACTATCAGATTTACCAGCTATGCAAATAAACAAGCTAAACATGATCAACATGCATACAATAGCTTTAGAGGGTATTCCATACATCTTGAAAAAATTCCAACCCACCTAAAATGCATTCCGCAAGCAATCGCTGAAGTCGGTGAAGCGCCTAACCGCTCATTGCCAAAAATCTGCCGGAAACACGAAAACCGCGCCGCGCGCGCGCGCACACTGTCGGGGACCTCGGGAAAATCTCCGGAAGCTACAACAAATCCCTCGAGCCTCAACCAAAAAATCCCGCGCGCTCCGGCTCCCTCGCTGTCAGCTCACAGCACGCACGCAAGCAACCTCGGCTCCGCGCAGTAAAAACCCAAGCCTCAGCCAACAGCACCAAAGTGGCTCCCAAGGTGCAAGCATGGAACGAAGATGGAAGGAAAAAATCCATTCAGCTCAAAACTTATCCAAAAATCCATCAACAAATCCAAAAACCCATGCTTGAAACAAATCTGACAACTTACCTCATGCACAGCCGATGCGCGCGCGGCTCCGTCCAGCTCCAAGCAACAAGACCACACAAGCAGCACCCATGCTTGCTTTTTTTTTCTTTCTTTCCCACTTCTTCTCTTTTCTTTTCCATGCTTTCTCTCATTTCTTTTCTTTCTTTTCCTTTTCTTCTCTTTTCTTTTTCTTTCTCTGAATCCTGCTGAGAAAAGAGGAGGGGGAGTCCTTATATAGAGAAGAGAGGGGGTCAATAGTCAACTGGGAGGTTGGAGAAGTGAAAAACCGAACTACCCATGCAAAAATCACCAAAAAAAGAAATCTGCATGATGGGGTACCGGTACCCTCCATGGTGTACCGGTACCCAACTCCCTGTTCCGGAACTCCACTTGTGTTCCGGAACGCCAAGCCAAAAACTGCATGAAGCCGTTGCATGCGCGGCGCCCAAGCGCCAGCCGCGCGGCGCTCTGGCCCGGGGCGCGCGCCCGCGCCCACTGCTGTGAGGGCGCCCGCAGCTGCTGCGCGCGGCGCCCATGCGCGCCCGCGCATCGACCTACACCAGCCGCGCGCGGCACCCTCTGCTGGCCTCTCCTCCACCAACATCAACACCAACCTCAAATCCATCAACCAAAAATCCCAAAACCAAGCTTTCTCTCTCTCTCTCTAAAAACTGCAATAAACCCTCCATGAGGCTCGGCGCGCGCGTGCTCCGCTCGGCTTCCAACAGTAGGTCCACACTACAAGCACACCTTCATCTCTCTCATTTGCTTCTTTTACTTCTCCTCAATTCCACTTCTTCTTCTCCTTCTTCTTCTTCCTTTCTTTCCTCTGTTCTCTTTTATTTCCTTTGTTTGATGCAGGGGAGAAGAAGGATGACGTGGCAGCACTAATTAAGTGGCTAATTAAGGTGGCTGGGTGAGAGGCAGCTAGGGAAAAGACCAAAAAACCCTCCAACCAATAAATATCTCATTTCCATTTCTCTTTCTCTTTCTCCTCTACAACACAGGAAAAGCAAATTAATTAATTAATTTTGGAATTTAATTAATTAATTAATCCCTTTTAGTCAACCCCAACTCACTTTTTGCCTTCGTAGCCTCCGCATCAATCCGAAACCTCCCGAACTCCGCTGTAATATGAAAATACACATGTCCAAAGCTTTTCCCACTCAAAAAGCTCAACTGTGGAGTCGGTGTGCTCAATCCAAGAAAAATCCGGTGCTCTACAAGTACACAAAGCCCTGAAATCACTGATTCAAACTGGGCTTCCAAGTTTCGATGCCGCTAACTCACTTTTCATCCCGAAGGCTTCCACGTCGATCCGAACCCATCCGATCTCAACTGTAAGCACAAATGGAACACGCTCAAGCGATTTTCCCGCACCACGCCATCTTGCGAGGTCGGTGCACTCTACAAAGTCCCGGTACTCTACAGAGACAGTAGAGCTACTATACTCTTATGATTATGAATGCCTTAGTACTAATAAATCATTTTCGATAATAGAGTTTCCGAATTAATGCCCCATACCGTTAAACATAATCTAAAGAATTTGAAACTTCTAGTAACCAAATTTCATAATTTGTCGACTTCATTTACCTAACGAGCAAAAGAACTCAAAATTGACAATTTTTAATGACCGGTATGGGATATTTGCTAGTTTAACGGTGTAAAAGAATTGGAATCGATTGAATTTTTTGAAAGAAATTCTATTCACTATCTTGATAAAATCAATAACTCTTATCTTAAATTGAAGAATCTTATCCTTTATTTTTAGAAGGTCTTTCGATTTTGATCCGTTCATTTTATGCCGCTTGATGGACTTTATTATAATTTTGAAAATTACGAAATTTATTTTCTAGAAGTTTCAAATTCTCTAAATTATGTTTATCAGAACGCATCGTCAATTCGGAAGCTTTATTATTGAAAACGACTTATGAGTACGAAAGCGATCGTACCCATAAGAGTATAGTGGTCAGACTCATATGTGCGTCTATATATATATATATATATATATATATATATAGAGAGAGAGAGAGAGAAAGAGAGAGAGAGAGAGAGAGAGAGAGAGAGAGTTCACTTACTATATTATTGATAGTATAGAAATAGTGTTTATTACTTATTTTTTTACCCTTGGATTAATACTATTCCACCTACCCTCACTAAACCCAAAGCATACAAGGGCTACAAAATAAGTTGTAAACACTATTCAAATACCATCAATAGCATTCTAGCCCTACATATATATATATATATATATATATATATATATATATATATATATATATATATATATATATATATATAGGGCTACTACACTTTTAAAAGCATATACTTCCAACTTCTGGGCCCATGGATCCCAAGGGTTTACTAGTTGGTGGTGGTAATAGTATGGATCTAAGAGCCCAAAAGTTGGAAGCCGGTGCTTCCAAAAGTATACTAGCTCAACTCACATATATAAATATATCAAGGATTTAAGTATCCATTGGCACGGTCCGTATCCATTGGCATGGTCCGTATCCACCGCATCGTATCGTGCCAACAAGATACCGGCACAATACAACCCCCGTGTCGATGGCACAGCTGAAAACCCTCTTTTCTCTAAATTACAAAATAATTTTCTTAATAAAGTTCAAAAATTTTGATAAAAATACATAATAAGTAACTAAAAAATTTTATTGTTAAAGAAAATATATATTTCATGGCATTATGTGTCGGCACCTATGTATTTTTTGTAACTGGCATCGCTCGGCACGCACCGTGCTGACAAGTTTTCAGCACGACCCCGTGCCACGGCACTTAAATCCTTGATATATATATATATATATATATATATATATATATATATATATATATATATATATATATATATATATATATATGAGAGAGAGAGGGGGGGAGAGAGAGAGAGACCGACTATTATGCTATTGATACCACCAAGCACTTGGTGCTGCCAAGTTTTCCACCATTAGATCTACCCCTTTAATTATTTCTATTCCTTAGATTATATTATTCCACCAACCACCCAGTAAATCTTAGGGGACCACTATCATCCTAACCGCACATCCCTTCATCTACGGGCCGAAAAACTAATAGCACTAATGACTTGGTGCTATTAATAGTGTAGTAGCCTAGTTCTATATATATATATATATAGAGAGAGAGAGAGAGAGTGAGAGAGAGAGAGAGAGTCCAGCTACAATCCTTTTAGGAGGGCGACAACCTTCGTTCTCCTTAGTCGTTTTAGAATATAGGGATTCCGAATCGATGATCGGAACCGTTAAAGTTGATCTAGAGTATTTAAATCGTATAAAAACTAAATTTTATAAATTTTAAAATTTATTTACATAGTGATCAAAGGATCACAAAATTGATAGTTTTTTACGACTTATATGAGCCGTTTACTTGTTTAACAATATAAACAATTCAAACCACTTGAATTTTTGATAGAAAATTCTTTACTATTTAGATAACATTTGATAACTCCAACCATAAATTGAGAAAGTCCAACATTTACTTTCACAAGGTTATTCGTTTTTGACCGTTCATTTTTCGACTCTTCAATGAACTTGACAACGACTTTTAAAATTTATGAAATTTAATTTCTAGAAGCTTTAAATGCTCTAGATCAACTTTAACGGTGCCGATTATCAATTCGGAATTCATATCATCTAAAACGACTTAGGAGGACGAAGACCTCCGTCTTCCTAAAAGGATAGTAGCTGGATATATATATATATATATATATATATATATATATATATATATATATATATATATATATATATATATATATATATATATAGTTCAACTACTATACTATCAATAGCTACAAACATTTGGTGCTATCAAGTTTTCTACCGTTAGATCTACCCTTTTGACCATTTTCACCCCATAGATCATTCTATTCCAACAACCGCCCACTAAACCCTAGGGGACCACTATTATCCTAAACGCACATCCCTCCATCCAAAGGTCGAAAACCTAATAGTACTAATTACTCGATGCTTTTAATAGTATATATATATATATATATATATATATATATATATATATATATATATATATATATATATATATATATATATATATATATATATATATATATATATATATATATATATATATATATATATGGAGTAGAGCTACTATACTATTATGAGTATGGAGCACTTCATACTGATTAGTTGTTTTCAATTATGGCTTCCGAATTGATGATCCATACCATTAGAAAAGATCTAGAGCATTTAAAACTTCTACAAAATAAATTTCGTAATTTTTTGAAATTATAATAAAGTCCATCAAGTGAGCATAAAATAAACGGTCAAAATTCAACGACCTCCTAAAAATAGAGGATCAAATTCTTCAATTTAAGATCGGAGTTACTGATTTTTATCTAGATAATGAATAGAATTTTCAATCAAAAATTCAACCAATTTCGATTCTTTTACACCGTTAAACTAGCAAGTATTATATACCGGCCATTAAAAATTATCAATTTTGAGATCTTTCAATCGTAAGATAAATGACGTCGAAAAATTATAAAATTTGATTTCTAGAACTTTTAAATACTCTAAATCATATTTAACGGTATGGATCATCGATTCGGAAGCTCCGTCATTGAAAACAACTAATGACACTATAGTGCACCGGCTCCGCGAAATAGAGAAGTGCGGTGAAAACACTCGTAACGTATTTTAAATATGTTTACAGATGAATTCAGAGTGTTTCGGTTCGGAGCAGAAGCCTTCGGATCGAAAAACGACTTGGCGGCGCGCAAATCTAAAGCTTCAGACTTGTAAGGGGTACCGGAACCCCATAAAGGGTACCGGAACCAATTAATTGGAACCCGACAGCAAGCTCTAGGGTTGGAAATCAACCTAAAAATTTCTAAGTCCTTGGGTACCGGTAACAAGTGTGGGGTACTGGTACCCCATGTCAAACTAGGCAAACCAAGCCTCGGTTTGGAGTAAAAGAGTCTGGATACCGGTACCAAGGGTTGGGTACTGGTACCCTATACTAAACAGGGCAAAACCAGCTCTCGGGTGGGGAAAAATGTGTGTGGGTACCGGTATCCAAATCCCGTGTACCAGTACCCAGCTTCCAGGATGCTGGGGCAGTGAGGTAATTTCCCATTTTAAGTGGGGGCAATAAGGTAATTTCACTACCACCTGCTCTCCACCTACCCCAAACACAGGGAAAAACTCTCTCCCTCTCTCTCCTACCATTTGAACTCTCTCCCTCTCTCTCTCTTTTCTCCCTGTTTCGAACCAGAGAAAGAAAAGAAGGGAAGGAAAGAAGGAAGAAGAAGAAGTAGAGGAGGAAGAAGTGGCTATGGAGGCTAGAGCTTAAAGGATTGATCCCTTTGGAGCAAAGAGATTGCCAAGGGGACTTCAAGAGAACCTTTCAAGAGGAGTTTGGAGCCATTCCTCTTCTTCTTTGGTCAAGAAAATCCTCAAAAGAGGTAAGTATAAATTAGGATTTCATTTTAAGGTCTCTCTTTGGCTTCAAATGAGATGAAAATCATCTCTAATGGAGTTTTTCTCCATTTTTAGAGCTTTTCTTGGAAGGTAGTGATCAAACCACCTTCTCTTGCAAGAGTACTATAAGAGGTGGGGGATTCTATTCGAAAAAGGGTGATCTCTCCCTTTTTCCTTTGCTTTCAATATTCGAAGCATGTTAATAGACCCTTAGTATAGTAAGATTTTGAATGAGATTATAAAAGGGTCTAGTAGTGGTAAAAGAACATTAGAAGCTTAATGTTAATGGGCCATTAGAGCCTCATGTGAGAAATGGGAATATAAGAATGTTAAAATAAACCTAATGTGTGTATTAGGTTGAGAATTTATTAAATGTTAGGAGTTAATTTTATGAATTTAAATTGAACAATGGCTATATGACCTAGGAGAAAACCTAGTGTAAAGTTTGGAACAAGTGGCATGTCACGCCCCGGGGGTTTAAATAAGCGGAAAAACGTATACTTTTTTTTTTTTTTTTTCAAAGCACCCGCCAGTCACGTGCACAGATCCGCCACATACGCAAGTGTCCTTGACGAACCAAAAGAACGACCCTTGCGTATGCACGGCGTAGGATAAAACAACTATTCTTTAACCACAACAGTCAAGGATGAAAGGAGAAAGGAAAACAAAATAATAAACATACATATTATCCACGAGGGCCACCAAAATTTTGAAAGGATAAATCCACGGGTTGTAAAACGATGCCCACACAACACCTAATTTTTAAAAATCGTTTTCGCAATCTCTTTCTTTGATTTAAAAACTGGCCGTACCAACAGGTAATAAGGGAAAACCGTTCATCCACAAAAACATAACACAATCCCAACATCCACCATAAAGTATCACACGCACGTAAGCTAACTAACTGGAATAATCAAATCATGATAAAGAAAAAGTCACCAGCCCAAAACGAGGCTAAAGTCCTCTAGTGGCAGCTTCACCGTCGTCCCAGATCCCACCCCCGACCGAACTTGTCACAGTGTGGGAAGTCAGTAACACAAAGAGTAAGAGGTAAAATGTAAAATGTGTAAGATGCTATAAATACTGTGAAAAAGGCAAACCGAAAGACGAGAGCATCCACACTCCCCATCATGTAATCAACCGTAACCCCCTGTAAACCGAAACAGAGCACCTGCCGAAACGGTCCAAAGACCTCAGGCAAAAGGAAACACCTTGCTCTCACCTTGGTGCTTTTAACCCCCCCCGGCACTTGTGCAGCACCGTAAGTCACCGCAAGGGGTCCCCACTACGTCACCTTGTGGGGTTCACGGGTCAACGTACCACCTCTCCAGAAAAGTACACCGACGCAGTGGCCAAACCGCTGGTGTGTGTGCAAGCAACCATGAGCATAATAACCAAAATCAATGTGTATCATAGAGCACCGTGACGTTCAATCGCAACAGATATTAGTAATAGGAATTCTTACGCGTAATAGGGGTTAGTCAAGATTCAAAGGCACAATTACTTTACTCTTACCTATTAAAGATAAAACCAACTCCAAAAAACGCAGGAAAGGGTACCCACCTCAAAATGCGTCGACCGAAACACTCGGAACCGACCCGCGCCCTCGCACGACTCCCGGACCTAAAGAGTCCCCAAAAGAAACAACAGGTAAGACTAAACTTGCCAGTGAAAACCGTGGACCTGAAAACGCAAGGGTGGAAACATAAATCGGGCGGCGGCGGCTTGGCAACCCCGCGCGGGCAAATTCCCCGCGCGGCGCGCGCTGCATGCGGAAAAGCCCCCGCGCGGGCAGCAGCCCCTGCGCGGGCGCGCGCAGCGTGCGGTACAGCCCCGCGCGGGCACCAGCCCCGCGCGAGCGCGCGCTGCATGCGGAGCAGCCCCTCGCGGGCACCAGCCTCGCGCGGGCGCGCGCTGCGTGCAGAGCAGCCCCGCGCGGGCGCGCGCTGCATGCGGAGCAGCCCCATGCGGCTGCAGCCCCGCGCGGGCACCAGCCCCGCGGGGCACCCCACGCGGGCTCGCGCTGCATGCGGAGCAGCCCCACACGGGCACCAGCCCCGCGCGGGCGCGCGCTGCTTGCGGAGCAGCCCCGCGCGGGCGCGCGCAGCGTGCGGTGCAACCCCGCGCGGGCACAGGCCCCGCGCTGGCGCGCGCTGCATGCGATGCGGGCGGCGGCCCTGCACGGCACCTTCCCGGGCGGGCGCATGATGCGGCTAGGGCCTCGCGGCGGCGGGCCAGTGCAACGCGGCGGCGGCGGCTAATAACGGCACAAACAAAACCAAAACGACGAAACCCCCGACGTGAAAACGCACAAAACGGAAAACAAACCACCGAAAACTAGCAAACGGGCTAACCTTGCACTCACGGAGGGGAAGAGGAAGAAGGAGAAGAACTCGTTCCTCGCGGTTGATGAAAATCTGGTTCCGCTCCCTGCCTCCGGCACGTTGATCCACGAAGAATAACGGAATCGCTCTCTTTTTCTCTCCGAACTAGGGTTTTCGTTTCTTGAAAAATATTAATTAAATAAATAAAAATTATATTTCTCTTGTACTTACAAAATAAAACCCTTATTCGGTAAATAAAAGAAAGATTCCCATCTCCTCGAAAAGCGTGCCGATCATCAAACGTCCCGAGTCAATTAGCACGGATCCCGATGCACACGACGAACACCGAGATCTTCAAAACCCCATCCCGGGAGATCCGCAAATCGGATTTCAGATCCGATCGCTTTGCCGTTCACCGTTTTTCGAGCTCTATCACAGAAAAATGCACGCAAGCACTGACGTTCTACCCAAAAAAAACTCGATAATTTAATCCCCTAACAACTAATTTATTCAAAAAGAGTTAAAAAGAAAAACAAGGAAGGTCGTGATACTACATGGCATTAACCTTAGGATTGAACTCGTGGCATATGTTCAAGGGTTAATCTAAGGTTATGGAATAGAGTATTTAACTTAGAGTTAAAACTCTAAGGAAAGGTGAATGTGGTTGAGGCTAAAGAATAACAAATGTTAACCCTATATCTCGGTCTTAGGGATTTTGGGCAAAATGGATAATCACTTAAACTTCAATGTGAGTTAGTGAATGAAAGATGAATGATTAAAAGTCCAAGAGACTGTTTCCCTACCCTTGTGTAATGGACCTAGGGCAGGTGATGAATGAATGAAAGGAATTGCTTAAGAGCAAAATAAGCTAAAACCTTGAATGAATAAAGGAAAATGAATTGGCACCATCGGAAGCTGGGACTCGTGCAGGGTAGATGCTAAGGATTAACTCCTGCGGCCACGGCCGAATTTATGCGAAGTACTTCCGTTGGTTGACATAGCATACGAGTGCTATTAGCGCCTTGGATCGTCTCGTCTTATGGTAGAATGACTACCGGACTTGGGCCCATTGGGCAAGGCATTCCGAGGGACGAGCAACTAGAAGTAAAGCATGAATAAAGGGAATGAACAAGTGGTCTAGTGGTTTGGGTTAGTGTGGAACCTTCGGTAGCGGCATAGTAGCCGTGTCATGGCAAATGTTAGGGTTCTACATAAGCATAATAGATAGCATTTGCAGCTTTATGTCAATTTTATTATCTATTATATTGCTTCTATTGGACCAAGCGGTGTAAAACATTCTCTCTCGGTGGTTGAACCCACTAGAAACTTTAAGTAGTTCTCACACCCTTGGGTGACCATTTTTCAGGTACCACGAGTGAGGCACACGACAGGGGTAAGGGCCCGGCAACTTAGCGACCTAGCAGTGTAGAGTCGCCAGTACATTTTGGAGAGTTTTCTTTTGAGTGAAATTTGTATGTGAGGAAAATATTATAAATCTTAAATGTTAAAGGTTTCATTTTGGAAGATGTAAAAATTAAAGTTGTAATTCATTTTATATAACAGTTTCACTCATGTATCTTTCTTTCATGTTCATTAAACTGATTGTTGTATGAATGAAAGCTTTTATTTACATAGTTTAGTACTCTGATTTATACTCTTCCGCTTACTCTAAACTGTGCTGGAATGGATGTAACCGTTCCTTTCGGGTGTTGAGAGGTCATGCCCGATTGACAGGTCAATTGGCGTGCCCGAACCGACCAAACAGGCGGTTTCGGGGCGTGACAGATACAGCGATCGTACTCATAAGAGTATAGTAGCCAGACTATATATATATATATATATATATAAAGAGAGAAAGAGAGAGTAGGGTTGTTGTACTATTAGGAGCACGGAGGCCTCCGTGTAGGGATAGCAATCCAGCTCGCTGTTCGCGAGCCAGCTCGTGTTCGGTTCAAAATAAGCTCGAGATCGAATCGCTCGTTTAGTAAACGAGCCGAACACGAGCCGAATTTTTCAGCTCGTTTAATAAACGAGCCGAACACGAGCTGGGGTCAGCTCGCTCGTGTTCGGCTCGATAATAGCTCGAATACATATTTTTATATTTATATAATTTATATAATTTATATATTATATATTTATATATATTAATTAGAGTTCGGCTACTATACTATTAATAGTACCAAGTTATTGGTGCTATCAAGTTTTCTACCCTTAGATCAACCCCTTAGATCATTTTCATCCGTTAGATTTTACTATTTCCCCAACCACCTATTAAACTCAAAGGGCTCACTATCATCTCAACCACACATTTTTTAATCCAAGGGTTAAAAACTTAATAGCACCAATGACTTGGTACTATTAATAGTATTCCAGCCTAGCTCTATTAATTATATTATATATATAATATAGATTTTTATTATTTAATTTTTAACCCAACTTGAATATAAAGTCCAATTCAATTATAAAGAGGCCCATTTATTTATACAGAGCTGGAAAATTTTAAGAAGTATAAAAAAAAAAATTTAGTTCTTGAAACTGTCTTTTTGGTCATTGGATCAAAAGTTAACAATAATAATTATTTGTAAGACCCACCATTGTAAATGATCCAAATACTACTAAGATTGATTCAATGGCCAAAAATATTATAGCACCAACATTTGGTGCTTTCGAAACCACTTTGACTGAACTCTGTACATATATATATTATAAATATTTACTATTTGAATTTTAGGCCAACCTAATATAAAGAAACCCATCATTTGTGAATTTTAATTATTAAATTAAGATTCTAACTTTCTAATTTTCTTAAATTTTCACCTAATAGTAGGACTGAAAATCTAACTTATTGTTCGCGAGCCAGCTCGTGTTCGGCTCGTTTATTAACAAGCCGAACACGAGCTGAATTTTTCAAGTCGATATTTTAATGAGCCAACTCGTGTCCGGCTCGTTTATTAAACGAGCCGACCCCAGCTCGCTCATGTTCGGCTCGTTGACACCCCTGCCTCCGTGCTCCTAAGCCATTTTCGATGATGGAACTTCCGAATCGACGATTGGCTCCGTTAGGCTTGATCTAGCATATTTGAAATATCTAGAAAATAAATTGTGGTTTTTCGTTATCATTTACTTGGTGATCGAAAGGGTTCAAAATCATAAATTTTTAACGGTTGATATATCTCGTTTACATATTTAACGTTGTAGAATTGTTTAAATCAGATAAAATTTTGATAGAAAATTCTTTAAATATCTACAACAAGATCAATATCTATGATCGAAAATTTAGTGCTTCATCATAACTTTTTGAAAGATTTTTATTTTTAGCCGTCTATTTTTAGTCCTTTCGATCACTTAGTAAATGATAACAAAAAACTACAAAAAAAAAAAATTAGATATTTCAAATATACTAAATTAAGTCTAACGGAGCCGATCATTGATTCGGAAGTTCCATCATCGAAAATGGCTTAAGAGCATAGAAGCCTCCGTGCTCCTAATAGCACACAACTCTACCTCTCTCTCTCTCTCTCTCTCTCTCTCTCTCTCTCTCTCTCTCTCTTTATATATATATATATATATATATATATATATATATATATATATATATATATTTAGAGTAGAGCTTATATACTTTCAAAAGCACAAGCCCAAATATGCTTGTGATTGTTTTACCATTGGATTTGCATTGAGATCCGTGCTATTGTACTTTCTCTCTCTTTAGTTGACTTTACAATACCACAAATCTCAATACAAATCCTATGGTAAAATATTCACAAGCATATTTGGCCTTATGCTTTTAAAAGTATATAAGCTCTACTCTATATATATATATATATATATATATATATATATATATATATATATATATATATATAGAGAGAGAGAGAGAGAGAGAGAGAGAGAGAGAAAGAGAGAATTAGCATGGAATGCTTCTAATAGCACCAAGTCATTGGTTCTATTAAGTTTTCAACCCTTATATTAAGATTTGTGTGGTTAGGATTATAGTGGTCCCCTAGGCCCTGTTTGGTAACAGGATATCTGGAGAATAAAGCATTTTATTCCCTAAAATTTTCCAAACAATGTTAAAAATGGTCAGAATAACTTATCCTGGTCAAAGCGGGTAATTCCCGGTTTTTTGAGAACTACCCGTTAAATTAATTCAGGCCTACCCTTGGAATTGTGTGTTTAGCAATTTATTCCAAGGGTAGACAGCGGTAAATACTCCTCGTGAGAAGCGCCCGCCTACCCTGCTCTCCATCGCCTCCTGGAAAACCGCTTCTTCTCTCCCCCTCTCTCCCCCTCTCTCCACTGTACTCCCTTTTCTTACCTAACCCTAACCAGAAAATCCCTCTCCTTTACTCCGATCTCTCTTCGATCCCTACTACCTCTCTAGGTTGGAAGGTGGCAGTTTCTCTCGCGTCTTTACTCGGCCTCTCTGCATTGTCTTCGACTCTTCCCCAGGCCGAATCATCATCATCTTTCCTCTTAACTCCGTATCTTACCTACTGTGGTTGCCTCGTCGCCCTATTTGACTCAAAACCTCCATTAATTGAGGAGGTGCGATACTTGTTGGAGATTTTGGTGAGTCTCCGTTAACTCCGTATCTTATGTAATGCGGTTGCCTCGTCGCCCTGTGAATCAAAACCTCCATTAATTGAGGAGGCGTGCTAGTTGGAGGTTTTGTTGAGTTTCCATCTCACATACATTTTCCGAAGAGCGGATCCTCCTGCAGATCTTTCGTTACTCGAGGTGAGCTCCCTTGGCAGGAGAGCGGCATTACGAATTAATTATTTCCCCCATCTTTTACAATCTCCTATCCCCTCACCATGTCTAGTCGCATCCATTTACTCCGGTTATCTACTCCAACCGGCACAGGTAATTTCAATGTTGTCTTCTATTTAAATAGGACGCAGTAAGATCCTATGCAATCCCTTCACCAAAAAGGGCATTCGAGGGGAACTAGTGGTTGAGTACTAAGACTAAGATCATTTTCAGTACTTCTCCTTTACGATCTATCAGAGGTGAGGTTTCCTTATGTAAGATATACTCTACAATGTCGTTGTTTCGAGGATTTTGTTTTTATAGCTGTGATGCATGTTGCAAGTCGGATGTATTAATGGCTTGGAGGCATGGAAGCAGTTCTATGCAGCTGCCATAGAGATACACATGACGACACCTTCATGCTGAGCCAAGTGCCTTCTTTATGATAATCCATTGTATTTTACCTTTTTGGTTTTCTTTTGTCCTGTTTCTATCCGTGGTAAACAGTTTTCAGCTATAACAGAGTCCAAATTTTAAATTTATTTTGAGCTTTTCATGCTGATTCGCTTCTACATAAACTTGTTGTGTTGTGCCATGCCTCTGTTTTGATCCATTTACATTGCATTACACTTTCACATTATGTAAAATATTTATATTCCAGTTTTAAATACAGTACAATTGATCTTTTAAATATATGGTTAATTCCTTGCTTTCTACTCTCTGTTAAAGACTTCATTCTATGAAACAATTTCCTACTTTACACATACAAGTTACATAGCAATATTTTGTATATAACCCTCTACCATTCAAGCCTAACATGCAATATTTTCTACTGGTTTTGCACCATGAGACAATACTATTTCACAAACAATTGTACTACAAAAGCATGGTTACTATGGGAGCAAAAAGCAGTAGAAACGAAACTGAAATATAGAGTGAAAAAAAACTTTCTTATGTGACCCCTATCTTGTTTATTAAACCTATTGTTAAATGGATTTGTTTGAGATGTTAAACTGCTGATTGCCTTTGGAAAATATGGCTCTAATTTCTTGATGATGCATGCGACTGAAGTTACATTTTTAAGGTTGGGTGGTAAGTTTTAATACATGCAGTCACCTTAGAATCATCTTATACTTCTTCAAATTTGATTAGTTCCGATGGCCCATCCTAACAAGAGCGCACAACGTGTAGTAAGAAAATATCCTAACACCATCGATGTGGTCTCAACTGAAACTATCAGTCTTGAAAGTTCGGGTCAGGAATCCTCAAAAAGCAGAGTTCGGTCAGGAAATTGGACGGAGGTCATGGATTCGGCAATGTTAAATCTGATGACCGAGGAACATGTTCTGGGTAATTTTATTAATGGAAGTTTTACTACACTGGCTTGGACTAGAATTATCCATGATTTTAATGATCTAACAAAACTCAACTTCTCGAAAAACCATTTACAAAATCGACTCAAAGTGTTGAAGCGCCAATTTGTCATGTACCAAACATTGGCTAATAAGAGCGGGTGGGGTTGGGACTTTGAACGCAACATTCCGACCGCGGGCGATCCAAGTGATTGGGACACAGTGATATCTGTAAGTTACTATTATTTTATTATTTCAAATTTGTCGGTAAATAATAACCATTTGTTGACTAATTGCTGAAATCTATATTGTGTAGGAAAATGCAGCTTATGCAAGATGCAGGGATAAACCCTTTCCTGCATATCACGACATAGAGTTCTTAGCTGGAAAGACTACTGCCATGGGTAGGCATGGTTTTACAACTGCAATGCAAATTGAGGAAGTTCATAGCAGCTCCTCGTCTTCCCCGGCCACAACTGCACTCTTACAAGAAATACAAAAATCAATGATGGGTGTTTGTGCAGGTGGCCAAAATTCAAATGCCCAATCACTACCTATGCCACCGTCAGCACAGAATGTAGATGTCAATGACACTACTTCATGCTCCCCTACTCCTACTCCTGTCAAAAGGGGAAATCCATATAATAACAGTGCCTCTGGTCCTACATCTTCTGGCAAGAGGCGTCGCTCGTCCTCTCCTTCACGCAAGGCAACACCAACATCAAGTCGAAAGGGAAAACTTGATGTCACCTCTGATAGTATACAGGAGCTTGTTGAACTCGGGAAGAAGAGATTGAACATAGCCGAGTGTATACTACAACGTGAGCTTGATGCTCGTCCAAATGTTCATTCTATTGAGGATTGTATGGCAAGATTAAATGATGTTCCTGGACTAAGTCTTGAAGCCATTCTCTCTGCATGTGAAGCGCTCAAAGATGAGCGCAACAGATCCATATTCATGTCCTTAAGTGGTGACATCTTATATATGTGGATTGAACGTCAATGCAACATGCAACGGATGGCCCCTGGACAAAAGCCTGATGCTCCTTCCTTCCCCCCTATCTAGATAACACATTCTCACCTCAACCTGCAGCTTTTTGTGGTCTTGCTGAAAAACATGCTTTTTTTTGGGTTTTTGCTAATGATTAGCAAGACCAAATGCTATTTACGTTTATGTTATATTTGTTATGCATCTATCTAAACTTCTTATCATGTACTTTAATGCTATCACTTTTATGCTGTATTTTCTATCATCTACTCTACTGCCATAGACGTATATCGTAACTATGTAGAAGTTGTGGCCTACTATTCTACTAGTTTTATGCTGCCTTCCTGAGGGTTTTACTGTGCATTTCCTGCTGCTGTGGATGCTCTTTTATACATTATCTTGCTTTTCCTGCTACTCTATGTTTAATTGCTTTTCTTTTCTTTTTCTCATTTCTTCCCAGCCTAATTTTTTAGCAAGTAGTATGTTGGTTTTCTATTGGTGGTTTTTCAGCAAGATTAGTCATGATTGTGGAGATGATGCTTAAATGGAATTGAGCTGTGGGCATGATGCATAATTTTAAGCAAGTTGAATGTTGGTTTGCTATTGGTTGTTTTTCACCCAGATTATTTCTGATTGTGGCGATGATGCTTAATTGAAATTGAATTGTGGGATTGATGCATGTGTTGCCTAAATGCTTTGTGCCCTTTGCATGTCTTGCATGAATGCTTGACCCATTTTTTCCCAGCCTAATTTTTTACCAAGTTCTGTGTTGGATTGCTATTGCTGTTTTTTCACCCAGATTTTTTCTGATTGTGGCGATGATGCTTAAATGAAATTGAAATGCAAGTGGGCATGATGCATGTGTTGCCTGAATGGTAGGAAGGCGAGGTTGTAGGAATACCTTGCAACCACCATAGACAATGATGCAGTTTAAGACAGAATTGTGGGGATGATGGATAAATAAGAGTGAATTGTGGCGATGATGCACAAAGGGGTTCCAGGTGTAAATGGTAGGGTGGCAATGACACTATCCACTGCAGCCATCATTTGTGCCGCGACCCTTTTGAACCTGAGCCAATATTGTATCATAAAACATATATTTTTATATTGTGCCTTCTTTTTGGTGAGATAATATTTTTCTCTTTACATATTGCATTGACTAGAATGATTTGTGCCCTTTGCTGCTGCGGATGCTCTTTTATACATGATCATGCTTACACTGTTATCTTTATGTGCTATGTTTAATTGTTTTTCTTTTCTTTTTCTCATTTCTTCCCAGCCTAATTTTTTAGCAAGTAGTATGTTGGTTTTCTATTGGTGGTTTTTCAGCAAGATTACTCCTGATTGTGGAGATGATGCTTAAATGGAATTGAGTTGTGGGCATGATGCATAATTTTAAGCAAGTTGAATGTTGGTTTGCTATTGGTTGTTTTTCACCCAGATTATTTCTGATTGTGGCGATGATGCTTAATTGAAATTGAATTGTGGGATTGATGCATGTGTTGCCTGAATGCTTTGTGCCCTTTGCATGTCTTGCATGAATGCTTGACCCATTTTTTCCCAGCCTAATTTTTTACCAAGTTCTGTGTTGGATTGCTATTGCTGTTTTTTCACCCAAATTTTTTCTGATTGTGGCGATGATGCTTAAATGAAATTGAAATGCAAGTGGGCATGATGCATGTGTTGCCTGAATGGTAGGAAGGCGGGGGTGTACGAATACCTTGCAACCACCATAGACGATGATGCAGTTTAAGACAGAATTGTGGGGATGATGGATAAATAAGAGTGAATTGTGGCGATGATGCACAAAGGGGTTCCAAGTGTAAATGGTAGGGTGGCAATGACACTATCCACTGCAGCCATCATTTGTGCCGCGACCCTTTTGAACCTGAGCCAATATTGTATCATAAAACATATATTTTTATATTGTGCCTTCTTTTTGGTGAGATAATATTTTTCTCTTTACATGTTGCATTGACTAGAATGATTTGTGCCCTTTGCTGCTGCGGATGCTCTTTTATACATGATCTTGCTTACACTGTTATCTTTATGTGCTATGTTTAATTGTTTTTCTTTTCTTTTTCTCATTTCTTCCCAGCCTAATTTTTTAGCAAGTAGTATGTTGGTTTTCTATTGGTGGTTTTTCAGCAAGATTACTCCTGATTGTGGAGATGATGCTTAAATGGAATTGAGTTGTGGGCATGATGCATAATTTTAAGCAAGTTGAATGTTGGTTTGCTATTGGTTGTTTTTCACCCAGATTATTTCTGATTGTGGCGATGATGCTTAATTGAAATTGAATTGTGGGATTGATGCATGTGTTGCCTGAATGCTTTGTGCCCTTTGCATGTCTTGCATGAATGCTTGACCCATTTTTTCCCAGCCTAATTTTTTACCAAGTTCTGTGTTGGATTGCTATTGCTGTTTTTTCACCCAGATTTTTCCTGATTTTGGCGATGATGCTTAAATGAAATTGAATTGCATGTGGGCATGATGCATGTGTTGCCTGAATGGTAGGAAGGCAGGGTTGTCAATATACCTTGCAACCACCATAGTCAATTTCTATTCTTTTACCAATTTCTTCCCAGCCTATATCTTTCCCAAAGATTTAATATTGTTCTCTTGACGTGTTGCAGTGATGGCAGCTTTGATCAATCGCCGATTTTTTTCATCCCGAACTGCAGCCCAACTTATGACATTCCTAGATGAGGAAGATAATTATTGGGATGAAGTGGTTACTATTGTGATCCATGAAGCTGTGATTCAATTTCACAACACACTGTACAAGCGACCTTGTCGCACAAGACCATTCACCGGTCATCAAGTAATTATGGATATTCTACAAGGGCATCCAGATAGAGGGTACCAACATTTCCGTATGTCCAACACCATATTTATCAGACTTCGAGATGAATTGGTTGAGAAAGGATTGATACAGGGTAGTCGACATTTGACTACTGACGAACAGCTAGGCATTTTCCTATTTGCTATAGGCCATGGAGTAACAAATAGAGTGTTAGCCGAAACATTTCAGCACTCGGGGGAGACTATAAGCAGATATTTTAACAGTGTGTTGCGAGGTGTAGTGGAACTTAGGCATGACTACATCCAGATGCCTCCAAGCAATGTTGGAATACATGAAAAAATTAGGGACAACCTATTATTCCACCCCTTTAAGGTGATATTAATAGTAAAATTTGTTGGTAGGTTGGTATTTTATAGAATTTTTATATTAACATTTTCTTTTATATTTATATTGCAGAATGCAATTGGCGCTATTGATGGAACGCATATACCGGTGGTTGTAAGAAAAAGTAAGCAACCGCGCTATCGTTGTCGGAAAGGATTTACATCTCAGAATATGATGACCGCTTGCTCATTTGACCACCAATTCTTATTTGTTTCTACTGGGTGGGAGGGTTCTGCGGCAGATATGCGGGTTTTGCGTTGGTGCTGTGAAAGTGGGGGATTCACAGTTCTTGAAGATTAAATTATACATAATTGTTTTCAAATTGATTAGTTATATATGCTTGTTGACTTTTTAACTTATCTTTGGTTTTTTATTTTGTGTAGGAAAATTCTTTTTGGTTGATTCAGGATATGCTAATACTGAGCGATTTCTTGCGCCTTATAGAGGAGAGCGTTACCACTTGAGCCAATTTGATGGCAATGCACGAGCGCGTACACATCGAGGACCAAGGGATTTATACAATCATAGGCATGCTCAATTGAGGAATGTCGTCGAGAAGGCGTTTGGCATTTTGAAGAGGCGTTTCAAGGTACTTCGGCAAGCGACACCTTTCCCTTACAAAGTGCAGTGTAGCATCGCACTCGCTTGTTGTGTAATCCATAACTTCATCAAGAAGCACAAAGGGACCGATATGTATTTCAACAGTACAATAGAACCATTTTCTCAAAATGATCAAGACGATGATCCTACACCTTTGATTGGGGCAGATGAAGCGCGACGGGGTGACAGCCTTCGGACAATGATAACGGATCAGCTATGGAATAATAGATAGTTGTATGTACTATTATAATTAACTTTGTTGAGAGCGCATTTAACTTAGTTACATATTCCACTTGGATAACTGATAACACTGCTATTTTGCTTGAGTTGTATGACTAACTGCATGGTACCTTAATGTTAATGTTTATTTCTTTAAATCATTTGATGATTATTTTCATATGTTGCCTTATCAATCAAAATGTAAGCTGCAGGTTGGTTTTCTGAGTGACCGTAGGCGACTGAACGTTGCTGTGACACGCGCTAGGAGACAGTGCTGTCTTGTGTGTGATGTTGAGACTGTCAGTCAGGACAGTTTCTTAAAACGTTTGGTTGAGTACTTTGACGAGCATGGTGAATATTTAAGTGCATCTGAGTATGCACACGAGTAATTTCTAAGTAGAGTTTGAAACTATGATGCTGTTGCATTCATTTGACTATGTACATTGCGCAAAGGACAGAACACTGCATGATTTCTGATTCATCTTGGCGGTCTGTAGAGGTTCAGAAATCTGTTGAGCTGTAGGCTCTGCTAGTATGGTGAATGCCATGGTTGTGCTGCTCCAGGTTGATAAGCTATACGCCTATACCTTAATTGGTACAATTTGTAAGTGGCTGTTGTGATGCCTACTTTTGTGCTAATTCGGCATTATCTTAACTTGTATCAAAATTTGGGATGATATTACAGAGGCCGCCGGTCGGCAATGATTTAGTACTTGAACATATCACCATTTTTTTTCTTTTTTTTTTTTTGTTCTGAGAAAAGATAGCTTGCTACCATTTCATTTAAAAAATTTTGAACTAAGCTACAGAGTGAGCAGCCAGGTTTCAGGGGGAAAAAAAAGAATAAATGCAGAAGGAATTCTAAAGATTGCGAAGCAAACGGATGACCGCAAGAGTCTGTTTCGTGATGGCTTTTTAATTATCAAATTTTTTGTTGTTCTGTGCTAACCAAATTTAAAATTGCAACCTTCAGCTTCATTTAAAATTGCAAATTACATTTAAAATTTCATATTAAAATTTAATATTTAATATTTTAAATTTAAAAATTAAAATTTAAAGTTTAATTTTAAATTTTAATTTTTAAATTTAAAATATTAAATATTAAATTTTAATATGAAATTTTAAATGTAATTTGCAATTTTAAATGAAGCTGAAGGTTGCAATTTTAAATTTGGTTAGCACAGAACAACAAAAAATTTGATAAAAATTAAAATTTAAAATTAAAATTTTAAAATTTTAAATTGTATAAAATTAATTTTAAGTAAAATTTGAGATATAAATAAAGATAATTACATAATGAATCATGTAACAAACAATTTAAATACTAATTTAAAATCATTTCTTACAAGGAATATTGTTTAAGAATAATTGCATTTATTAATATTAACCCATATAAATAGTACTAATATTACGAAATAAAAAAATTTCACAAGGGCAATGTTGGTATTTCTTAAAAAATATACCTACTTTTTTCTCCTATTCTCAATTATTAAAGTTACACAACCAAACAACAAAAAAGTTATTCTTTAGAATAACACACTTGTATACCAAACACAAATTTACATTTATTCTTAATTATTCTAGAATACATCTTTGTTCTAAGTATAAAAAATTTAATTATTCTAAACATTGTTCTATTTCCAAACGGGGCCCTAGAGTTTAGTGGGTGGTTGGTGGAATAGTATAATCTAAGGGATGAAAATGGTCAAAGTGGTAGATCTAATGGTGAAAAACTTGGTAGCACCAAATGCTTGGTGCTATTAAAGGCTCCTGTACTTTCGAAAGCATAGAAGCCTCCGTGCTTATAAATTGTTTTCGATGATGGAACATCAGATTCGCGAATCAGTTCTATTAGACATGATCTGCAGTGTTGGAACTATCTAGAAACCAAATTTCATAATTTTCTGACATCGTTTGTTTAGTGAATGAGTAGCTTCAAAGTGAACGGCTAAAAATAAAAATTTCATAAAAAAGAGTGATAAATTTAAATTCAAATCGAAATTATTAATCTTGCTATTGATGTTAAGTACAATTTTCTATTAAAGTTTCACATAATTTGGATTGTTCTACACTGTTGAACTTACAAACGTACCACATCGGTAGTTAAAATAGTCATTTTTGAGACTCTTTAATCACTTAGTAAATGATGCCGAAAAATTATGCAATTTGGTTTCTAAATAGTTCAAATAGCGTAGATCATGCCTAACGGAGCCGATCGTCGAATTAGATGTCCCATCATCGAAAATAACTTACAAGTACAGAGGCCTCCGTACTTTCAAATGTACAAGAGACGTACTATATATATATATATATATATATATATATATATATATATATATATATATATATGTATATACATATATGTATATGTATATGTATATGTATATATATATATACATATACATATACATATACATATATATATATGTATATATATATAGAGAGAGAGCTAGGCTCCTATGCTTTCAAAAGTACGGAGACCTTCGTGCATGTAAGTTGTTTTCAATGCTGGGATATATGATTCGGTGATCGGTTCCATTAGACTTGATCTACAATGTTAGAAATATCTAGACACTAAATTTCATAATTTTTTGATTTCGTTTGCCTAATAAACGAGTAGCTCCAAAATGAACAATTGAAAATAAAAATTTTATAAAAAAAAGTGATAAAAGGCTTAAATTTCAAATCGGACGTTTTGATCTTACTCTTGATATTAACTAGAAATTTTTATTAAAGTTTCACGTAATTTGGATTGTTCTACACCGTTGAACTTACAAAAGTACCACATCGGCCGTTAAAATAGTCATTTTTAAGACTCTTTGATCACTTGGTAAATGATGTCAAAAAATTATAAAATTTAATAGTTCAAATAGCATAAATCATGACTAACGAAACCGATCGTCGAATCGGATGTCTCATCATCGAAAATAACTTACAAGCATGGAAGCCTTCGTACTTTTGAAAGTACAGTACTATATATATATATATATATATATATATATATATATATATATATATATATATATATATATATATATATATATAAAGAGAGAGAGAGAGAGAGAGAGAGAGAGAGAGAGAGAGGGAGAGAGAGAGAGAGAGAACTAGGCTAGAATACTATTAATAGCACCAACTCATTGGTACTATTAGGTTTTCGCCCCTTGGATGAAGAGATGTGCGGTTAGGATAATAGGAATCTCCTAAAGTTTAGTGAGTGGTTAGTGGAATAGTATGATCTAAGGGGTGGAAATGGTCAAAGGGGCAGATCTAACGGTGAAAAACTTGGTAGCACCAAGGGCTTGGTGCTATTGATAGCATTGTAGCCGGACTATATATATATATATATATATATATATATATATATAACTAGGCTACTATTTATAAACTAATGAATTCGGAACTTGAAAACGTTTTGGAGTGCTTCCAGCGTTTCCCGGCTTATGGGTCCCATGCTTGGGCCTCGCTGTGGGTCCGCCCATAAATGCTTCTACTATTCCCTGCCTCCTGATGGGAAATGCTTGCCATTCTCTTTGGCACTCTTCCACCTAACCCATCTGTGGCTTATGTGGGCCCCGTGCTTGGGCCCCGTTGTGGGTCCACCCATAAATGCTTCTACTATTCCCCATCTCCTGATGGGAGATGCTTGTTATTCTCCTTGGTACTCTTCCACCTAATCTATCTTCTTGGCACTCTTCCACCTAATCCATATGTGGCTAATGTCTTCTCGCCAATTAATGCGGTTGACAATGTTTGATTGTTTGGGGTTCCCGTCTGGTTAGCCGTTCCATTTCCTCCCTCTCGCTCGCAGCCTCCGCGATGGTCGCCCGCCATTACCTCGATCTATTTTAGGACGATTGCGCCGCTGTTTGCCGAGACGACTGCGATCGTTTTCTACCGGGGTGGTTGGTGCGATCTTGCGCGCCTCAATCTATTTCGGGACGATTGCGGTCCTCTTCTCTGCCGTAGCTAACCAGAGTGGTTGGTACGATCTTGCGCTCCTAGGTATGTGCCGCCCTTTTTCCCTGTGCTCCCGTGTGACGTGGCCTCCAGCAACTCGCCGAGGCGCCGTCGAAGGCGGCCAGTGTAAGATGGCTCGATATGGGTTTTGCGTCCTTTTGTACTACTCCTCCTTGGTTCCTTCTCTCTTTCTTCTCTCTTAATTAATCTTAAAATAAAAAAATATATATTGGAGAGGTGGCTAGGTTATAAATATCGGATTGTCTTGCGTTTGTTAATTTGTTCTTCATCCCCCTACGGTCCCGTTTGTTCTGATTTGGTCTCTTGCTGTGTGGGTATGTTCCGATTCCTTTTTTTTTATTCTGCCTCATTCTTTTTAGGGTTGGAGATTAGTATTTACCTAATTTTGGACTTTTTTAATCTTGGTTGTTGCTGCTATGGTTGTATACTGGGTTGCGGCTATACACCGTTGGGGTTGATGCTCGCTGGGTTGCGGCTATTTGTTTGGTGGGTGTCGGGAATAAAGTCCTAACTGCTCGATGCACTCTCTTTTTGATATAAATACAGGTTTGTATTTATTGTGCTTCTGTATTTTAAGGCATCATGTCGTTCACCAAACACAACTTTTCGAGTGTCTAAAATAAATCGGTTTGTTTCTTGTTGTTTTGCTTTTTATGTTGTTTGCTGGTATGTGTATGCATTGGTTTTAGGTGCAGTTATGTCCGCGGTTTCTATTACCGTCTATTTTTGCGAATTGCTTCGCGATGTGTGCCAACGCTTTTCTCTGCTGATACCGGTATACGGCCTTCCGGTTGAAAACGAGGATGGGTTTGTTAGTGTGTACGCTGATGTGGAAGTAGTTAGAGTGTCTCTTTTCTCGGCTCGCCTTTGCACGACAAAAAAAAAAAGTGTTGCTATTCGATGTGGCATGTGGTGAAAAGCAACCATTCGCAAGGACTTTTTAGATGATGTATGTGAGCGAGCCTGAGCAAAAAAAATTGTTCCCTCTTTTTTCGGCTCGCCGTTTCATGGCGAAAAAAAAAAGTGTTGCTATTCAATGTGGCGTGGGGTGAAAATTAGAAGGTCGGTTGAGTTGCTGCGGGTTCCTGCTGAAATTGATGTCGTATTGCATCGAAATATTGGAGCTATGTTGCCTTTCTATTGTGTTCTGCAGTATACCTACTGTGTGATGTTGCTATCGGTAATAATTTTAAGCTCGGAAGCTACCTTACTTTGCTGGATAATATATAAAATTTATTTTTGGCTATGATGATCTCGCTCCTTGATCAATTTGATCTTTTATGATAGTTTAGAAAGAAGATATCGCAGTTTTTGGATAATATATATTACTCAGCATTTTTGAATGGCATGGTTTGCAGGCAACCATTTGCAAAGGTATTTTAGATGATGTATGTGAGCAAGTCTGAGCAAAAAATTTGTCATGACGATTTTTGCATTTGACTTAGTTTTCATTGCCGATTGAACATTTATATAAAATACTCACAAAAAAAATGTGTTGCTATTCGATGTGGCATGTGGTGAAAATTAGAAGGCCAGTTGAGATGCTGCGGGTTCCTGCTGAAATTGAAGTCGTGTTGCATCGAAATATTGGAGCTATGTTGCCTTCCTATTTTGTGTTCTGCAGTATGCCTATTGTGTGTTGTTGCTATCTTAAATTTAATTGAAATTTTCATCTTCTCTTACTGCAACCCTTTACTCTTAAGAAGAATATAATTTGGACAAAAAAAAAGAATATGAGATAGTTTTTACATGTGCAGAGATTTTAATTTGTCGAACAATTGATGTCCTGCTAAGGTATGGCAAGTTCTTATTAATCTGATATGGTAGTTTCGCATGTACGAAGTTCATTGATTTTTTCCTATTTAGAAAGAACAATTGCAATATAGTCTTTGATGATTTTTATTTTTTAAATTAATTTGTTTCCACAATTGATTTGTGTATTTATGATTTTGTTTCTCATTGATTGAATCGAGTGCATATTTCGATGAATGGTGATCCAAGCTAGCATTCCTGTGAATTGTAAATGTATTTTACAGTAACTTTCTACTTTTCATGCGCACTAGATTTTTCCCTTCTTCACATTCAATGATGTTGTTTTGTTAAATGCATATTAACAATTCTCTTTTATCATGGTAGCATATTGTTTTAGAAGTAGGTAAATTTGTCAATTTTATACATGTGGCTATCTAATGCATTAAATAATATAAACAAAAGATTATTTGCTTCTTTGTTATTTCCTTTGGTCAGCGCACAAAGTTCTCTTTTGCTAGGTAAGTTTTTGCCAGTATTTTTTCCGATACTGTTGGCCATTATAGCTATTCAATGGTTAGTTAATTAACAGCTACTAAATTTTAGGTGGTTGCGTAACATATATATATAATTTGTAAAAGTGTACTAAGCCCCCGTTAACTTTAGTGCGCTACAATATAGGCCTCTCATCTTTATTTTCTTTGATTGAAACCCCTGTTCAGCCTTATATATATATATATATATATATATATATATATATATATATATATATATATATATAGAGAGAGAGAGAGAGAGAGAGAGAGAGAGAGAGTCCGGCTGGAATACAATCGATAGCACCAAGCAATTGGTGCTACCAAGTTTTTAGCCCTTGAATGAAAGTATGTGCGGTTGGGATTATAGTGGTCCCCTAGGATTTTTACTATTCAACCAACCAACCACCCACTAAACCCTAGGGGACCACTATCATCCTAACCGCACATTTCTTAATCCAATGGCTAAAAACTTGATAGCACCAATGACTTGGTGCTATCGATAGTATTCCAGCCTAATTCTATATAACTGGTCCAACTATCTCTGAGAAACTGGTCCAATCGAGAGATAGTTGGACCAGTTATATAGAATTAGGCTGGAATACTATCGATAGCACCAAGTCATTGGTGCTATCAAGTTTTTAGCCCTTGGATTAAGAAATGTGCGGTTAGGATGATAGTGGTCCCCTAGGGTTTAGTGGGTGGTTCGTTGAATAGTAAAAATCCTAGGGGACCACTATAATCCCAACCGCACATTCATTCATCCAAGGGCTAGAAACTTGATAGCACCAATTGTTTGGTGCTATTGATAGTATTCCAGCCGGACTCTCTCTCTCTCTCTCTCTCTCTCTCTCTCTCTCTCTCTCTCTCTCTCTCTCTCTATATATATATATATATATATATATATATATATATATATATATATATATATCAACATTTCTCTTCTCTTCATTCTTCATCACCCAATATTTCCCTCTTATGAAATTGGTATATCAATTCCATTTCATCTTTATATCTGTTAAATTTACGGCTTCGTTTCTTTCGACATATAATAAACAATTACGTTGTTGCTATTTGTTAAAATAGCTGAAACTTCGCCGAAATTTTGTTCCTTGCTTAGAATTTAAAATTTGGTCAGTTATAGATCCGCAGTCGGTTTACTGTCGACTGTTGTTTCTTTTGATCAACCTAAACTGCTTTTTGACTGAACTTAGCATCTAAAATCTCTCGGAATCATTTATTAGTATATCTGTTGTTTTCCGTAAATTAATTTTATGAAATTTAGCGGAAACACTGATGGTACCAGCAAAAAGAGATTTTGCAGCTATTGTTTTGGATTGCTCAGAAACTTCTCCAAACACTACAGACCTATATGCAATGTTTATAATCTCTGAAAACAAAAAAAAACAACTCGCATAGCAAAACAGATTTGAAATCTACGTTTTTCCACTTTGTTTGCATTGTTTTAGAATTGTAGTAATCTAGAAAATTAAAGACTTTAAATTTGCTTTTGAAATTTATGAAATTGTAATTTTTAGCAAAAATTGGAAAATAGTAGAGCAATAGTGGCCCTAAAATACCGACTTTTGATCGGGGTCTGATCTCGAAAATCCGAGATCACCATTGCGATCGTCTCGTCGAAACATGAAAAGTTCATATTCACTTGTCGACGATCTGACGGTCGGATCTTTGGTAAAACCGCGAAGAAGAAACGGGCTCCACAACTTAAGTTGTGAATAGTAACCCCTGATTTAAATCCCCTCTCGATCAACGTCGGCCGTTTCGCCGTCTGGACCCCAGACATAGGGGTATGAGTAGTCAATCTTAGCTATTTTCGACGTTCTGAGCGCAATGGCACTGACGGTTTTCGCGTTTGGCGATCCGGGTGCATCGAGATGCGTGCGTAGTATCGTGACTTGTCGAACTTTATGGGCCGAGATTTTTCTCGAGCACCAAACTAAACAAGCAAATACGCTACTTGACAGGTCTCGACGAGCCGGACGTCGTGGCGAAGTCCGTTTCGCAATTCGACGAACCGTTTTTCTCGAAATGCGTGAAAAGTGCCGAAAAAGCGGGTGTTTTTGAAGAAACTTTAATATTTTATGTATCAAAATTTATGGGGCTTATAAGTTAAGGTGCTGGGTGCAAGATGGACCTACAGTAGGGACCTAAGGGCTTAGGGTGCGTTGTGTGGGGACCAAATGGCATTTGTGGCAAGATATTTGTTTTTTTGAATTTGCCTTTTGAGCTGCCCGTGGTGGGGGTCGGTTACGAGCGTATTGGGAGGCTAATTAAGCTCCCCAGCCGTTCCCTTTTAGGCTCGGAATCACCAAGGGGTCTTTCCCCATTTTCCAAACCGAGAGAGAAAGAGGGGAAGGAGAAGCTTGGAGCAATCTTGATCCAAGGTGGTTTCTGGAGTTCTGGGGTGTTCCTCTGTGACTGGAAGAACCATCTTGAAGGTTGCCGTGGCCGCGCGAGGGAGGAGGAGAGAAACCGGCTTCACCCTTCTTCTCCAACTCCGGCGAAGGTAAGACCTCTCTCTCCTTGGTTTGTAGCCTCTTAGACTGTTGGAAGCCGACTCTATAGAGTCTGTAGATGCTTCGTGCCAAGCCCGAGCTCCCCATGCACGGCCGGTTGCCGGCGGGAGAATAACCTCGCCGGAAACCTAATAATTCTTCACCTTGGTTGTTCTCTTCAACCGGTGGATAAAATTGAACCAAAATTGGTAGGCATAGACTGTAGGAGATGGAGATCAACCCCACAAAATTTGGTGGAGTTTGATCAAGCCAATAAATCGCAGAATTGAACCCTAGTTTTGTGTAAACTTGCACTTCGGCCGAGCTATTTGCTCCGGCGCCGGCAAGCTTCCCCACCGCCGGCCACATGCCCAGAGATGTTTCTGGGACCAAGGGGAGTGCAACCATGCTGTTGCATGGCTTCCATGCATCATGAAGGTCATGATGCCATGGATGAACCGAGATGGGATCCAAATGCGGCCGCCGGCGTTCCGGCCATCTCCGGCCGGGGATGAGGTGTCGGGAAGCTTTTTATGGACTAGAGGAAGCTTCCATATAAGTTGGAAGACTTCTTATAACTTCTGTAAAAATCCGCCATTAACGAGCTTGAGCTCCAAAATGGAGCTTTGCTCCCCGCCGCCGCCGCCGCACCCCGTTGCCGGCCAAGGGTATGGAAAGCTTCTGTGAGGTAGTTAGCATCTATAGGTGCTTTTGGTTAAGTCCCAGAACCCTTGGTTGAACAGTCACAAATTTCGAGGTTTGAGGCATCTTCTTCAACCTCGGGCTCCGGCAATCCGAAGGTGTAAGGTGAAAACAAAAATGCTGGGAATGTTGCCTGTGCCCTGTGGAGCAATTCCCTTCAAGTTTCACAGGATTTGGTCCAGTAATTGCTGAGAACCAGGTTTGGGAATGGCTTGTGTGTGTTGAGAGAAATAGTGCACACCACCTGTTTGCTTAAATGCCACAATGAGATTTCTTACAGAATTAGCTTTCGAGTTAAATATGAAAGTTGTTCCAAATGTTTCCCTGAGCTTGATGCTCACTTCAGATCAAAGTTGATCTGTGTGAAATAAAGTTTGGAGCAATGTGAACTTTATGTGAAACATGCCTTTGGTTCTGCTTGAACCAGCACACCTGGGTTCCAACCAGGGTGAGCACTGTGGTCCTAGCATGGTTTAGATCAACTTTGATATATAAAGTTTTCATGTTGGAAGTTTGGATTGAAAGTGGTAGTTAAATCATCCTAAAAATGTAAGGTTGGAACAAAACGATATTCTAGGCTGTTTGCGAAGCCGCGACAGTGTATTCCTGGCTAAATTGGGGTCACTGGACGCGATGCTCGCGTTAGTTTTAGGTTTTGAAGTCTCGGAGAAATAAAATTTCATTTAGGCTAAGTTAGAGCATGTTGTATGGGCCAAAGTTTGCCTAGGGTTCCGTGCTGCCGCAAATGGGTGAGCACGGTGTTCAACAAGATGAACGTCACCTGCTGGAAGTGACGGATTGTTAAAATGATTTTCCAGTTGAAAGAACGAGCGAAAACAGTGCTCAAAAGTCACTAAAAGTGCGATTTTCGGAAACTCTAGGGGTCTAAATGCATAAATGACATTGTATAAAGTTAGAAACAGTATGTTGGTCTAGATGTTGTCGTTAAACATTGTTAAAAGATTTAAGTTAGAATTAAACTAAGTTCCTGAACTATGTTTGATTCAGGTTGATTCAGTTGACTCTGGTTCTGAGCATACAGTCGATTTGGTTTAGGCGCCTGCGATTTATCAGGTGGGTTTATCTTCGGTCCGGGCTTGATCATTTCGGCCCTCTGTGTACGGTATTGGTTGGACCCCTGTTTTTGTTAACCTAGATTATATTTGAACCTGTCTACCTTTCTAATGATCTATACTACTAATTGTTGATCAGTTACCTAAATATACGATGCTTTGCATAATTGGTTGAATTTCCTCTAGTGTTATTTCATTATCCTGGACATTTATATGCCTGTTGATCATGAATTGTTGAGCCTGTACTGCTGAACACATGAATTTTATTCAAATAACGTTCTTACCCAAGTAGCGTAGGGTAGCCCGAGTCTGTTCTTGTTTGATAGGACAAAGGCACAGCTCTGCGAGATTTGGACCCAAAACTTGTTTTCAAAATGTTTTCTTAAAAACATCATGTGTTTAGTCTGTATGATTGATCTATAGTTGCTTTCAATATTAGGACTTTATTCCTGAATATTGCTAAACCTGTTGTATCAGTATCTCTGATTATTCCAGTTTCACACTATATAGTTGCTGTTGTTGATATTGCATTGCGTTGAGATTTGTTGTTGATTCTGCATTGAGTTGAGATGTTGATATCACTGTTGCATCCCAGAGGGGATTGTTCTGGCTTTTTGCCGATTACCCGGTCTGTAGACCGAGAGCTTGAGCATTCGCATTGATCGCCCGCATCGCTGTACTTCACGAACATATCCGAGGTAGCTCCTCGTGTGCTTTGTTCTTTGCCGGTAAAGTGGTCTGTTGAAAGACCCGTGACTCCCAAGGGGAGAATGTCAGCCAGGTTGGTGCTAGTTTGGGCAATTCCCTGAGGTCTTGTTGACCAATATGGTGGCTTGTGATTGGGTTATTTTACTTTTTCAGTTATTGATGCATAAGTTGATGATTGATAAACTTACTCTCCTCACATCTCTTGACTAACTGATTTGATTTCTTGTTACTAGCCTATTCATGATTAAGACACTATATGATGCTTCTAATTACAGTTCTATGATTATATACATCTGATTATCCTAACCCTGATTATTACTATCCTCTAGTATTGTATGCCAGTAGGTACGATCTGCTATTTCTCGGCTCGTCGTGCCCACTGGGATACACTCCGGTGTGTCTCACACCCTCGGATGACTGTTTTTCAGGTCCTTTGGGTGCTGGGATGTCGGGACGAGTTGGTGAGGTTCCGAGTTAGAGATTGACCCTGGACAGCCGGAAGTTGTGTAACAGTTATTAGAGAAAAGATGTTGTAATATTGTGAAGTTATTTGTAATAATTAATTTGTAATAATGTTAAGTATAGTACGTAGTTAGTACTTTGATGTTGTTGCCAAGCTAGCCGTGCATTATAGAAAATGCTCAATCCCAAAGGGGGTTGGGACTCTTCTATATATGTGGCGGTCTGTTGCGCCCTGGCTGGTTTTAAAATCTGAAAAAAAATAAAAATAAAAATTTGACGCTGATTTTAAACTCGGGGCGTGACAAGAATATTCAATATGATATTTTTAAAGTTTTTTGATGTAGGCGCATATACACCGACTCCTTCCGTAACAATTAGTTGCGACTCTTTATTTACTAGATGTCTATAATACTTATATGAACAACGCTAAAACTGTACAACCTTTTTTTTAATCCAAAATAAAAAAATTTTCATTGCGTAGCACAGGTTTCTTAACTAGTACTATTAATAGTATCAAGTCATTGGTGATATATATATATTACAACTTTTTTTTAATCCAAAATAAAAAAGTTTTCGTTGCGTAGCACGGGTTCCTTAACTAGGACTATTAATAGTACCAAGTCATTGGTGACATATATATATATATATATATATATATATATATATATATATATATATATATATCAAGGATTTAAGTATCCATCGGCACGGGCCGTATCTACCGTGCCTTACCGTGCCAACAAGATACCGGCACGATACAGCTCCCGTGCCGATGGCACAGTTCAAAACCCTTTTTTCTTAAAATTACTAAGTAATTTTCTTAATAAAGTTCAAAATATTTGATAAAGATACATAATAAGCAATTAAAAAAATTTGTTGCTAAAGAAATTAAATATTTCATGCCATTATGTGTCGGCACGCATGTATTTTTTGTGACGGGCACTCATCGGCACAGCTCGGCACACACTGTGCCGTACCGTGCCGGTAAGTTTTCGGCACGACCCCGTGCCACGGCACTTAAATCCTTGATATATATATATATATATATATATATCAAGGATTAAAGTTCTGTGGCATGGGGGCGTCCCTATTGTTGCCTGGAACGATACGGCACTGGCACGCCTCCGTGCCAACACGTGGCACGCTTGCATGCCGATGGATACGTATGACCTCCTAGTGGCACGCTTTGACACAGATTTATTTTAGGTTTTCTTGTCTCAATATACTCTTATACTA
The DNA here is from genome assembly GCA_029204045.2 of Tillandsia leiboldiana. Lineage (NCBI taxonomy): Eukaryota > Viridiplantae > Streptophyta > Magnoliopsida > Poales > Bromeliaceae > Tillandsia > Tillandsia leiboldiana. Next base: position 18,747,049 of record CM055069.1, read on the forward strand.
TTGTTTTGAAAATTTGAGTAAAATAATTATGAATATTGATAATATATAGCTTAGTGATAAGCCTTTTTATATATAAAGTACAACTATAACTCATAGGAAATGAAAATTAAAATATAATAATAAAATTCACAAGTACAAAAAAAAATTTAAATTTACTTTTTTTACAAAGAGATGACTGCTTGTTCCACATATATCGCTGCGGTGGATCATATGGCATATTATCATATGTAGATACAAGATTTATTTGACAATTTTGATATAGATATTGCTAGTAGTGTCAAATTAAATTGGCTATATAATCTACTACAATCAACTATATATTCTAATATATCTAATAATAATAAATCAAAATTATTTTATATTCATGCTAATTTACAAATTCTAGATTGGAATAGACAGCTTAAGTAATTCTAGATTACATTAGTTTGTTCCTAAGAATAGATTAGACTAAATCAGATTAGGAAATTTAAATATAAAATAGATTAAATTAGATCCTATATTAGATTAAATAAGGTAATTTTATATTAGAATTTTTAAACTAGGTTAGATTAATTTAGGTAATTTGGAATCAAATCTTATTAGTTATATTCTATTATATTTAATACTCTAGTAGATAATTCTAGATTAGATTTGATAGCATCTCGCAAGGTATCGCACATGTATTGCGATACGATAACCCTCTGCGATACCCTACATACCATGAGCCGCTTCAACAAGGGCACGGTACGGCACGGGCGATACATGCCCGTGCCATGCGGCACTTTAATCCTATATATATATATATATATATATATATATATATATATATATATATATATATATATATAGAGAGAGAGAGAGAGAGAGAGAGAGACAGACAGAGAGTCCGGCTACTATGCTATCGATAGCAGGAAGCACTTGGTGCTACCAAGTTTTTCGCCATTAGATCTACCCCTTTAATCATTTCCACCCCTTAGATCATACTATTTTTTCAACCACCCACTAAATCCTAGGAGTCCAATATCATCTTAACCACACATTCCTTAATCTAAGGGTCAAAAACATAATAGCACCAATGACTTGACGCTATTAATAGTATAGTAGCCTAGGTATGTATATATATATATATATATATATATATATATATATAGAGAGAGAGAGAGGGAGAGAGAGAGAGAAAGAGTGTGGCTGGGGTGCTTTTATAAGCACGGAGGCATCCATGCTTATAAGTTGTTTTCGATGTTGGGACTTCCGAATCGACGATCGGCTCTGTTAGACTTGATCTAGAGTATTTAAAGTACCTAAAAAATAAATTTCGTAATTTTTCGATATCATTTTCCTAGTGACCGAAAGGGCACAAAATCAACGGCTGAAAATAAAAATCTCACAAAATGTGATGATATGACACTAAAATTTTAGATCAAAGATATTGATCTTATTTTATATAGTATAAAAAACTTTCTACCAAATTTTACGTGATTTGAATATTTCTACACCATTAAACTTACAAACGGCTCACCACGACCATTAAAATTGTTGATTTTGAGGCCCTTTGATCATTAGGCAAATGATATCGAAAAATCACAAAATTTATTTTTTCTAAATATTTCAAATACTCTAGATCAAGTCCAACGAAGCCGATCGTCAATTCGAAAGTCCCAACATCAAAAACAACTTATAAGCACGGAGGGCTCCGTGCTTCCATAAGCATACCAGCCAACTATATATATATATATATATATAGAGAGAGAGAGAGAGAGAGAGAGAGTCTGGCTACTATGCTATCGATAGCACCAAGCACTTGGTGCTACCAAGTTTCCCACCGTTGGATCTACCCCTTTGATCATTTTCACCCCTTAGATCATACTATTTTTCCAACAACCCACTAAAACCTAGGGGCCCACCATAATCCTAACCACACATCCCTTAATCCAAAGGCTAAAAATCTAATAGCACAAATGACTTAGTGCTATCGATAGCATAGTAGCCTAGTTCTATATATATATATCAAGAAAATAAGTATTCATCTGTGCCTTACGGCACGAAGCGATACGTATCATACCGCCAATTAAGAGACACGGTTCAGGGGGGTCTCTCTTGGCCCTCCTGTGCTGCGATACCCTCTGAGTATCGAACAAGACAGAGCGATACCCAGAGAGTATCACGGTACGTGCCGCTGCGTGCCCACACAGGCACAGTGTTTTTAATTTATTTTTTTTTACTTCGACCTTTTGTATTTATTGGTTTCTTGCATAGATCTTTATCACTCTCTCATCTATTTTCTTCTTTTCACTTTACCTTTTCTTCTATTCTACGCTTTCTTTTCTTTCCTCTCACATCTCTTTATTTTTTTCCTTTTTATTTTTTTCTTCCCCTTTTTCTTATTTTTTTTAAAAAATTTTTAATCTCTTATTATTTTTTTATCACTTCGATTTTAAAAGAAAAAGTAAAGAAATAGTAAAATCGAAGATCTACTTATTAGGTAAGTCAAGAAATTTACAACTTAAATTTTTTTTCCATACATTTAGAATATATTTAACTTGTAAAATTCCTTTTGTAAAGAATATGAAAGAATACAAATTTTTATTAACAATTTACAAAAAATTGAAAATATATCCACTTGATTTAATCATTATATGATCCATTTTTAATTTTTTTGTACAGATTTAGTATTTTGTGCGAGATTTAAGATATTCTTAATTTCGAAAATTTTATTATTAGATTTAGAAATATAAATAAAATAAAAAACTAAACAAAAGTAATTGATATTTAAATTTACTTAATGTATATGTCATATGGTTTAGTGTTAAATTTTCATAAATACATTGCACAAATTTTCTTATTTAAATTTAAGAAAAAATAATTTTCTTGGATGAACTTGCAAATTTTTCATAAAATTTTAAAAAATTTAATTTTCTTGGATTTATATTTTATAATTTTTAAAATTCTAAAAAATAAAAGAAAAAAAAAAAAAAAAAGAAGTTAATCAATTTTTATTATTACTTAATTTATTCATAGTATGGTTTATTATTAAATTTTCATTGACAGATTTTATAATTTTTTAAAAAAATTTAGAAAAAAATAAATTTCTTTAATTTTTCATAAATATTTTACAAAAATTTGAAAATGAAAAAAAACTATCAGTGCACTTGGGATCTCATTCTAGTTTAGTCTAGTCATCATATGATCTTTCATCGAATCAATACGAATGGATCTTGCAAATTTTAATAAAAATTTAAAGAAAAAATAATTTTCTCTATGAGTTGTAGTTATATTTAACTTCACCTATAAAGAAGACTACTACTATATTAAGCTATTAACTAGTAAGTTAGTAAGCTATTATTGACATTAAATCAAAACAAATCAATACATAACCAAAATTTAAAAATATTACTCTAAAACTTTTAAAATAACATTCTAAAACTTATTGGACAGAAAAAACTAAAATAAGATCGTACCAAAGCGTGCCACTTGGAGGTTGTGCGTGCCCGTCGGCACGCAAGAATGCCTGTGCCATATCGTGCCAGGCAACGGCCGGCACATCCCCGTGCCACGGTACTTTAATCCTATTAATAGTATCAAATCATTGGTGCTATTAGGTTTTTAACCCTTGGATTAAAAAGTATGTGGTTGAGATGATAGTGGGCCCCTTGGGTTTAATAGGAGGTTGGGAAATAGCAAAATCTAACGGATAAAAATGATCAAAGGAGTTGATCTAAGGGTAAAAAACTTGATAGCACCAATAACTTGGTACTATTAATAGTATAGTAGCCGGACTCTATATATATATATATATATATAGCGTAGGGCTACTATACTCTTATGAGTATAAACCCCTTTATACTCATAACTTTTTCACCCTTGGATGAAGGAATGTGCGGTTAGAATGATAGTGGTCCCCCTAGGGTTTACTAGGTTGTTGAGAAAATAGTATAAATCCTAGGGATTACTATAATCCTAACCGCACATTCCTTCATCCAATGGATGAAAACTTATGAGTACAAAAGAATTTTACTCATATGAGTATAGTAGCCGGACCCTATATATATATATATATATATATATATATATATATATATATATATATATATATATATATATATATATATATATATATATATATATATATATATATATAGGGTCCGGCTACTATACTATCGGTAGCACAGAGGCCTCCGTGCTACCAAGTTGTTTTCAATGATGCGACTTCCGAATCGGCGATCGGTTTCGTTAGACTTAATCTACGCTATTTAAAATATCTAGAAACCAAATTTTATATTTTTTCGACATCATTTACCAAATGATCAAAGGGTTTCAAAAGTGATCAAAAGGTCTCGTTTTCAATCTTAGGGTATTCAAATCAACGATTCACACCATTAAAACTGATCTAAGGTATTTAAAGTTTTTAGAAAAAAAAATTGATATTTTTTTGACATAGTTTACTTTATGATCAGACCATTTCAAAATTGTTAATTTTCAATGACTACGGCAAGTTTGTAGTTTAATGGTGTAGAAGAATCTAAATTTATTCAAATTTTGATAGAAAATACTTTAAACTATTTAAATCAAGATCAGCATCCTTGATCTTGAATTTAAAAGTCCTATCCTGAAATTTTAAAGATTGTTCAATTTTCACTGATCATTTTGACATGATTTACTTACTAAGTAAACAATGTCGAAAAAAATTAAAATTATATTTCTAAGAACTTCGTATACCCTAGATCATATTTAATAGCGTGGATCGTTTTATTTGAACACCCTAAGATCGAAAGCGATACTACAGATAATACAGGAGCCTAGCTCTATATATATATATATATATATATATATATATATATATATATATAATCTTGTGCGAGAACAATCACCAAACTATTTCCAATCATAAATAGAAGCAAGTAGATATAGCGGAAGAATTGTCGTCGCTAAATGCAAGCTGCTTGTTATCAACTTCTGCGAATCTAGAAGGTATGGTAAACAATGAAAAAAGAAAAAAAGAAGTAAAAAAAGAGTGGTACCTGTGAGATACAATCCCTGTTGTCACGACAGACGATGTCTGCAGGACATTCTTTCCAGCCACTTCAACAGCATCACAGATTTTTCCTAATCATCAAACATAAGAAAAATAAAAAATTATTACCATTCAGTGATTGCAGAAAAGTTCCAACGGCTCTACATCATGCGAAAAAATTTCAATGGCTCTACAACATGCGAAAAAAATATGATAGGAAACTATAGCCCAAGGGTTTTGACCATCTGATCTCAACTAACACCCTAGCAAGTGTTGTTTAAAGCAAATCTTTCTCATGTAACTAACTATATCCAGCTCCCTAGCCAATCAGTATTAACGAGAAAACACCTTGTAAGTTAACATTTTCAAATCAATTAAAATCAGCCTGGTAGTTTTGAGGCTAAATGCGCCTAGAGATATCATGGAAAATGAAAATCTCATGTAATACGATGTTCAGGTTTAGTTCAGCGGTTCAAAGGCGCATAATTTTACATATTTCTCTTTAAAAAATGGATTTCTTTCATCTGTTAACAACTTCCTTCATTTCAAGATTGTGCAAATATTAGGCTAACCTATTCTTGGGATAGGTGACCATCACATAGGGAATTCACTTGTACTAGTGATTACTTCATGTACCATAAGTAACAGTGGTTTTCATATTCCTAGCATCCCAAAGAAATCGTTAAAACAGTGAAGTCTAAGATGTCTTGGGCTTACTCGAAAAGGAAAAGGAATTGATGTAGTAGTTGGATAATAAGTGAAAAAAAAGAGAGGAAACAAAAGAAGATTTAACAAAAATTGACAAAAATTAATCGGAGGCTATTTTCATAAGGTATTACAAGTTTAGAGGGATACATAGATTAATATAAAATTTAGAGGGGCATGTAAGTTATTTTTAAATTATACAAGGATACACTACTATTTAACCCTTTTAAACATACGTAGTAGTTAGATATTTTCCGATTCCCTCAAATCTCTTTTGGGTTGAGATACATGAACCGACAGCTCAGGTTACCTATTTTCAATTTAAAATTGTGGGAAAGGATACAATCTACTTGACAGATGCCTAAAATTTGGATAGATTCTATGAGGAAATGAATATGCCTGACACACAGGTATCAATTATAAAGTGAAAAAAGCCTTTTGTGGAATCATACCATATCACATATAAAGTCAATCAGCATTCTGTGGCTATTTACAATATTAGAGCCTTGGGAGATACTAATGAGCCAATCAGCCTTCGCAGATGTGATATTTCTTGCTTCTTTTAAGCTATGCTTGGTTTCGAAGAAAACTAAGGACAACAAAGTTATCTCTTACATTCCGTCAAACAGTCTAAAAAAATGGCTAGAGTTTTGGTCAAATTGGATTATTCTAAGTAAATCCTAAAATAACCCGAAAATAATTATTTCACTTTTTTAGTGGAAGAGGGCTATTCTTATGTTTACACTTAGCTTATTAAGTACCGAGCTGAGGTTCTTTTAGAAGCACGAGACATTCGTACTTCCAAATTGTTTTCGATGATAGGATTTTCTAATCGAAGATCAACTCTGTTAAATTTGATTTAAGGTATTTAAAATATCAAAAAAATAAATTTTATAATTTTTCGATATTATTTACCTAATGATCGAGAGGGCTCAAAATCAACAATTTAAATGGTTGATATGTTATGCATCACGAACACTTCTATAAGCCTCGCGTGTCCGGTTGGACACGCGCATGTCCATGTCGAGTCTGTGTTGAGTCCAACACGAACATGCCATGAATGTGCGTTCAACGCGGATTCATGGCCATCCTATAAAAAATATATTTTTTGTTGTACTTTTTTAAAATGTATACATAATGTAAGATAATAAATATTTTGAATTTTTGATAATGCATATAATTTTTTTTGGACAATATAAATAAATTTCGGACACACGCATGTCCATGTCGAGTATGTGTCGAGTCCAACACGAGCATGCCATGAATGTGCGTTCGACGCGGATTCATGGCCATCCTATAAAAAAATATATATTTTATTGTACTTTTTTAAAATGTATATATAATGTAAGATAATAAATATTTTGAATTTTTGATAATGCATATAATTTTTTTGGACAAAATAAATAAATTATGTATGGTGGAGAATTTTTTTCTTAAAATATATGAACTATCAATGAGAAATTTATTAACTTTCATTCATATAAGAAATATAATAATATTTTAGCAAAATTAATATATATGTATATAGAGTCCGGCTACTATGCTTGTACAAGCACCAAGGAATTGGTGCTTGTAAGTTTTCTACCGTTAGATCTACCCCTTTGACTAATTTCATCCCTTAGATTATTCTCTTCCACCAACCACTCACTTAACCCAATGGGTCAACTATAATTCTAACCACACATTTTTTCATCCAAAGGCTAAAAACCTACAAGCACCATTGATTTTGTACTTTTAAAAGCATGGAAACTCAATTCTATATATATATATATATATATATATATATATATATATATATATATATATATATATATATATATATATATATATAATGTTTTATTTTATTAGGGATTTTCATTTTGTATTCGTGTCCTAATTTTTTAAAAACTATTAAATTGCTGTGTCCGAGTCATGTCATTTCCCATGTCCCATATCCGTATTTGTGATACCTAGTTGATATAAGCCGTTTACAAATTTAACGATGTAGAAATATCGTAATTAGATAAAATTTTGATAAAAAAATTTTTATACTATAAAAACTAGATCAATATTTTTTATCTAAAATTATAGGATAGAATCATTTCTCTTTGCGAAATTTTTATTTTCAGGTATTAATTTTTAGCTCTTTCAATCACTACATAAATAATATCAAAAAATTGCAAAATTTATTTTCTAGATATTTCAAATACTCTAAATCAATTCTAACGAAATCGGTCGTCAATTCACAAGTTCCATCATTGAAAACAATTTGGAAGCACAAAGACTTCCGAGGCAAATCACCTAAAGGGTAGTTTTACATTCAACAGATTTCACACCATCAAAGGCACCGAATCTAAATTTTTATACTTTATTTGGATGGAGAGAAAAGAAGTGAAAAGAAAATGAGGGAAAAGAAAAGTAAAGAAAATTAAAGGAAGCAATTTTCTCTCTTGTTGTTTGGATTAAGTGAAGAAAAGAAGAGAAAATAACTCTCCCCCATTCTCCCCACTTTCTGGAGAGAAGAAAATGCCTCCCGTTTTCTCTCCTTTTCTATTCATTTCTCTTCTTTTCTTTTCTTAAGTTTAGATCCAAAAGAGAGAAAATAATTTTTTTGTCTTCTCTGTCCTTTTCTCTCCATCCAACCGGAGTGCTTACGGAGTGTTAAGCAGTTATTCATCACAATCATCTAACCATATTTACAAAACAATAACAAGATGTTTAATTCGAAAGATGAAACGATTAATGTTGTATTTGATGAAGAAGAAGTTACAGAATGAAGCAATCAACATAGTATTTAATTGAGAAGAAATTAAAGCACATACCGAATCCATCAAGCGATGCAAGGACGATTTCTCCAGGCAAGAGGGAGAAGAACTTTTTGCCTGCTTTTGAATTGACAACAGGGCCTGCAAAGAACCCGGACACCTTCACAACGCCATTAAGGATGCCATTTGCCACCTTGTCCGACATCTTCGTGACCCTCCGAACCCTGTTGAAGAAAACACACAGAATCGTTTTGTTTCAACAAACATCTAGTAGCCATTGAAACAATAAGGTTGCAATGGATTTTACGAGAGTCATCGTCTATAATACCTCCTCATCCTCTTCATGGCATCGCGGCTGACATCAGTGGGCTTGGAGCTCGCGCCGACCTTCCTCTTGAGGAAATCCTCCCCCCACTTGAGCCGATCGGCAGTGACGTCGCCGCACCACAAGATCCCCTTGATGAGCTGCACCGATCCCTTGGCGATCAGCCTCGCCACCGACCCGCTGTAGTCCTCAACGTTCGGCGCGAGCGTCGTCCAGTAAGCGGCCGAGCGTTTCTCCATCATCTCTTTCTTCGGCCCGTCCATCACCTCCGCCGGCGCCACCTCCCTCGCCACCGATCCATCCAGCACCTCCGGCCGCTCCCCGATTGCCGCCGGCTTCACCTTCTGGACGGAGAAGCTGCTGTAGGTCTGCAAGATCCGGTCGAGCTCCTGGAGAAGCGCTTCTTGGCCCTTGGATGCGAAGGTGAGACCATAGTTAACGACGCCGAGATCGGAAGCATCATCCGGGTCGCGGTCGGCATCGGGGTCGGGGGGGAGGTGGGAGGGGGGAACACGAAGGGAGAAGAAGTAGTGGGAGTGGTCGAGCTTGACGGCGGCCTCGTCGCAGGCGAGGGGCCACTGGACAAGGTCGTCGCCCCCGGCGCGAGAGCCGGAGACACGGGCGAGGACGGCGACGACGTTGGGGCCCTGGCGGATGCGGACAAGTGAGAAGTAGCCGGAGGCCAGCTCGACGCTGCGGTGGGAGTCGATGAGGTGGAGAATGGCGCCCGGGATGCGTAGGAGGGTCTCCTCCACTGGGGGCGGGAGGAGAGGCTCTTCGGCGTTAGCGTCTGCTTCAGGGAAGAGGTTCCCGAGAAGGTCGCGCATGTTGACGGAGGGGTATAAAGAAGAAGAGGAGCGATCGGGATTGGGATTGGGATTTGGATTGGGATCGGGATCGGCGGCAACTGTGGGGGAGGCATCGTGGTGGGAGGGGTAGAGGGAGTTGTGGGAGGGGGAGGGATCCGAAAGGAAGGGGGAGTGGAGGTCCGGGTGGGATTCGACGACTTGAGGGTAGAGCGGCTTCCCGGAGAGGTCGCCGCTGCTGCTGCTAGGCTGCTGCTGTTCCGAAGAAGCCATTGAATTAACCAAATAGAGATGATTTTCCGAGCAAGAGACGAAGGGAGAAATAAATATGACAGACAGAAGACTTTGGAGCAAAGCGACGAGCAACGCGTAGACTACGTGTACGGAGATGACGGCGAACGCGTGGGTATTACAAAAGGGAATGAGAGTTACTCCACGACAGAGAACTCTTCAAACTAGTGAAGGCCGCGCTACGCCGCGGTATAATTTTTTAAATAAATATTATTTTTTATTTTATTTTTTTTCGTTCACTATTACCTAACCTACAAAATAATTTTGTAGTCCATCAACACAGGTATAGAACAAAAGCCAGGTAAACACAAAGAAATATAAGTAAACTAAGCAGAAATAACCTTGTAGTAGTCAAGCAATTCCAGTTTCAATATCCAGCACAATAATCTACTAACAAATTCAGCCAACTTCAACCAGTGCCAACTTCACACATTGTTAAAAGGCAACGCAATAGTCTACCGAGTTCATCCAGAGTTAACAGGCAGGAAAAATAATAAATGTTTACGAAACTCAAAAGATCCAGAAAAAATAATAAATATTTACCAAACTCAATAGATACACTCCTTCGCAAAGAAACCTAGCAGCAGAGTATTTATGTTGCACCATTGCCCAGTACCAAAACATCAAATATAGCCAAGGAGATGTTAAGCAAAAAACAAAAGATGAGAAGAGAAGAAGAGACAAATGCAGCTTAGAAAGAAAAGAAGAGTAAATTTTAGATACATAAACAACAGAGAGAATGAACACATTTCATGAGAGGAACGCAGCTTGCAGAGAAGAGAAGAACACGAAAAAACTTACAAATTGACAATAGAATCCACTTTGCATTTGGGGAACCACAACAATATTTACAAATGATTAGCAAAGTGCGGTAACATTCATGAACTTACAAACTTACAAAAGGAAATAAACTTACAAATTGACAATAGAATCCACTTTGCATTTGGGGAACCACAACAACATTTACAAATGATTAGCAAAGTGCGGTAACATTCACATTCGAAAACTGCACTAAATGGAGGTTGGGCAATATATTTTAGGATTAAATAAAATTTTTTAGGATCAAATGTAGGTTGGGTAACTTATTTCTTTTGTATTTGTCAACCAGGAACAGTTCAGCACAATCAGAATCAATAGTAGCCGGGAGAAGAAGCAGCATCAGTAGTTGGAAGTACCAGTAGTTGCAGCAGCTGGTTTTTGATCAATTCTTCAACTTTATCATCATCTTCTTTTTGTTCTCCTCAATTTTCGGATAAAATTTGGGCTAATATTTATGTCAAAAGATAAAATTTCTACAGAAAAGATTCAAGCATTTTTTAACCGAGACCACTGCATCACAAATTCTTGTTTCAACTGTTAATGAATTAACAGAAAGTAAGCTCTAATACCTCAGGCTTCTTATCCTCCGGATCAGGAATGTACTCTTTGTCATCCCAATCTTCAGGCTACAAACAAAGGAAATTGCGTTGTTAAAAAAAAAAAGAGAAAAAAAAAAGAAAAAAAAAAAAAAAAACTATTAACTATGCGGATAGATAGGAGGTGTCGCAAAAACGATTAAAATATTTCTTACTTTCTTGGCAGCTGGGTCCTTTATTTTCTTCGGAGGAAGGATATCCCAATCATCATAGATGCTTCCTGATTTCTTCTCTTTGTTATCAATAAGAATGCTGTAAGTGGCATCAGGGCGGATAATGAATGTATAGGCATGAGTAAGTTGATCGGTCTCACACGGCACTTCCTTTTTAATCAAATGGTTCTTTCCATCACGAGAAAGAATAGTATGGACCTTTTTGGTGCTGTACCCACAAATATCAGGTCCAAACATGATGCTGCAATTCGGAACAATGTTCACTCGGTAAGATCTCCAATGACAAAATAAAAGTTTAAGATTAAGAACAGAGCAACAAAAGTTCAATTCTCTAGACATATCGAACTATCAACTACCTATCCTAAAGCAATTTTCATTTTACAGTCTATACTTATGATATATTTGTTTTGGAGAGATGCTTAGCCGACATCCTCTCCATAAACTCCCTCGCGACCTGCTCCCTTTCCTCATTCAGCTTAAGTCTCTGCAGGTGTGACGACGCGTTCCGAACTGTTGCGCCCATCTGTTTCAGTCTCTTGTCCTGCTGCAGACTTAGCGCGGTGTTCGACTACAAACATTTAGGTAATGACAATGTCATGTACACCACAAAATTGCTTAAATAAGTAAGAAATTAATACGACAAAAACCTGTCTAATCCAAAAATAGCACTCGTTAGAAAGCAAGTTAACTTTCTTAATAGTTGGGATCATATTAAAGATACTTATACACAATCTTGTGATAACTGAAAATATGGTTTCCTAGTTTGAAAATTCCTTTTTTCTTGCTTTGTGTATCTCAGAAACACGTACCACAACACAACTGTCGAACTTGAACAAAGAAAATGAGTCATGAATCCAAATCAATTGAAATATAAGTAAACTTTTCAATATGTACTGTGACTTTGTCCATTTGGGAAACTCTTTTTTGCTCAGTAAATGGTTTTTGAAGAGTCTACACCTCTCTCTGCCAAGTAAGATGATTTTTACCTCAAGAAATTGAGCTCCAGCTTCGAGCTCGGGCTCCTTCCATAATGGCATGTCGATTCTAGCGTCGTACAAGTTCTTCGCGATCGAAAAGCTCCGGACGATGATCTTCCTTCTCTTCTCCATTTCTTGATCCATCTTTGGGGCGTCCTTGGGATTTTCCCCCACATTATTAACCTTATTTCGGTAAGCAATAACCGCCTTTACGAATTCCTATGCATATCAACAAAAGATGGATGAAGCTAAGATGAACATTAAGGTCACAACAGGACGATTCCAACAGACATAAAATTATCGAAAGAAACCTGAAATCGTAGCTAACACGACTTTGTCTAAACAAAAATAACATAATATACTCCGACAAAGAAACTGAGTTCATTTTGCAAACATGTATGCTAACTTGGTCAGTTTCCGAAATTGACATGATAGTCGAACGCGAGCACGACATGCGAATGAGAAGAGAGACTAATCTTTGAAACGATGCAATTGCTGAACACGAACATTACTATAGAACTTGAGAGAAGCAGAGTGATGAACTTTAGATCATTAAGAAGATTTGTATGTACCTGATAAGCCGCTGGGCATCCTGGATAGTCGAACTCGTCGGAGCTTGGCCGCCTCATCCGTTCAGGATGAAACTGAAGGCCCATTATGAACTTACCCTCCTCCGGATTATACGCATCCGGGTCGTAGAACCCTTCAATCAATCCATCAGGGGCGAAAGCCATTGGAACAAATCGGTCCGCCAACCTCTTCACGCCCTGATGGTGGTAGCTGTTCACCATGAGCTCCATCTTTCCCTCTTGTAGTGAATCGTGGAACTACGAATGCAGGGGAGTGTTCTCGACGACCGCCACCGGGTGGCGGTGGCTGTCGTAGTCGTCGTAGTCGATGTGCACAACGGCCTCTTTTCCGGTCTTGGAGAGTTCACACTCGACGTCTTGGTAAAGGGTGCCACCGCAAGCAACATTGAGGACCTGGTGTTAAATAGGAAATCAAATCAAACTCCGTTGCTCTGCGGCAGATAAAATATAGAATCGATAACATTTCCATATAAATCCTTCCTGAGGACTTGTTCATGCTGCAACAAAAGCAGAAGCAAAAGCAAAAGCAAAAGCAGTGCAATTGGAGCTTCAAAAACCTTTGCATTCAATGGATCTCAATTGATTTAATGATAATCTCCAAGCACTTGCTTAGAGAGTAGGTCATCCAAAGTTTTTTCTATTTTTTTTTTGTATTTTTATTATTATCCCAAAAGGAACCCAAAGAACATGATTGAAATGGGAAAACATAAATTCTATAAATATGGATTAAAAAGAATGGTAAAACTTACATAGAAAGAAACCATAGAGAATTTCAGAAAAAGAACTATAAATGACAAACAAAAGTTCTAAGTTTTCTCTAATTTTATTGAAATAATTATACTTGAATTGAATACTAAACATTGGGTAAAAGAATATGGGTTGAATTAATAAACTATACATTTTTAAAGTCCAATTTAGGAACTAACAAATGTAGGATCATATATATATATATATATATATATATATATATATATATATATATATATATATATATATATATATAAAGAATAAAATAAAATAAAATAAAAAATCAAATCCTAAATAGCACCAAAGTTTTGTGAAGTATTATTATTCCATAAATATATTGAAGTGAAAGAGAAATGCAACTTAAGATATATAGGTAATCACAAATTCTCATGAAACACAAGAAGAAATAGATTGAAATTGATTTGCCTGCAATACATGCAAGAAAAAAGCTACAATTAGATTCCCGCAGTAAGATTTAGCCAAATTCTGTGATGAATAGTCTCATTACTCTCTTCTTGGGAAAAATATTGGGACTTTTTCATTGAAAATGTAAAAAGCATATCTCATTTAAGAACCAAACTAATATTAACCTACTGCAAGGAGAGGAAGTGCGCAGTTGTACGTTCTTAAAGATATCTAAAGAAGAAACCTATAGAAATTGAAAGTTTCAAATCATATTATTTAACCTTTTCTTTTAGCATAAAATAAACACTTAAGTCATGTTTGCTGTAAAAATTTGGGCGACATAGCTAACTATTCCAGCCTAGTTGGAAAATTTAGTACACCATTTTTGTTCTATATCTTTCTCCAAAATGGGTATAGTCCAACTCAACTAATTGAAATTTCTGCAAATGGAGAAGAGCTGGTAATGTGGATGGAGATTGGAAGCATACTTACCATTAGAAGAAGCAAGAGTATGCAATAGGTTTTTAAAGGGAAAAAAAATGAAGCAATGCTGAAGTTTATAGTGCCCTTCATATCTAGTTATAGTTTTTCTGAGAACTCCTCTACCTACTTCAAGACTTGAACGAAAAATATAAAAATAACATACATCAAGTTGATCATGCAAAAAAAATCTATCAGTGTACTGTTAATACACATCTTCATCTCATGCAGCCAAAATGGTTTCCTTACGAATTAAAATATAAAACGTACATTCAGGAAATTACTTAGGAGAATGTCTCAAGGAAGAAGGTATAGAGTCTGAAGTTTTGAGAGAAACCGAAATGTACAATGTGCGCCAGATTACGCAACATGAAACGACAACAGTAGTCTAAACAATTTTAGACCTATTCAACTTTGCTAATGCCTCTGCTTGCGGCGGTGGAAGGTTAGGATTCTCTATATTGTTATTAGGACTTCTTATATATATATATATATATATATATATATATATATATATATATATATATATATATATATATATATATATATATATATATATATATATATATATATATATATATATATATATATATATATATATGTATAGTTAGTTTTTAAGGTTTTTTATACATATATATTAGGATATATATTAAGATTCTAATCATTTTGTATAAAAATTATACATAGTTTTTAAATGCGAGGAAGACAATTACCTTATATCAATATCAACGGAAACCTCGATTAGAGGGTGAGCAAACACAACATTTGAGAAAAGAGAAGGTGCCATGAATAGAGCAAACCTCTTTCTCCATTCATTACCAAGTTGCGGTGTTTTTCACTGATGCTCTGAATCATGCACAGATAAGTTTGGGCTGCTGAACCTGGAAAGAGACAACATAGTGTGGGAAATAGGATAGAAATGCATAAAAATAACCACAAATCAGGAACTGACCATTACCTTGTTCTCCTGTTTGATTTGAGCTATGAAGGAGAAGAGGGGAGTAGACGTTTTTTGAACCTTATTTTCTTTCTTCTGCTGATTTAAGTACATTAAGGAATGGAATAGAGGTTCTTAAAAAAGACAACAAACTTATTCCAGCCTTAAGTAGAAATATTGCAAAGAATAAACACACCGATTCATATAGGCGGAAAAATGTTGATTCATATAGGTGAGAAAAGAGAACAAAGAAGCATACATGAAGGTTCAAACTAAAAAACAATGTAATTTTGATTAGAAAATTAATTTAAATTCAAATTTTAAGTTAAAACTGCTAATTTTGGATTCTAACTTTGATTACGAATTTAGGCAGTGGATGTAAATTTTCATTAAAATTTTAATTTGAACATAAATTTAATTTGTGAATTCAATATCTTATTCAAATTTGTACAGAAGTTTAATTCAAATTTTATATTCAACATATGAATCAACATTTATATGGATTTTAAATTAAATTCATAAATAAAAGTTTGAATTTGAATTATAATTTTGAAGATCGGATTTAAATTTTATATTTCCAATTTTAAATTATATTTTTAATTTCATATTTTATAGTCAATTGAACCTTCCTTAACGTCAGGGGCTATTTGTTAAGAAATAGACCTCCGTAGCTGTTAGTGACTTCGACGGTGTAGCGGCAGGTGGTTCCGTGGAGGGCGCCGATGACGTGCTTGTCGCTGTCGCGGTTGACGCGGTTGTAGTGGTCGAGAAAGATGATATACATCTTCTTTTCAATATGTGAAAATAGTGGAAAATTGAGTTCACGTTGTGTTTTTTGTCCCAAACTCTAAATTAAAATGACCTTTTTCATCAGAAAATTGGATTATAATGATCATTTTTCCATCATTTATTGTATTAAATGAAAAGAGATGAGGATGGCATAATTTATTGGTCAAAATTTCTTATCAGCTACATGAGGGCACGAAAATGTTACAGTCCGAAATAGATGTGGCAGAATGCAAAATTAATATACCATAATGCGGTATTTAAAGTTCTCCCTAAATCTAGAAAAAAATCTAAAGATGAAAATAGAAACAGGAAATGAAAAGTCGTGGGATACAATAATCTAATCTCAAGTAAAAATAAAGCTAACTCTTGATCAATCTAGGAGCAAAAACATCACCTAATTCTAGACCCTTCAGTTATTATAAGCTTGGAAAGCTCTCAAATATTTACTTATTAGCTAAACTACTCAAAGCTAAAGCAATTCTGTTTATGTTCCAGGAGTAATTACTTCATCATTCTCTACTGTAATATTCATAATCAATGCCAGCTTTACACCTAATCTAATTCTTGTGTGAAATATAGCGGACTTTATAGAAACTTGTTGCTTCTGAGATTGCTTTTGAATACCGTACTTGGTACTACGATAACAAATTATAGGAACTTGCTCCAATTCAACTAAGAATATGTAGCTTTACACCTAATCTAATTCTTGTGTGGAATATAGCAGACTTTATAGAAACTCGTTGCTTTTGAGAGTGCTTTTGAACACCGAACTTGCTACTACGATAACAAATAATAGGAATTTGCTCCAATTCAACTAAGAATATGTTTGACCTTGCTTCTATTTTTCTGCTTTTAGCAGTAGTCTCTAGAAGAGTGTTTGGTAAAGAGAACAATTTGCAGTTTCTACTTTAGCTAGGAACGAAGATAAATATACTAATATGGTGCTTTTCCAAGCAGCAAAAGTCAAAAATTAGCACACGCCAATCACTCATAGGAGTGATTGTGTGAATGCTATAAATCAAGTTCAAGACAAAAAACAACAGCTCCCAACGATATCGCAATAAACACCATTACGATCATCAAATTATGTGATTAGGACAAACAATCAGAAGCAATGTGATGATCCGGACTTCCGTAAGGACTGTTACAGTGTTAACAGCAACTTTAGGAAGCTTATACAGTGTAATGGAGCTTGTAGTGTCGAAATTGGACCTCAGAAATGGACCCGGCACGAAAATCGGGTCAAGTGGGCCTTTCCGGGGACTTTCGGCAAAATTTCGGATGAGAATTTGAGGAATCGGACGGCGGATTTGGACTCAGCGCGCGAAAACGATCAAAATAGTGTATTCACTTAATTTTCGGCGAAAATTACTGTTCACGCCGGAACAGTAACTCCGGCCGCCGGAATTACTGTTCCGGCGGCAGGCGGCAGGCGGCGGCGCACGGCGGAGCAAGGCGGCGCAGGGGGCGGAGCAGGGCTGCGGGCAGCGCGGGCAGGCTAGGGCAAGCGCGGGCAGGCACGCAGGCGGCGGGGTCCACGGGCAAGGCGTGCACCGGGTGCACGGAAGGTGGGCAAGGCCACGTGGCAGCCCCTGATTGGCCAGACGGAGTAAAGAATGGCGGCTTGTCTGTGACACGTGTCACGTTCTGATTGGCCGACACATTCCGGAAGACCCGGCGCGTAGACCGGGTGCGTGCACCACGTGGACACGTGGCCACTGTTCATTGGCGGGCGCAGAGCCGCCCACGTGCGCCGGGCGCGTGGAAAACGTGGGCGGCGGCTGACACGTGGCACATTTCTATTGGCCCGTACGCCTGTTTCGTGTTCTGGGAGGCGTGGCGCAGTCTGATTGGCCGAATTTGGTGTTTCCTGTTCTGTCCTGGGATTCGGTGTGGAGCCCGAATAGGATTTTGGCCCATTATAAATACCCCTCCCTCTCTCTTTGCAAATTCCGAATTTTAGAGAGAGAAAGTGAGGTTAAGGCCTTAATGAAAGTTGTTCCTCTCTCTGTCCTCCATCTCCCCTAGAAGTTTCTGAATTTTTGGAGTTGCCGACAGTGAGTTATCTGCGACGCGGCGCGCTTCGACGTTTCCCTTTTTTGGCCCGTTTCCGTCGCAGTTCAGTCGGAAAATTGCTGTGAGCAAACCAGGAGGAATTTTTGGACTATTTTTGCGACAACATGTTCCTAAGAGGTAAGGCTTCGTTTTTCATGTTGATCACTTTGCTCCGTTTTGCACTTTTGGCACGGTTCCCGAGGCACCTCTGACCCCCCTTTTTGCTGTGGTACTTTCTGGACAGCATCGACTTCTCTGATTTATATCTTGAGCTAGGAGCATCGGATCGAGGCGTTTAAGTAGTCGATTTTGATCTACTCGTCGCGAGGAACGTAACCGTGATTTTTCTGGATTTTTCGGAGTACTGTACAGAGGTGAAAATCCCTCTTTTTTTTGTGCTGTTTGGAAAAACAGCAAAGGCTGTATTTTTGGGATTTGTATTTACACCGGGTGTGTTGTTCTGTACAGTTGCGCACTGTTCTCGACGAATTGCGGGAATAGAGAACTGTGGACAGCAAGGAGGCTTCCTGGGTGTGGATTTTGCTTTTCGAGGTGGGTGGTTGTTGCTTACCTCATTTTTGACTAACTCACTAGGAGTATTAGAGATCCCCTATTTTTTTTAAACTGATAAAAGGTATTCTAATTGTGAATTGCATGAGTAGACCCCACAGATTATATGACGGCTTATTTATATTAAATTGGAACACAGTTGTTGGGACAAAGGCTATATCATAATCTCGCATGCAAAATGACTTATTATGTTGGGACATTTAAACCATCCTTTTCTAAATAAATATCAAACACTTTTCTTCAGTTTTAACAGAGGACAATTGCATGCTTGTATGGACATCTAGATAGGCCACTATTTATTGCTACACTATTATTGGGACTTGACTTAGGAGAAACCATATTTTATTATTCTTCTTTGCACTCAGATGCATGTTGCTCGGTTTGAGCAGGGTTTTGGGGTAGTGTAGTTGAGGCCATTGAGTCTGGGACAGGTTAGACTCGATTATGAGTTGTGGGGCATTGTGGTAACCGCGGATATCAGGCGGTTGGCCAGATGTTGATTACTTTATCAGGCTTTGGACTCATGGGGTATTGCGGCAACCACGGACATTAGGCGGTTGACCGGATGTTTTCTTGTGCATCAGATTGGGGGATCGGGCTTTTTGCTAGTGGATGGATTTTCCCACTTATTGAGTACTATTGCATCAGATCGGGGTTTTCTTTAGTGGATGGGTTTTCCCACTTTGATCAGAGTCGTGATCCAGTCCTGCTGTTTTATGGCACTTATGATACTTATTACTGAGATACTTTACTAGTGTGGGTCGCTCCCCTCGAGTGCCACTCCGGAGTGTGCGACAGGCAGGCTTTGAGTCCTTGAGACTCCTTTTACATCGGTGTTATGCGTGGGCTGGCATACCCGATACGGCAGGCACAGCAGGCAGTACCAGTTTTTACTGGTGACTAGATTGGGTTTATCCAGGCAGGCAGGGTAGATACTGATGCATACTTACAGTCATTTCCTTCGGCATGGCATTTAGAGGCATAGTAGTGGTAGTTTCCTCTTTATCAGCAGCCTTTATAGCTTACCACTGTCCTTTCCTTTTGCCTCTAGTAGTCCTAGTGGGTGCGTCAGCATTCGAGGTTTTACCCACTAGGGGAGGCTACTGGTTTATCTAGTAGTTCTCACCCCCATTGTTGTTTCCTGTCTCTTCTCCTTTGTGTTGCAGAGTCGTCTGCAGGAGCTGCTAGGCCATCGGCAGCTGATCGAGGTAAGGGGATCGCTAAGTAGATAGATCTCCTGTGAGACTGAGTTGTTGTTAGTCAGATGTTGTACCCTTTACTCAGACTGATGTATTTTTTTCTTATTTTGGGTCTGGCTTTGGCCAGCAGGCTGTACTATTTTGGTGAGCTGAGAGATTATTGTATTTATTACAGCTTTATTATTATTTCAGTCTGAGATACTATGTGATTCTTCTATTTCAGCTCTGTATTATGCTCTTTATTGTACATTTCTTATATCTGATGTGACGCCCCACTTCCCAGGGGGTCACCCATCCTAGAACTACTCTAGCTCTAGCACGCTTAACTCTCATGTTCCTCTTGGATTTTGCTACCATCCAAAATGCTATAGCCGGGTTAGAGATTTTAGTCCTATTATATCATTTATATATAGGACTAATCCAAATTCCGGGGGTGTCACATTCTTCCCCCCTTTAAGCCCTGACGTCCACGTCAGGCTCAAGCACACTCACAAGCACCAGGCGATGTGAGACTCGTCTCGCTAACCTTAGCCGACCTTGTGAGGAGCTGCACTCCACTCACAATGGTCATTAGCCGGGGAGCCTCGCTCTACCCGCTATATAACCCTGGCTCAGCCGAGACTCATCTCACATTTCCGGCTGGTGAATGGCTCTGATACCAACTGTGACGCCCCACTTCCCAGGGGGTCACCCATCCTAGAACTACTCTAGCTCTAGCACGCTTAACTCTCATGTTCCTCTTGGATTTTGCTACCATCCAAAATGCTATAGCCGGGTTAGAGATTTTAGTCCTATTATATCATTTATATATAGGACTAATCCAAATTCCGGGGGTGTCACATCTGAGCAGGTTACCAGCGCTTCGTGTACATAGAAAATTCTGTGTGCACGGCGGATCTGTTGGCGAGCCCGGGTTCTGGTTTACAACCGGGGCGTGATAGATTAAGTTGGTATCAGAGCTTAGGGATAGGTCAGTTGGGACTTAGGAAACCCTAGGCTTTTGGCAGACCCTAGGATGATAGGGCGCGAGAGACGAGACATTTTGCGAAAGTCGTTGATTTATTGTTTGACTCTTCCAGTGAGTGAAGAGGGATCGACATACCCAATTTCTGGTGAACAGTTATGTTGGCTGCAGACAACATAAAGTCATAGAAATAGGGGGATGTCTTTGACTTTCGCTAGATTGGGTCATGCGGGATTGTGTTATTGATTCGAGGTTTCTTGTGGCAGGATGCCTCCGCGACACAGGATGTTGACGCGTTCTCAGCCTTCTTCCCCTGAGCCCGAGCAGGAGGAGTCCGGGCAAGGCCAGCAGAGTGAGGTGCAGGAGCTACAGGCTCAGATGGCTCAGATGTCGGAGGCTGTTCGGCCTCAGGAGGAGGCCATGGGTCGGCTGACGCAGATGTTAGAGCAGAGGGCGCAGCCTGTTGTAGCACCCCCGGAGAGTTCTCCTGTAGTGGCCCTGATTCCCATGCAACGTTCTTCCGATGAATCCACTGTTAGAACACCTATCATTGGTGTATCTGGCCCATGGTGCATCAATAGGATGCCACAGATGGACCATGTGTGATATTATTTGCTGTGTTGGCTTTCGGCTGGGTTTGCCGAAATTTCGGAAAAGAATTAGGCCAAACAGAGGTCGGAAATGGATTCAGCACGGAAAAACGCTTGAAAACGGCTATTTGCTTGTTAAATTCTGAGTCCGGATGCCCAAAAACGGACTCCCGGAAGTTTTTCGCGCATTTTGGTGCATGGGAACAGCCGTGGACCAGCCCCTGCCACGTGGCAGCTTCTGATTGGGCCGGCGCATACCGCTCGGTCCACAGAGCTTGGGCGCTGGTGCATGGACCGGCGCCTGGACACGTGGCGGCTGCCCATTAGCGGGCTCACGCGGCTTGGTCCACGGGGGCGCGCGGTTGGTGCAGTGGACCGGGGCGGGCCACGTGGCTTCTTCTGGTTGGTCGGTCCATACGCACCTGGCGTATGCGACGCGGCACAGTGCCACGTGGCAGACGCCGGTTGGCGGGTCAACGCACGCGCGACAGCGCGTGGACCGCGCCGGGCGCGGCGCACGATGGACCCGCCGGGCCACGTGTCGCCCGCTGGTTGGCGGGCGCAGCGACCCGGGTGGGCCGCCGTGAACCGCGGCCCGTGGTCGCCGCCGTGGACCTCGCTACACATGGCGCGCCATGATTGGTGGGCGCATGTGCGCCGGGCGCGGGGAGCGCGGGGCCGGACACGTGGCGGCCATCGGGTGGCCCCGCACCGCTGTCCCCTGTTCGGGGGGACACGTGGCGGCACCGGATCAATCCGGGCGCGCACAGTGTTGGGCCGGGCCCAACACTGTAGGCGCCCGAATGTTCCGGGCGCCCGAAAGTGGGCCCAAAAGCCCCTTTGACTTGTCTTTTGGGCTGATTTCGGGTGAGGCCTATAAATAGGCCCCTTGGGGCTCATTTTTGAAGCTTTTCCCGAGAGTTTTAGCCCCTGAGCCCTTTACCAATTTTCTTTCTCTCCCTCTTGTGCATCTTCCGGCGAAGGTTCAGAATTTTTGGAGGCCGCGACGACGGCGACTTCTACATCGGGGTGCGGAGCGACGATCTACTGTTGGAGGCCCATTTTCGTCGCAGTTTAGTCTGGGAGGTCTACCGGGCTACCCCGACATTATTTTTGGACGATTTCTGCGGTGACGGTTTCGTAAGAGGTAAATCTACATTTTTCGTGTTGGACACTTTTTCTGGATCCGAGCTTTTCTTGGGGTTCTGGGTACATTTTTAACCCCCTTTGCGACTGTTGGTTGATTTGGACAGCACCTACTTGTCGGATTTTTATCTCCTCATCCGGACATCGGAATTCGACGTTTCAGGACTCTATCGACATCTACTCTTCGCGAGGATCGCCGTCATATTTTTATTGGAATTTTTGGAGGAAGTTTTTCAGGTGAAAATTTCGTGTGAATGGGACTGTTCATCACAGATTTTGGGATTTTGGAATTTGTGTGGTTTAAAGTGTAATTTTGGTGTATGTTTGTACCCAGGAGTTTGTGAGCACTTCTACCGTGTTGTTGGCTTGGTGGGATTTGTGATTTGACAGTTGTGGGCTTTCTCAGCTGTACGATTCCGGACAGTTAGCACTTTCAGGTGGGTGACCTTGCTTCCAAGAACTCTGGACTGTGTACTAATTCTATGTGTGTAGGATCATGCATGTTAGAAATTGGAGTATTAGCATGTGTAAAACTGTATGTTGTATCTTGTATATCAGTTGTTGAATCTTTTGATTCCGGCACTATGTTAAGTAATGAAATCTTGGAATTTGACCTAGCACCCCTGTCATATGTATCATGTTCAGCCAGTCTGTAGAAAAACTCCAACTTGGGCTAGGTTTTTATTGCTCTAGACATTCCACATCACGATACTTCATTTCACTATGGACTTAGCTTTTCCTCGCCCGAGTTGTGGGCCGAGAGGTCGGGTGATTGTGGGATGCATTTGCACTCGTGTCTGGGGACCGAGTGGAGTTGATAGCAGTCTTTAGATTTGATTTCTTTGGGAGAGTGATAGTGATGGTAGATCTGGGTTCTTGGAAACTGTCAGAGAGACAGTGAGTTTCAGCTGTGTAGATTCCAGCCAGTGAGTGAGTCAGTGATTTGTTTGGTGGTCGATCTTATTGATCGAGGATTGGATCATAGCCTGCATGAGCCACATTAGAGCTTTACAGTGATACTTATGGGTTACTTTGACTCGAGCGGGTCGCTCCCCTCGAGGGCCACTCCGGAGTAGGCGAGACCGGGTTGTGTACCGGCGTGAGTTTGAGATGTTCTTTAGCGACTTGTTGTTGCAGTGGTCCCTCTGGCTGTGCTTTCGTTGGCAGCCACGGACGCCCTACGTAAGTCCGCTCCTCCGGGACGTAACGGCAGTAGGTTGGCGCAGGTTTGACTGGACCCGATGTGGCAGTCAGTTTTGATTGGGTGATCAGGGAGGAGAGTTAGTTGTGGCATTATGTTCTTTCTGTTCCACTGTTGAGCATCTAGATAGAGGCATAGTAGCTGTAGAGTTACTTTTCCCCGCTTTCCTTATAGCACTGCATATGTTACTTTTGCCTCTGGTAGACTTAGTGGGCAGACCGTCGGGCTTGTTGGCGGCACCCACTGAGAACTACTGTGGGATGTAGTTCTCACACCCGTCGTGGTGTTTTCTCCCCAGGGACTTCTGCTCCAGTTCCTGCAGCTCTTGTTGCTGATCCAGCTCCTTCTGACCGAGGTAAGGGCGTCGCGAGATAGATCCCCTCCTGTCGTCTTCAGTGTGTGAGTAGATGTACCCCAGTTCCATTTTGGTGTGTGTTATGTCGAGTGACTTTTGTAGTGAGGTTTTGAGTTGTACCTTCCTTTCCTGCTTTTATGAGAGACTCCTGTATTCTGGTGAGGTTGGTCTGTATATTTAAGAGTTGTAGTTTTATTTTATGTATTTCTTTCCAGCTTTTCTCTTTCAGCTCTGATATCTGCTAGTGTAGATGTTTTCTTGCAGGTTAGTCGCTACGCCTATACGGGGCTTCCCGTATGGGCGGCGGATCTGTTGGCGAGCCGGGGCGCAGTATCGCCCCGGGGCGTGACAGATTAGAGTGGTATCAGAGCCTAGGATGTAGGTCTTAGAGGACTTAGGAACCCTAGGCATGTGGTTGGACCCTAGGATGACTCGCGTGAGAGCCGTGATTTTAGCGAGAGTCCTGATTGGATTTCTAACTCTCCCGAGCGGTTCGGGGTGAGCGATTGACATGTCTTCCTTCGGTGGCAACTATGTTGGCTGCAGACAACATAGTACTTCGGAAAGGGGGACATGCCTTCTGACTTTCGCTAGATTGGGTCGAGAGATGATTTGGGTTCTGATTGTTTGCCTTGTCCCTCAGGTGGGGATGCCTCCTCGACGCTCGATGGTGACGCGTTCGCAGCCTTCGTCCTCTGAGCCCGAGCAGGAGGACTCGGGGCAGGGACAGGAGAGCGAGGTTTTGGAGCTCCGTGCCCAGGTGGCACAGTTGGCTGAGGCGTCTCGACGCCAGGAGGAGGCTGTGAGTCGGTTGACGCTCTTGTTGGAGCAGAGAGCGCAGCCGGCGGTGGTACCCCCTGAGAGTTCTCCGGTGCCTTCTTCCCCTGTGGTGGCACCGCCGGTTGTGCAGCCTGCACCAGCAGTTCCGGCTGAGCCTGTTTCCAGTAGGCCACCGTCTGGGACGTCGGGATCTTTGACTTTGGCAGAGCAGCAGGTTTTGGTGGGTCTTTTGTTGAGGTTTCGCAAGTTTGATCCACCCCGCTTTTCGGGCATGAGTGCTGAGCCGTGGGCGGCTGAGTCTTGGGTTACAGCTATGGAGCGCCATTTCGAGAGCCTTTTTATTGATGAGAGGTTCCGAGTTCTGTTGGCTACTCATTTTCTGGAGAG
Organism: Tillandsia leiboldiana; assembly: GCA_029204045.2. NCBI lineage: Eukaryota > Viridiplantae > Streptophyta > Magnoliopsida > Poales > Bromeliaceae > Tillandsia > Tillandsia leiboldiana. The sequence goes on from CM055069.1 coordinate 18,772,670, forward strand.
CAACGCCGAGGCCTGGTGGCGGCGTGTGCGACCCGCAGGTCCGCCTGGGACCCAGTTTATCTCTTGGGCAGAGTTTCGCGGTATGCTTCTTGGGGCCTTCTTTCCCGAGAGTGTTCGACAGAGCTTGGAGGAGCAGCTGAGGAATCTCCGCCAGGGAGATAGGCCCGTACACGCGTACATAGCCGATTTCAATCGGCTGTTGGCTAGTATGCCCCACGTGGCCAGAGATGAGACCCACCGGATCTACATGTTCGAGAGAGGGTTGCGTCGGGACATTTATCAGTTGGTCCGCTCCCTCAGATTACAGACTTTAGAGGCCTCGATGGAGCAGGCACTTTATGTGGAGGGTGGTGAGGCCGTGATGGCAGAGGTGACTCCAGCCCCCGTTGTGACTCCTGGGGCGAAGCGCCCGGCGCAGTTTGAGGAGGGGCAGTCGAGTAGACAGGGACCCCCGAGACCACCCCGTTTCCACTCTCAGGGACGGGGGTATCAGGGGCGGCAGAGATCTGGGGGATCTCGTCAGTTCCAGCAGCAGCAGCAGCAGCGTCGACCACCTCGACAGCAGCAGTCTTCGCAGCAGCAGCAGTCTTCGCAGCAGCAGCAGACTTCGCGGCAGCCGCGCCCCGACCGTTGTATCATCTGTGGAGGACCGCACTCACCAGCTCAGTGCCCGCAGGGTCGGGACCGCTGTTTCCGTTGCGGGCAGACCGGTCACTTCGCGAGGGCGTGCCCCAGGGCAGGTTACCCAGCTCCTTCATCAGCTTCTGCATCCTTCGTTCCTCGTCAGTCAGCAGGACCTTCGGCGACCTCCGGTAGGCCAGATTTTGCTCCATCGTCCTCGCGACAGCCAGAGCGACATCCCCCGGCGCCGAGCGGTCGAGTCTATGCCGCTCAGGTAGAGGATGCTACAGCAGCAGAGCATGTCGTCGCAGGTATTATTTTGATTTCTGCAGTTCGTACTCGTACTCTCTTTGATACCGGTGCATCGCATTCTTTTATCAGTAGAGCATTTGCATCCCTTCATGGTATAGAGGTAGTTTCTTTATCGCATGCATTAGAGGTTCAGATACCAGATCATGTCTTGCATGTCGAGGAGTATTGTAGGGATTGCCCTGTGCAGTTGGGATCCTGGATTTTGCCGGCAGACTTGCTTGTCTTGCGGCAGCTCCAGGATTTCGACGTCGTGCTAGGTATGGATTGGTTGTCGAGGTACTATGCTGTTATAGACTGCAGAGAGAGGACGGTGACCCTCCGCGAGCCTGGACAGGAGGAGTTCGTCTTCAGAGGCTGCCAGAGCACCTTCTTTGCGATGACTGTTTCTTCGGCGAGGGCTAGGCGGATGATTAGTAGGGGCTGCACCGCTTTCTTAGCGACGATTGTGGAGGTGCCTACGGCGGCACTGGGACTCGAGGATATTCCTGTTGTCCGCGAGTTCCCAGATGTGTTTCCCCCTGAGTTGACGACGATGCCGCCGGAGAGGGAGGTGGAGTTTGTGATTGATGTGGTACCGGGAACCGCACCAATCTCGAAGGCGCCGTATAGGATGGCACCTGCCTAGTTGAGGGAGTTGAAGGCCCAGCTTCAGGATCTTATGGATAGGGGCTTTGTCAGGCCTAGTGTTTCTCCGTGGGGAGCGCCAGTTTTATTTGTGAAGAAGAAGGATGGGTCGCTTCGTTTGTGTGTGGATTATCGGGAGTTGAATAAAGTGACCATCCGGAACAAGTACCCTCTTCCACGGATAGATGATTTATTTGATCAGTTGCAGGGAGCCACAGTGTTTTCGAAGATTGATCTTCAGTCAGGTTACCACCAGTTGAGGGTGAGGGCCGAGGACATCCCTAAGACGGCTTTTCGATCCCGGTATGGGCATTATGAGTTTACGGTTATGCCGTTTGGTTTGACTAATGCCCCAGCTGCATTCATGGATTTGATGAACCGGGTATTTCAGCCGTACTTAGACTTGTTTGTGGTTGTGTTCATTGATGACATCTTGATCTACTCCCGGAGCGAGGTGGATCATGAGGAGCACTTGAGGATAGTGCTGCAGCTTCTACGTGAGAAGAAGCTGTATGCCAAGCTTAAGAAGTGCGAGTTTGGCTTCGGGAGGTTGCATTTTTGGGCCACTTGGTATCAGCCGCAGGAGTGGCAGTTGACCCGACGAAGATTGATACAGTTCGGGATTGGCCGAGACCGACGACGGTGACGGAGGTCCGGAGCTTTCTGGGCTTGGCAGGCTACTACCGTCGGTTTGTAGAGGGCTTTGCGAAGCTCTCTACTCCCCTGACCTGTTTGACTAGGAAGGGGATGAGGTTCATTTGGACTGAGCAGTGTCAGCGGAGTTTTGAGGAGCTGAAGAAGAGACTGATTTCAGCACCAGTTCTTACACTGCCAGTGATGGGAGATGGCTTCGTGATTTACAGTGACGCCTCGCACAGCGGTTTGGGTTGTGTCTTGATGCAGCATGGGAGGGTAATTGCTTATGCTTCACGGCAATTAAAGGATTATGAGAAGAATTACCCTACTCATGATTTAGAGCTGGCAGCTGTGGTGTTCGCATTGAAGCTGTGGCGGCATTACCTCTACGGTGAGCATTGTGAGATCTACACGGATCATAAGAGCTTAAAGTATCTGTTTACTCAAAAGGAGCTGAACCTGAGGCAACGCCGGTGGTTGGAGTTACTGAAGGATTACGATGTGAGTATCCTCTATCATCCCGGCAAGGCCAATGTGGTAGCAGATGCTTTGAGTCGGAGGTCAGTGCAGAGCTTGAGCATGTTGGTCACGCAGCAGGCCCCGTTGATTGAGCAGTTGAGGCGACTCCAGATTGAGGTTGTATCCCCTGGGGTCTCTGCTAGACTGATGTCTATGGTCTTGCAGCCCACTCTGTTGGACAGGATTAGGGAGACGCAGAGTGAGGACCCCCACTTGGAGAGGATTAGATCACAGATTCAGGCAGATCTTATAGGGGATTTTACAGTGGATAGCTCGGGAGTACTGCGGTACAGGGACCGAGTGTGTGTGCCTTCGGATTCAGAGATCAGAGACCAGATTTTGGGTGAGGCTCATTATACACCTTATACCATTCATCCTGGTGGTACTAAGATGTATAAGGACCTCAAGGCACATTTTTGGTGGTCCGGAATGAAGCGGGACGTTGGAAGATTTGTGGCTCACTGTCTAACTTGCCAGCAAGTGAAAGCAGAGCACCGGGTTCCTGCTGGCAAGTTACAAAGTCTTCCAATTCCCGAGTGGAAATGGGACCACATCACCATGGACTTTGTTACAGGGCTGCCGAGAGCACTGAGTGGAGCCGACGCGATTTGGGTTATTGTTGATAGACTCACCAAGTCTGCGCATTTCTTGCCTGTTCAGATGACTTGGTCATTGGAGCGTCTGGCACAGTTGTATTTGGACGAGATAGTGAGGCTACACGGGATACCTGCGTCGATTGTTTCAGATCGGGATCCGAGGTTTGTGTCACGATTCTGGGGGAGTTTACAGTCAGCTTTGGGGACCCAGCTCAGATTCAGCACTGCATTCCACCCACAGACTGATGGCCAGTCTAAGCGCACTATACAGACCCTCGAGGATATGCTGAGAGCGTGCGTTATGGATTTTGGAGGGGGGTGGTACCGACACTTATCTTTGGTTGAGTTTGCGTACAACAACAGCTATCAGGCGAGCATTCAGATGGCTCCGTTTGAGGCGTTGTATGGACGCAAGTGTCGGTCACCCTTGTATTGGAGTGATGTGGGTGAGAGGAGGACTTTGGGACCAGATCTTCTTTTGGAGGCTGAGGAGAAAGTCAGAGTTATTCGTCGACACCTTGAGGTGGCCCAGAGTTGTCAGAAGAGTTATGCAGATACTCGACGGCGAGACCTAGAGTTTCTGATTGGTGACCATGTATTCTTAAAGGTCTCGCCTTCGAAAGGGGTCCGGAGATTTGGAGTGCGTGGGAAGCTTAGTCCCCGTTTTGTTGGACCCTTTGAGGTACTTGAGAGGGTAGGCCCTGTGGCTTATAGAGTTGCTCTTCCTCCACGTTTGGCCAGTGTACACGATGTTTTTCATGTCTCAGCCCTGAGGAGATATGTCTTTGATCCGTCGCATGTGGTTGACTTCACTCCCTTGGAGATCGGTGAGGACCTGGTTTATGAGGAGCGCCCGTTGCGGATTCTTGCTCGTGAGGTGAGGGAATTGCGCAACCGAGCCATCCCGTATGTGAAGATCTTATGGAGCAATCACGAAGAGCGAGAGGCTACTTGGGAGCTAGAGACAGAGATGAGATCTGCTTACCCTTTTCTGTTCGAGACTACTGGTTGAGGTACGCCTGTTCTATCTTACTTTGTTTCGAGGACGAAACTTCCTTTTAGTGGGGGAGGATGTAATGGCCCTGATTCCCATGCAACGTTCTTCCGATGAATCCACTGTTAGAACACCTATCATTGGTGTATCTGGCCCATGGTGCATCAATAGGATGCCACAGATGGACCATGTGTGATATTATTTGCTGTGTTGGCTTTCGGCTGGGTTTGCCGAAATTTCGGAAAAGAATTAGGCCAAACAGAGGTCGGAAATGGATTCAGCACGGAAAAACGCTTGAAAACGGCTATTTGCTTGTTAAATTCTGAGTCCGGATGCCCAAAAACGGACTCCCGGAAGTTTTCGCGCATTTTGGTGCATGGGAACAGCCGTGGACCAGCCCCTGCCACGTGGCAGCTTCTGATTGGGCCGGCGCATACCGCTCGGTCCACAGAGCTTGGGCGCTGGTGCATGGACCGGCGCCTGGACACGTGGCGGCTGCCCATTAGCGGGCTCACGCGGCTTGGTCCACGGGGGCGCGCGGTTGGTGCAGTGGACCGGGGCGGGCCACGTGGCTTCTTCTGGTTGGTCGGTCCATACGCACCTGGCGTATGCGACGCGGCACAGTGCCACGTGGCAGACGCCGGTTGGCGGGTCAACGCATGCGCGACAGCGCGTGGACCGCGCCGGGCGCGGCGCACGATGGACCCGCCGGGCCACGTGTCGCCCGCTGGTTGCGGGCGCAGCGACCCGGGTGGGCCGCCGTGAACCGCGGCCCGTGGTCGCCGCCGTGGACCTCGCTACACGTGGCGCGCCATGATTGGTGGGCGCATGTGCGCCGGGCGCGGGGAGCGCGGGGGCCGGACACGTGGCGGCCATCGGGTGGCCCCGCACCGCTGTCCCCTGTTCGGGGGGACACGTGGCGGCACCGGATCAATCCGGGCGCGCACAGTGTTGGGCCGGGCCCAACACTGTAGGCGCCCGAATGTTCCGGGCGCCCGAAAGTGGGCCCGAAAGCCCCTTTGACTTGTCTTTTGGGCTGATTCGGGTGAGGCTATAAAATAGGCCCCTTGGGGCTCGTTTTGAAGCTTTTCCCGAGAGTTTTAGCCCCTGAGCCCTTTACCAATTTTCTTTCTCTCCCTCTTGTGCATCTTCCGGCGAAGGTTCAGAATTTTTGGAGGCCGCGACGACGGCGACTTCTACATCGGGGTGCGGAGCGACGATCTACTGTTGGAGGCCCATTTTCGTCGCAGTTTAGTCTGGGAGGTCTACCGGGCTACCCCGACATTATTTTTGGACGATTTCTGCGGTGACGGTTTCGTAAGAGGTAAATCTACATTTTTCGTGTTGGACACTTTTTCTGGATCCGAGCTTTTCTTGGGGTTCTGGGTACATTTTTAACCCCCTTTTGCGACTGTTGGTTGATTTGGACAGCACCTACTTGTCGGATTTTTATCTCCTCATCCGGACATCGGAATTCGACGTTTCAGGACTCTATCGACATCTACTCTTCGCGAGGATCGCCGTCATATTTTTATTGGAATTTTTGGAGGAAGTTTTTCAGGTGAAAATTTCGTGTGAATGGGACTGTTCATCACAGATTTTGGGATTTTGGAATTTGTGTGGTTTAAAGTGTAATTTTGGTGTATGTTTTGTACCCAGGAGTTTGTGAGCACTTCTACCGTGTTGTTGGCTTGGTGGGATTTGTGATTTGACAGTTGTGGGCTTTCTCAGCTGTACGATTCCGGACAGTTAGCACTTTCAGGTGGGTGACCTTGCTTCCAAGAACTCTGGACTGTGTACTAATTCTATGTGTGTAGGATCATGCATGTTAGAAATTGGAGTATTAGCATGTGTAAAACTGTATGTTGTATCTTGTATATCAGTTGTTGAATCTTTTGATTCCGGCACTATGTTAAGTAATGAAATCTTGGAATTTGACCTAGCACCCCTGTCATATGTATCATGTTCAGCCAGTCTGTAGAAAAACTCCAACTTGGGCTAGGTTTTTATTGCTCTAGACATTCCACATCACGATACTCATTTCACTATGGACTTAGCTTTTCCTCGCCCGAGTTGTGGGCCGAGAGGTCGGGTGATTGTGGGATGCATTTGCACTCGTGTCTGGGGACCGAGTGGAGTTGATAGCAGTCTTTAGATTTGATTTCTTTGGGAGAGTGATAGTGATGGTAGATCTGGGTTCTTGGAAACTGTCAGAGAGACAGTGAGTTTCAGCTGTGTAGATTCCAGCCAGTGAGTGAGTCAGTGATTTGTTTGGTGGTCGATCTTATTGATCGAGGATTGGATCATAGCCTGCATGAGCCACATTAGAGCTTTACAGTGATACTTATGGGTTACTTTGACTCGAGCGGGTCGCTCCCCTCGAGGGCCACTCCGGAGTAGGCGAGACCGGGTTGTGTACCGGCGTGAGTTTGAGATGTTCTTTAGCGACTTGTTGTTGCAGTGGTCCCTCTGGCTGTGCTTTCGTTGGCAGCCACGGACGCCCTACGTAAGTCCGCTCCTCCGGGACGTAACGGCAGTAGGTTGGCGCAGGTTTGACTGGACCCGATGTGGCAGTCAGTTTTGATTGGGTGATCAGGGAGGAGAGTTAGTTGTGGCATTATGTTCTTTTTGTTCCACTGTTGAGCATCTAGATAGAGGCATAGTAGCTGTAGAGTTACTTTTCCCCGCTTTCCTTATAGCACTGCATATGTTACTTTTGCCTCTGGTAGACTTAGTGGGCAGACCGTCGGGCTTGTTGGCGGCACCCACTGAGAACTACTGTGGGATGTAGTTCTCACACCCGTCGTGGTGTTTTCTCCCCAGGGACTTCTGCTCCAGTTCCTGCAGCTCTTGTTGCTGATCCAGCTCCTTCTGACCGAGGTAAGGGCGTCGCGAGATAGATCCCCTCCTGTCGTCTTCAGTGTGTGAGTAGATGTACCCCAGTTCCATTTTGGTGTGTGTTATGTCGAGTGACTTTTGTAGTGAGGTTTTGAGTTGTACCTTCCTTTCCTGCTTTTATGAGAGACTCCTGTATTCTGGTGAGGTTGGTCTGTATATTTAAGAGTTGTAGTTTTATTTTATGTATTTCTTTCCAGCTTTTCTCTTTCAGCTCTGATATCTGCTAGTGTAGATGTTTTCTTGCAGGTTAGTCGCTACGCCTATACGGGGCTTCCCGTATGGGCGGCGGATCTGTTGGCGAGCCGGGGCGCAGTATCGCCCCGGGGCGTGACATCTCCCGTGCCATCATCCCCTGCTGTGGCTCCCCCAGTTGTACCGGTGACCCCAGCATCCCCTATTGCTCGGGGTACTGGTAGACAGCCGTCTGGGTTGACGGGACCTCTGACCTCGGCAGAGCAGCGGGAGATGGTCGATTTGTTGATGAGGTTTCGCCAGTTTGACCCACCCCATTTCTCGGGGCAGAGTGCAGAGCCGTGGGAGGCAGAGTCGTGGATCACGGCGATGGAGCGACGTTTTGAGACATTGTTCATCAATGAGCGATACCAGGTGTTATTGGCGACAAACTTTCTAGAGCGCATGCAACGCCGAGGCTTGGTGGCGGCGTGTTCGACCGGCTGGTC
>CM055069.1:18780649-18846354 GCA_029204045.2 Tillandsia leiboldiana
GATGAACCGGGTTTTATTTCAGCCGTACTTAGACTTGTTGTGGTGTGTTTCATTTGATGACCTTTGATCTACCCCGGAGCGAGGTGGATCATGAGGAAGACTTGAGGATAGTGCGCAGCTTCTACGTGAGAGGAAGCGTATGCCAAGCTTAAGAGTGCGAGTTTTGGCTTCGGGAAGGTTGCATTTGGGGCACTTGGTATCAGCCGCAGGAGTGGCAGTGTGACCCGACGAAGATTGATACAGTTCGGGATTGGCCGAGACACGACGACGGTGACGGAGGTCCGGAGCTTTCTGGGCTTGGCAGGCTACTACCGTCGGTTTGTAGAGGGCTTGCGAAGCTCTCTACTCCCTGACTGTTTGAAAGAAGGGGATGAGGTTCATTGGTTGAGCAGTGTCAGCGGAGTTTTGAGGAGCTGAGAGAGACTGATTTCAGCACCAGTTCTTACACTGCCGTGATGGGAGATGGCTTCGTGATTACAGTGACGCCTCGCACAGCGGTTGGGTTGTGTCCTTGATGCAGCATGGGAGGGTAATTGCTTATGCTTCACGGCAATTAAAGGATTATGAGAGAATTACCCTACTCATGATTTAGAGCTGGCAGCTGTGGTTGTTCGCATTGAAGCTGTGGCGGCATTACCTCTACGGTGAGCATTGTTGAGATCTACACGGATCATAAGAGCTTAAAAGTATCTGTTTACTCAAAAGGGAGCTGAACCTGAGGCAACGCCGGTGGTTGGAGTTAGAAGGATTACGTGTGAGTATCCTCTTATCATCCCGGCAAGGCCAATGTGGTAGCAGATGCTTTGAGTCGGAGGTCAGTGCAGAGCTTGAGCATGTTGGTCGCAGCAGGCCCGTTGCTTGGCAGTTGAGGCGACTCCAGATTGAGGTTGTATCCCCTGGGGTCTCTGCTAGACTGATGTCTATGGTCTTGCAGCCCACTCTGTGACAGGATTAGGAGACGCAGAGTGAGGACCCCCACTTGGAGAGGATTAGATCACAGATTCAGGCAGATCTTATAGGGGATTTACAGTGGATAGCTCGGGAGTACTGCGGTACAGGGACCGAGTGTGTGTGCCTTCGGATTCAGAGATCAGAGACCAGCTTTTGGGTGAGGTCATTATACCCTTATACCATTCATCCTGGTGGTACTAAGATGTATAAGGACCTCAAGGCACATTTTTGGTGGTCCGGAATGAAGCGGGACGTTGGAAGATTTGTGGCTCACTGTTTAACTTGCCAGCAAGTGAAAGCAGAGCACCGGGTTCCTGCTGGCAAGTTACAAAGTCTTCCAATTCCCGAGTGGAAATGGGACCACATCACCATGGACTTTGTTACAGGGCTGCCGAGAGCACAGAGTGGAGCCGACGCGATTTGGGTTATTGTTGATAGACTCACAAGTCTGCGCATTTCTTGCCTGTTCAGATGACTTGGTCATTGGAGCGTCTGGCACAGTTGTATTTGGACGAGATAGTGAGGCTACACGGGTACCTGCGTCGATGGTTTCAGATCGGGATCCGAGGTTTGTGTCACGATTCTGGGGGAGTTTACAGTCAGCTTTGGGGCCCAGCTCAGATTCAGCACTGCATTCCACCCACAGACTGATGGCAGTCTAAGCGCACTATACAGACCCTCGAGGATATGCTGAGAGCGTGCGTTATGGATTTGGAGGGGGTGGTACCGACACTTATCTTTGGTTGAGTTTGCGTACACAACACTATCAGGCGAGCATTCAGATGGCTCCGTTGAGGCGTTGTATGACGCAAGTGTCGGTCACCCTTGTATTGGAGTGATGTGGGTGAGAGGAGGACTTGGGACCAGATCTTCTTTTGGAGGCTGAGGAGAAAGTCAGAGTTGTTCGTCGACACCTTGAGGTGGCCCAGAGTCGTCAGAAGAGTTATGCAGATACTCGACGGCGAGACCTAGAGTTCAGATTGGTGACCATGTATCTTAAAGGTCTCGCCTTCGAAAGGGGTCCGGAGATTTGGAGTGGTGGGAAGCTTAGTCCCGTTTTGTTGGACCCTTTGAGGTACTTGAGAGGGTAGGCCTGTGGCTTATAGAGTTGCTCTTCCTCCAAGTTTGGCCGGTGTACCGATGTTTTGCATGTCTCAGCCCTGAGGAGAATGTCTTTGATCGCGCATGTGGTTGACTTCACTCCCTTGGAGATCGTTGAGGACCTGGTTTTGAGGAGCGGCCGTTGCGGATTCTTGCTCGTGAGGTGAGGGAATTGCGCAACCGACCATTCCGTATGTGAAGATCTATGGAGCAATCACGAAGAGCGAGAGGCTACTTGGAGCTAGAGACAGAGATGAGATCTGCTTACCCTTTTTGTTTCGAGACTACTGGTTGAGGTACGCCTGTTCTCTTACTTTGTTTCGAGGACGAAACTCCTTTTAGTGGGGGAGGATGTAGTGGCCCTGATTCCCATGCACCGTCTTTCCGATGAATCCACTGTTGAACACCTATCATTGGTGTATCTGGCCCATGGTGCATCAATAGGATGCCACAGATGGCCCTGTGTGTATTATTTGCTGTGTTGGCTTTCGGCTGGGTTGCCGAAATTTCGGAAAGTTAGGCCAAACAGAGGTCGGAATGGATTCAGCACGGAAAAAACGCTTGAAAACGGCTATTTGCTTGTAAATTCTGAGTCCGGATGCCCAAAAAAACGGACTCCCGGAAGTTTTCGCGCATTTGGTGCATGGGAACAGCCGGGACCAGCCCCTGCAAGTGGCAGCTTCTGATTGGGCGGCGCATACGCCGGTCCACAGAGCTTGGGCGCTGGTGATGGACCGGCGCTGGACACGTGGCGGCCGCCCATTGGCGGCTCACGCGGCTGGTCCACGGGGGCGCGCGGTTGGTGCAGTGGAACGGGGCTGGCCACGTGGCTTCTTCTGGTTGGTCGGTCCATACGCACCTGGCGTATGCGACGCGGCACAGTGCCACGTGGCAGACGCGGTTGGGGGTCAACGCAGTGGCGACAGCGCGGGACCGCCCGGGCGCGCGACGATGGACCGCCGGGCCACGTTTCGCCCGCTGGTTGGCGGGCGCAGCGACCCGGTGGGCCGCCGTGAACCGCGGCCCGTGGTCGCCGCCGTGGACCTCGCTACACGTGGGCGCGCCATGATTGGTGGGCGTCATGTGCGCCGGGCGCGGGGAGCGCGGGGTCCGGACACGTGGCGGCCATCGGTGTGGCCCCGCACCGCTGTCCCCTGTTCGGGGGGACACGTGGCGGCAAACCGGATCAATCCGGGCTGCGCACAGTGTTGGGCCGGGCCCAACACTGTAGGCGCCCGAATGTTCCGGGCGCCCGAAAGTGGGCCCGAAAGCCCATTTGACTTGTCTTTTGGGCTGATTTCGGGTGAGGCCTATAAATAGGCCCCTTGGGGCTCGTTTTTGAAGCTTTTCCCGAGAGTTTTAGCCCCGAGCCCCTTTACCAATTTTCTTTCTCTCCCTCTTGTGCATCTTCCGGCGAAGGTTCAGAATTTTTGGAGGCCGCGACGACGGCGATTCTACATCGGGGTGCGGAGCGACGATCTACTGTTGGAGGCCCATTTTCGTCGCAGTTTAGTCTGGGAGGTCTACGCGGCTACCCCGACATTATTTTTGGACGATTTCTGCTGGTGACGGTTTCGTAAGAGGTAAATCTACATTTTTCGTGTTGGACACTTTTTCTGGATCCGAGCTTTTCTTGGGGGTTCTGGGTACATTTTTAACCCCCTTTGCGACTGTTGGTTGATTTGGACAGCACCTACTTGTCGGATTTTTATCTCCTCATCCGGACATCGGAATTCGACGTTTCAGGACTCTATCGACATCTACTCTTCGCGAGGATCGCCGTCATATTTTTTATTGGAATTTTTGGAGGAAGTTTTCAGGTGAAAATTTCGTGTGAATGGGACTGTTCATCACAGATTTTGGGATTTTGGAATTTGTGTGGTTTAAAGTGTAATTTTGGTGTATGTTTGTACCCAGGAGTTTGTGAGCACTTCTACCGTGTTGTTGGCTTGGTGGGATTTGTGATTTGACAGTTGTGGGCTTTCTCAGCTGTACGATTCCGGACAGTTAGCACTTTCAGGTGGGTGACCTTGCTTCCAAGAACTCTGGACTGTGTACTAATTCTATGTGTGTAGGATCATGCATGTTAGAAATTGGAGTATTAGCATGTGTAAAACTGTATGTTGTATCTTGTATATCAGTTGTTGAATCTTTTGATTCCGGCACTATGTTAAGTAATGAAATCTTGGAATTTGACCTAGCACCCCTGTCATATGTATCATGTTCAGCCAGTCTGTAGAAAAACTCCAACTTGGGCTAGGTTTTTATTGCTCTAGACATTCCACATCACGATACTTCATTTCACTATGGACTTAGCTTTTCCTCGCCCGAGTTGTGGGCCGAGAGGTCGGGTGATTGTGGGATGCATTTGCACTCGTGTCTGGGGACCGAGTGGAGTTGATAGCAGTCTTTAGATTTGATTTCTTTGGGAGAGTGATAGTGATGGTAGATCTGGGTTCTTGGAAACTGTCAGAGAGACAGTGAGTTTCAGCTGTGTAGATTCCAGCCAGTGAGTGAGTCAGTGATTTGTTTGGTGGTCGATCTTATTGATCGAGGATTGGATCATAGCCTGCATGAGCCACATTAGAGCTTTACAGTGATACTTATGGGTTACTTTGACTCGAGCGGGTCGCTCCCCTCGAGGGCCACTCCGGAGTAGGCGAGACCGGGTTGTGTACCGGCGTGAGTTTGAGATGTTCTTTAGCGACTTGTTGTTGCAGTGGTCCCTCTGGCTGTGCTTTCGTTGGCAGCCACGGACGCCCTACGTAAGTCCGCTCCTCCGGGACGTAACGGCAGTAGGTTGGCGCAGGTTTGACTGGACCCGATGTGGCAGTCAGTTTTGATTGGGTGATCAGGGAGGAGAGTTAGTTGTGGCATTATGTTCTTTTTGTTCCACTGTTGAGCATCTAGATAGAGGCATAGTAGCTGTAGAGTTACTTTTCCCCGCTTTCCTTATAGCACTGCATATGTTACTTTTGCCTCTGGTAGACTTAGTGGGCAGACCGTCGGGCTTGTTGGCGGCACCCACTGAGAACTACTGTGGGATGTAGTTCTCACACCCGTCGTGGTGTTTTCTCCCCAGGGACTTCTGCTCCAGTTCCTGCAGCTCTTGTTGCTGATCCAGCTCCTTCTGACCGAGGTAAGGGCGTCGCGAGATAGATCCCCTCCTGTCGTCTTCAGTGTGTGAGTAGATGTACCCCAGTTCCATTTGGTGTGTGTTATGTCGAGTGACTTTTGTAGTGAGGTTTGAGTTGTACCTTCCTTTCCTGCTTTTATGAGAGACTCCTGTATTCTGGTGAGGTTGGTCTGTATATTTAAGAGTTGTAGTTTTATTTTATGTATTTCTTTCCAGCTTTTCTCTTTCAGCTCTGATATCTGCTAGTGTAGATGTTTTCTTGCAGGTTAGTCGCTACGCCTATACGGGGCTTCCCGTATGGGCGGCGGATCTGTTGGCGAGCCGGGGCGCAGTATCGCCCCGGGGCGTGACATCTCCCGTGCCATCATCCCCTGCTGTGGCTCCCCCAGTTGTACCGGTGACCCCAGCATCCCCTATTGCTCGGGGTACTGGTAGACAGCCGTCTGGGTTGACGGGACCTCTGACCTCGGCAGAGCAGCGGGAGATGGTCGATTTGTTGATGAGGTTTCGCCAGTTGACCCACCCCATTTCTCGGGGCAGAGTGCAGAGCCGTGGGAGGCAGAGTCGTGGATCACGGCGATGGAGCGACGTTTTGAGACATTGTTCATCAATGAGCGATACCAGGTGTTATTGGCGACAAACTTTCTAGAGCGCATGCAACGCCGAGGCTTGGTGGCGGCGTGTTCGACCGGCTGGTCCGCCTGGGGCTCAGCTCCTGACCTGGACGGAGTTCCGCAGTCTTCTTCTTGGGGCTTTCTTCCCGGAAAGTGTCCGGCAGAGGTTGGAGGAGCAGTTGAGAAACCTTCGCCAGGGAGATCGGCCCGTGCACGAGTATATTGCGAATTTCAATCAGTTGCTGGCGTGTGTACCGAACGTGGCCAGAGATGAGGCGCACCGGATTTACATGTTCGAGCGAGGGTTGCGCCGGGACCTTTTTCAACTGGTTCGCTCGCGTAGGTTGCAGACCTTGGAGGCCTCGATGGAGCAGGCGCTCTATGTGGAATGCGGGGAGATAGTAATGGAGGAGGTAGCTCCAGCTCCTGTAGTAATCCCGGGGGCGAAGCGCCCAGCACCGGATGATGGAGGACGGGCTCATTCTTGGAGGCCGCCACGACCGCCACGGCCTCAGTTTTCCGGCCGTGGGCGTTCTGAGCGGCGAGGGCCTGGTGGATCCCAGAGGCCACCGCAGCAGCAGCAGCAGCAACACCATCAGCAGCAGAGGCCGCAGTCGAGGCAGCATAGGTCTCAGCAGCAGTCTCAGAGACAGCAGCAGCAGTCGAGGCGGACCCAGCCTTCGGAGAGGTGTGTCTTCTGTGGGGGTCAGCATCCGGCAGACACGTGTGAGATGAGATTTGGCTACTGTTATCGATGTGGACAGCCTGGTCATGTTCGAGCAACGTGCCCAGTTGCGACACCAGCAGCACCTTCTTCAGCATCTGTCCCTTTTTCATCCCAGCAGCGATCGACGGCTCAGCGGCCATATGCCCCAGTGAGCAGGCCATCTTCTTCCCATCCCACTGACTATCGACCTCCAGTTCAGAGTGGGCGAGTGTATGCTGCGCAGGTAGAGAATTCTTCGGCAGCAGATCATGTGGTGGCAGGTATCACCTTACTTTCTGGCATTAGGACTCGTACTTTATTTGATACTGGAGCATCGCATTCTTTTATTAGTAGATCATTTGCATCATTACATGGGTTAGAGGTAGGACTTTTACCACGTGCACGAGAGGTTCAGATTCCCGATCACACTTTGCACGTGGAGGAGTGTTGTTGGTCCTGCCCGATGCAGATCGAGTCCTGGATTATGCCAGCAGACCTATTGGTCTTGAGACAGCTGAGGGACTTTGATGTGGTTCTAGGGATGGACTGGCTGGCTCGATATTTCGCGACTATTGATTGTGCCGCGAGGACTGTCACTTTTAGAGAGCCAGGCCAGGAGATGTTGGTATACCGGGGATGTCAGAGTGCTTTCTTTGCCTCTATGGTTTCGACTTCCCGAGCGAGGCAGATGATCCATCGAGGATGTGTAGCCTTTTTGGCTAGTGTTGTTGAGGGGCCTACGGCGGCACCGGGACTCGGGGATATCCCTATTGCCCGCGAGTTACCGGATGTTTTTCCACCTGAGCTAACCAGCATGCCGCCAGATAGGGAGATTGAGTTTGTGATTGACGTAGTTCCAGGAACTGCGCCAATCTCTAAGGCTCCTTACCGGATGGCACCGGCTGAGCTGCGAGAGCTTAAGGCGCAACTCCAGGATTTGATGGATAAGGGCTTTATTAGGCCGAGTGTGTCGCCTTGGGGAGCGCCGGTGCTATTCGTGAAGAAGAAGGATGGGTCACTTCGATTGTGTGTGGACTATAGGGAATTGAATAAAGTGACCATCAAGAACAAGTACCCTTTGCCGCGCATCGACGATCTCTTTGATCAACTACAAGGGTCTTGTGTCTTCTCTAAGATAGATCTGCAGTCCGGTTACCACCAGTTGAAGGTAAAGGCCGAGGATATTCCGAAAACGGCATTCAGATCTCGGTATGGGCATTATGAGTTTACAGTTATGCCTTTTGGACTAACTAATGCCCCTGCCACATTCATGGATTTAATGAACCGAATCTTCCGACCGTACTTGGATCGATTCGTTGTAGTATTCATTGATGATATTCTGGTTTACTCCCGAAGTGATGCTGAGCATGAGGAGCACTTGAGAACCGTGCTGCAACTTCTGAGAGAGAAGAAGTTGTATGCCAAGTTATCTAAGTGCGAATTTTGGCTTCGGGAGGTTGCTTTCTTGGGCCATGTGATCTCCGCCGCAGGAGTGGCAGTGGACCCGGCGAAGATTAAGGCGGTCCGGGATTGGCCCCGACCGACTACCGTTTCTGAGGTACGTAGTTTTATGGGCTTAGCTGGGTATTATCGTCGGTTTGTGGAAGGTTTTGCGAAGCTTTCCACACCCCTCACTCGCTTGACGCGTAAAGGAGTGAAGTTTATCTGGAGTGAGCACTGTCAGAGGAGCTTTGAGGAGCTGAAGAGTAGACTGATGACCGCTCCTATCCTTTCCCTCCCTGTTATGGGGAAAGGATATGTGATCTACAGCGATGCATCACACAGTGGACTTGGTTGTGTGTTGATGCAGGAGGGGAGGGTAATTGCTTATGCATCAAGACACCTCAAGGATTATGAGAAGAATTACCCTACCCATGACTTGGAGCTTGCTGCCGTGGTGTTTGCACTGAAGCTGTGGCGCCATTACCTGTATGGGGAGCACTGTGAGATCTATACCGACCACAAGAGCCTAAAGTACCTGTTCACGCAGAAGGAGCTGAATTTGAGGCAGCGCAGATGGTTGGAGCTCCTAAAGGATTATGATGTGGATATTCTCTACCACCCAGGCAAGGCTAATGTGGTCGCTGATGCATTGAGCAGGAGAGCGGTGCAGAGTTTGTCCATGTTGATCACAGACCAGACACCACTGTTAGAAGAGATGAGGAGACTAGAGATAGAGGTTGTGTCCCCTGGGGTCTCTGCTAGACTGACGTCTTTAGTCATGCAGCCCACTCTGCTGGACAGGATCAAAGAGAAACAGAGTGAGGACCCCCACTTGACCAGGATTAGAGATCAGATCCCGAGCGATCAGTCAGGGGACTTTACGGTGGATGTTTCGGGAATACTAAAGTACAGGGACCGAGTATGTGTACCAGTGGATGCGAAGATTAGAGAGCAGATATTGCGAGAGGCCCATTATACACCTTATACCCTACATCCTGGTGGGACTAAAATGTATAAGGACCTCAAGGCACACTTCTGGTGGAAAGGCATGAAGAGAGATATTGGGAGATTTGTGGCCCAGTGTTTAACTTGTCAGCAAGTGAAAGCTGAGCATCGAGTGCCAGCTGGCAAGTTACAGAGCCTCCCAATCCCCGAGTGGAAGTGGGAACACATTACGATGGATTTTGTGGTCGGATTGCCGAGGGCACAGGGAGGAGCAGATGCTATCTGGGTAGTTGTAGATCGACTTACCAAGTCAGCGCACTTTTTGCCTATGCAGACTACTTGGCCACTCGAGCGACTAGCCCAGTTATATCTTGATGAGATAGTGAGATTACATGGAGTACCAGCCTCCATAGTATCAGATAGAGACTCGAGGTTTGTTTCGCGTTTCTGGAGGAGCTTGCAGACAGCCTTGGGGACTCAGCTCAGGTTCAGTACAGCTTTTCATCCGCAGACTGATGGGCAGTCAGAGCGGACTATACAGATCCTGGAGGATATGCTGAGGGCTTGCGTCTTGGATTTCGGCGGAGGGTGGATTCGACACTTATCTTTGGCTGAGTTCGCGTACAACAATAGCTTTCAAGCGAGCATTCAGATGGCTCCGTTTGAGGCGTTGTATGGACGCAAGTGTCGATCACCGCTATATTGGAGTGACGTGGGCGAGAGGCGGACCTTGGGACCAGATGTATTATTAGAGGCAGAGGAGAAGGTCCGAGTGATTCGACAGCATCTTCAGACCGCCCAGAGCCGACAGAGGAGCTATGCCGATGCTCGGCGACGAGACTTAGAGTTTCAGGTTGGAGATCATGTATTCCTGAAAGTCTCGCCGTCCAAAGGAATAAGGAGGTTCGGCATCCGCGGGAAACTTAGCCCCCGATATATTGGACCCTTTGAGGTATTGGAGCGTATCGGGCCAGTCGCCTACCGACTTGCACTTCCTCCGAGACTTGCCGGTGTCCACGATGTATTCCATGTTTCTACTCTGAGGAAGTACGTCTTCGACACAACGCACGTCATCGACTTCACACCACTCGAGATTAGTGAGGATTTGAGATATGAGGAGCGCCCACTGCGGATTCTGGATCGAGAGGTGAGAGAATTGCACAGTCGGACAATTCCCTATGTGAAGATCCTTTGGAGCAATCATGACGAGCGCGAGGCTACGTGGGAGCTCGAGTCAGAGATGATGGACACCTATCCCTACCTGTTTGAGGCTCAGGACTGAGGTATGATTTTCGTTTCGAGGACGAAACTCTTTTTAGTGGGGGAGGATGTGATGATCCGAACTTCCGTAAGGACTGTTACAGTGTTAACAGCAACTTTAGGAAGCTTATACAGTGTAATGGAGCTTGTAGTGTCGAAATTGGACCTCAGAAATGGACCCGGCACGAAAATCGGGTCAAGTGGGCCTTTCCGGGGACTTTCGGCAAAATTTCGAATGAGAATTTGAGGAATCGGACGGCAGATTTGGACTCAGCGCGCGAAAATGATCAAAATGGTGTATTCACTTAATTTTCGGCGAAAATTACTGTTCACGCCGGAACAGTAACTCCGGCCGCCGGAATTACTGTTCCGGCGGCAGGCGGCAGGCGGCGGCGCACGGCGGAGCAAGGCGGAGCAGGGCTGCGGGCAGCGCGGGCAGGCGAGGGCAAGCGCGGGCAGGCACGCAGGCGGCGGGGTCCACGGGCAAGGCGAGCACCGGGTGCACGGAAGGTGGGCAAGGCGACGTGGCAGCCCCTGATTGGCCAGACGAAGTAAAGAATGGCGGCTTGTCTGTGACACGTGTCACGTTCTGATTGGCCGACACATTCCGGAAGACCCGGCGCGTAGACCGGGTGCGTGCACCACGTGGACACGTGGCCACTGTTCATTGGCGGGCGCAGAGCCGCCCACGTGCGCCGGGCGCGTGGAAAACGTGGGCGGCGGCTGACACGTGGCACATTTCTATTGGCCCGTACGGCTGTTTCGTGTTCTGGGAGGCGTGGCGCAGTCTGATTGGCCGAATTTGGTGTTTCCTGTTCTGTCCTGGGATTCGGTGTGGAGCCCGAATAGGATTTTGGCCCATTATAAATACCCCTCCCTCTCTCTTTGCAAATTCCGAATTTTAGAGAGAGAAAGTGAGGTTAAGGCCTTAATGAAAGTTGTTCCTCTCTCTGTCCTCCATCTCCCCTAGAAGTTTCTGAATTTTTGGAGTTGCCGACAGTGAGTTATCTGCGACGCGGCGCGCTTCGACGTTTCCCTTTTTTGGCCCGTTTCCGTCGCAGTTCAGTCGGAAAATTGCTGTGAGCAAACCAGGAGGAATTTTTGGACTATTTTTGCGACAACATGTTCCTAAGAGGTAAGGCTTCGTTTTTCATGTTGATCACTTCGCTCCGTTTTGCACTTTTGGCACGGTTCCCGAGGCACCTCTGACCCCCCTTTTTGCTGTGGTACTTTCTGGACAGCATCAACTTCTCCGATTTATATCTTGAGCTAGGAGCATCGGATCGAGGCGTTTAAGTAGTCGATTTTGATCTACTCGTCGCGAGGAATGTAACCGTGATTTTTCTGGATTTTTCGGAGTACTGTACAAAGGTGAAAATCCCTCTTTTTTTGGTGCTGTTTGCAAAAACAGCAAAGGCTGTATTTTTGGGATTTGTATTTACACCGGGTGTGTTGTTCTGTACAGTTGCGCACTGTTCTCGACGAATTGCGGGAATAGAGAACTGTGGACAGCAAAGAGGCTTCCTGGGTGTGGATTTTGCTTTTCGAGGTGGGTGGTTGTTGCTTACCTCATTTTTGACTAACTCACTAGGAGTATTAGAGATCCCCTATTTTTTTTAAACTGATAAAAGGTATTCTAATTGTGAATTGCATGAGTAGACCCCACAGATTATATGACGGCTTATTTATATTAAATTGGGACACTGTTGTTGGGACAAAGGCTATATCATAATCTCGCATGCAAAATGACTTATTATGTTGGGACATTTAAACCATCCTTTTCTAAATAAATATCAAACACTTTTCTTCAGTTTTAACAGAGGACAATTGCATGCTTGTATGGACATCTAGATAGGCCACTATTTATTGCTACACTATTATTGGGACTTGACTTAGGAGAAACCATATTTTATTATTCTTCTTTGCACTCAGATGCATGTTGCTCGGTTTGAGCAGGGTTTTGGGGTAGTGTAGTTGAGGCCATTGAGTCTGGGACAGGTTAGACTCGATTATGAGTTGTGGGGCATTGTGGTAACCGCGGATATCAGGCGGTTGGCCAGATGTTGATTACTTTATCAGGCTTTGGACTCATGGGGTATTGCGGCAACCACGGACATTAGGCGGTTGACCGGATGTTTTCTTGTGCATCAGATTGGGGGATCGGGCTTTTTGCTAGTGGATGGATTTTCCCACTTATTGAGTACTATTGCATCAGATCGGGGTTTTCTTTAGTGGATGGGTTTTCCCACTTTGATCAGAGTCGTGATCCAGTCCTGTTGTTTTATGGCACTTATGATACTTATTACTGAGATACTTTACTAGTGTGGGTCGCTCCCCTCGAGTGCCACTCCGGAGTGTGCGACAGGCAGGCTTTGAGTCCTTGAGACTCCTTTTACATCGGTGTTATGCGTGGGCTGGCATACCCGATACGGCAGGCACAGCAGGCAGTACCAGTTTTTACTGGTGACTAGATTGGGTTTATCCAGGCAGGCAGGGTAGATACTGATGCATACTTACAGTCATTTCCTTCGGCATGGCATTTAGAGGCATAGTAGTGGTAGTTTCCTCTTTATCAGCAGCCTTTATAGCTTACCACTGTCCTTTCCTTTTGCCTCTAGTAGTCCTAGTGGGTGCGTCAGCATTCGAGGTTTTACCCACTAGGAGAGGCTACTGGTTTATCTAGTAGTTCTCACCCCCATTGTTGTTTCCTGTCTCTTCTCTTTTGTGTTGCAGAGTCGTCTGCAGGAGCTGCTAGGCCATCGGCAGCTGATCGAGGTAAGGGGATCGCTAAGTAGATAGATCTCCTGTGAGACTGAGTTGTTGTTAGTCAGATGTTGTACCCTTTACTCAGACTGATGTATTTTTTTCTTATTTTGGGTCTGGCTTTGGCCAGCAGGTTGTACTATTTTGGTGAGCTGAGAGATTATTGTATTTATTACAGCTTTATTATTATTTCAGTCTGAGATACTATGTGGTTCTTCTATTTCAGCTCTGTATTATGCTCTTTATTGTACATTTCTTATATCTGAGCAGGTTACCAGCGCTTCGTGTACATAGAAAATTCTGTGTGCACGGCGGATCTGTTGGCGAGCCCGGGTTCTGGTTTACACCCGGGGCGTGACAAGCAATCCCCACGATAGAGGTTAGAGAAGGGAATTGATAGGGGAAGAGATCAAACCTTGGCGGGATCAACGAAGGGGAAGGATCTGAGGAGGCCGAGGACTCGATTGGTGATCTCGTGCTTGTCGAGGGCGTATCTTGCGGCGGCGGCGACGGCGACGACGGGCTGAGCGAAATCCCTAGATCTCGCACTATAGAGGAGACCTCCTCTTCCGCATCCATTGAACCTCAGAGCGAAATCTGCATTAAAATTTTTGTCCTCAAAATCTGCATTGTCACATTTGTTCTCTATTTTAGATGAATACTGGATTAAATTAGAGAAAATTAATTTAGGGGTTTCCGTAAATTTTCCCTCTTTTTTAGGGGTCTAGCTTGCAAAACAAAAAACACTTCTCAGTTTTTTGGAGAAACCAGAATCTACAATTTTCTTTAACATTATACTTTTTTGCTACACGACTCAGTAAAACATGCAACAAATAAATTCGATACAATTATACAAAAGGGGAAAAAATAGAGCAAAAGAAAACCTCCTCAAAATATTAATATATGTATGACTGTTTCGGATACATCAAGCAAAATGCCTGCTAACGAATGGTTGTAAGAAGTTTTGTTTTTAGAAACATGTGGGAGTACATAGACATTTGATGAGATAATATAAAAAGCGAGTAAGATCACATGCAAGTTTAACCAGCACAATAATCTACTAACAAACTCAGCCAACTTCAACCAGTGCCAACTTCACACCAAGGTTTTAAGTATCCATCGGCACGGGCCGTATCTACCGTGCCGTACCGTGCCAACAAGATACCGGCACGATACAGTTCCCGTGCCGATGACACAGTTCAAAACCTTTTTTTCTTAAAATTACTAAGTAATTTTCTTAATAAAGTTCAAAATATTTGATAAAGATACATAATAAGCAATTAAAAAATTTTGTTGCTAAAGAAATTAAATATTTCATGCCATTATGTGTCGGCACGCATGTATTATTTGTGACCGGCACTCATCGGCACGGCTCGGCACGCACCGTGCCGTACCGTGCCGGCAAGTTTTCGGCACGACCCCGTGCCACGGCACTTAAATCCATGCTTCACACGTTGTCAAAAGGCCCTAAATCTACAATGTCACAATTTAGGGGTCTTCAACATATTTGGAGATAACAGTTTCTTGGTTAGCCAATCTTGTTTAATAGTTTTGGTTGTTTTGGGCTAAAGTTTTCGAAATTCCGGAATAGTTATACCACATTACAGTTAGATAGTCAAATGAGTTGTCAGCTGAACATTAATGAATTTTGAACGCATTCAATGAGAAAATTTGTAAGATAGGATTGGAAAAGAAAAGAAAGGGGAAAAAAAAAAAAAAAAAAAAAGGAAAACTGTTAGTAGATCTACACCAAAGGAAAGTTAGGGGATTTGTTATAAAATGCTCTATAGTTTTGGAATCTCCATACAATTCAGACGAAGTAATAAGGTAAGAAATGAGGAAAAATTAGGAGGGAATAGCTAGCACAAATAGTCAATTGGAGCAAATGAAGCACAAATTAGCAGAAAAGTAGAATTAGTAGCCAAAACTACATAGAAAAATCACGGGTATATATTTCAGAAGTGAGTAGATAATATGTTTTTTCTTCATAGTCAAGTATACTACATTGACAGCAACCATTTCTATTTTCTCAAGATTTGAACATATTATATTATAAGTGACTATATTTTTTTTTTATCAATACTTGAATGCACAACCCAAGCAAGGAAATAAGCATGTTAGACATAGGAGGTTGAATTAATATCTGAACCCAAGTAAGGCAAATAAGTTGAGTAGAATATGCCAAACCGCATGAGATGGTTGCTCGAAGTGGTTGCCCAAGAATTAGGTCATCGAAACTTCACATTCCTCTTCCTCTAGATCATTCCTGCCTAAAAGAATATGCCATCGAAATTTACATAAGAGAAATGTATGTTATCTTCTATGTTCTGCTGCTCGACAAATATTACGTGCTAGCAAACTCAATATCAATATGATTTTTTCTTTCTTATCTTTTTTATCGTCATTGTTTTATAAAAAAAAGCAAGCAAAAAACATCAGAAAAATAATGAAAGTCTTCGTAAGACTACAAATTAAGGAAGAAGTAGTGTTTAGTATATTGAATTCTTACATTTCCTACGTTCTGCTGTTAGCAATAAAAAAAAAAAAAAAAAAAAAAAAAAAAAATATATATATATATATATATATATATATATATATATATATATATATATATATATATATATATATATATATATATATATATATATATATATATATATATATATATATATATATATATATATATATATATATATATATATATATATATATATATATATATATATATATATATATATATATATATATATATATATATATATATATATATATATTATTTGTAAGACTACAAATTACAAAAGAAGTAGTGCCCAGAATATCAAATCTTAACATTTCCTATGTTTGGTGCATTACAGAATGTAAAGAAAAAATTTGAGCACTTCAACTAAAACATTATGCTAATCTAAACATTACGCTAATTGCCAGATTGTTGTTAAAAATATGTAAAGGGAAACGTTATCAGAGGAATATGTAAAGGGAAACGTTATCAGAGGGAATATTCAGACACACAAGAAATGTAAATTGAACAATTTAAGATAAAGAAACAAAAGTTTTGTTACCATCAGTGAAGAATATAAATTCATAACATTTGCGTACTTGAATCCACAGATTAGGAAAGTACAGAGAGAGAAAGTAATAGACCACAAGGCATATTCGGGG
The DNA here is from genome assembly GCA_029204045.2 of Tillandsia leiboldiana. Taxonomy (NCBI): domain Eukaryota; kingdom Viridiplantae; phylum Streptophyta; class Magnoliopsida; order Poales; family Bromeliaceae; genus Tillandsia; species Tillandsia leiboldiana. The sequence goes on from CM055069.1 coordinate 18,796,728, forward strand.
GAAGGGTAGATTCCCATGATGAGCATCTCTTCTTGTCGATATTTTCTTTATTTCACAGATTTATAATATTTCTAAATATAGACATCAATCAGTACATCGAGATCCGTGAATAGTTTCCGGAGTATCCAGAGAGCGTGCTTATAATCATCTTTACATGAGGTTCACACAGATATTGATTGTATGTATATTAAAACAAAAGGAATACACATGAGATTCCTCATAATTTGCATTAGATAAAATCTGCATTAGGTAAGCATTGTGCGATAAAATATACATTAGATTTTTACCATTTTCTTCAAACCTTGCTTTAGGAACTTGATGGAATTAGAAGCTTGAATGTGTAAAATATATATATGTACACCTCGCTGAGTAGATCCCTGTTAGCAGATGTCACTACAAACAATGCGTTTACTTCTTTGTTAGAACTAAGATGGAATCTGAAGCGACTGCAAAGGAAGTAATAGTTTTACCTTATTAGGTCTGTTTACCTGGACAGTCTAATTGTACTTGCCAGTGTTTGAAGCCAACACTTCAGTAAATCTACTATGCTTCCATAGTTCCCAAATTGCTTAATGAATGTTGCTGGTATGCAAATAGTAATTAGATATATTGGAACTTAGTATGATAAATCTTTCTACTAAAGTGGCCTCAATAGACTCGACGATCATTTCTAGCTTGTTGCTTAAAGAGCTAGGCATCCAAAGTATGAGAAAATTTAAAACTTGTAAACATAGATTTTTTAAAAAAAATAAATATAAGTTCAAGCCATAGAGAGCAAAACTTAAATAGAAGTTAAATACGAAAAATAACAGAAAAAGAATTACAAATAACAAAGAGAAGTTTGGACTTTTCTCTTAATCTACATATTTGGTTTTTTAATCCATACTAACAAAAAATATTTAGGCTTAGCGAAAATTTCCATCGAATCATGTGAGTTTAGAAGTTAAGTAAATTTCTACTAAATAGGTATCAATAGACTCAACAATTATCTTCAACTGGTTGCCGAGAAAATAGGCTATCCAAAGTTGCTTTTCTTTTATATTATCGTCATTAACCCAAAAGAAACTTTCCACTAAACGGGCCTCAATTGATTCAACGATCATCTCTAAGTATTTGCTTAGAGAGCCTCCAACTGGTTGCCTGGAAATGAGGCCATCCAAAGTTGCTTTCTTTTATATTATCATCATTACCGCGAAAAAACCTTTCCATTAAATGGATCTCAATCGATTCAATGATAATCTCCAAGCACTTGCTTAGAGAGTAGGCCATCCAAAGTTTTTTTTTTTTTTTTTTGTATTTTTATTATTATCCCAAAAGAAACCCAAAGAACATGATTGAAATGGGAAAACTTAAATTCTATAAATATGGATTAAAAAAAAGAGATATAAGTTCAAATCGTAAATGGTAAAACTTACATAGAAAGAAACCATAGAGAATTTCAGAAAAAGAACTATAAATGACAAACAAAAGTTCTAACTTTTCTCTAATTTCATTGAAATAATTATACTTGAATTGAATACTAAACATTGGGTAAAAGAATACGGGCTGAATTAATAAACTATAATCAAAATTGACTACAGTTTTGCACTCAAAATAAAATGTATTGAGAATCAAATTGAAGTACTTCAGTTCGTAAAACTCTAACGGAAGGCTGTTGAATGTGGCCGCAAATCTCAATTGTTACTTGCAATCCTTAGATGCATATAGCAGGTGAAAACTGAGATAAAATGTTGTTTTAGCTTCGGGAAAAAAATATAATACATTGTTCCAACTACAGGGCTCAGCGAAGCATCACATGTGGCACAAGCTTATGCCATCTCAGCACAAACCAAGCAGGAAAACAAAATCTATTCCTTCTTCATTTTGCCTGATGAAACCCAACTCAATGAAAGGTCTGAAGTTCAAAGCGAACATGGAGAGAAACGCGGGAAGTGAGCAATTAGATCTAAAAATGTTTGGAGTCTAATTTTAACACGTACATAAACAAAAGGGGAACATTAAAAACTTTGTAATTTGTAAAGTTAAGTATGCTGGAATTCAGTTTGGGAAATGTAAATACATATGGAACTAAATATTTAAGATGAAGTACAAACTTCATATATTAACCTACAGTTATTAGAAGGCATATATCTTTAAAACTACATTATTTATGATTCCCCATTTGATGTCTCCACAATGTCCATCTATATTTTAAAGACTACAAATAAAATAATTTAGTATTAATAGTTTTATATATATATAGGTAATGAAGTTAAAAAATTCCAGTTTGCAAGTTGCATGTAAAGGCAAACAGCAGCCTATTATGAAGGTCAAGAGCAAAACAACTGTTTTAGATTCCTACTGAAAGTAACGGCGTAATTAGAGCTGGGATGTGAACAAAGAAAACAGAGTTCTAAGTTCAAAGTAAGCAAAAGTAGGCATGAGAGAATAAGTAGTTGAGGAGTGAATAGGTATTGACAGTAACAGAATTTATATAATACACAGAAACAGGCACTTTTAAACTACAAAAGAAGAGTGTAAATAAGGAGCTGAGAAGTGCGTATGCACTAACAGTAACATAATTTAATATTAATAATTATATATACAAATAGGAAATGAAGCTAAAAAATTCTAATTTCTAAGTTTCGTGTAAAGCCTCTTTGTAAAGTGTACATATAGGCAAATGTGACAACCAAGCATGGGAAAATCCTAATTTGTAAGTTGAAGTACATTACAAAGCACTTTCAAACCATAAGAAGATCCTAATGTAAATACATATGACTTTAAATATATCTAACGGAACAGTTCGGAACCCAAGATTAGTAGGTAAATGCAACAGGCAAGAATGAGGAAATTTAAATTTGTATGTTCAAGTACATCACCAGCCATTTTCTAGCCATAAAAATATCCTAATTTGTAAGCTTAAGTACATTGCAAGTCTCTTTGCAAAGTGTACATATAGGTAAATGTGAGAGCTAAGCATGAGGAAATCCTAATTTTTAAGTTGTAGCACATTGCAAGGCACTTTCTAACCATAAAAAGATCCTAATGTCAATACATATGGAATTAAATATTTAAAATAAAATACAAACTTCATATATTAACCTAATATATGATTCCCCATTTGATGCCCCCATAATGTCCATCTATATCTTAAAAACTACAAATAAAGTAATTTAATATTAATAGTTTTATATACAAATAGGAAATGAAGTTAAAAAATTCTAATTTCTAAGTTTCATGTAAAGCCTCTTTGTAAAGTGTACATATAGGCAAATATGACAGTCAAGTATGGGAAAATCCTAATTTGTAAGTTGAAGTACATTACAAAGCACTTTCTAACCATAAAAAAATCCTAATGTCAATACATATGGAACTAAATATTTAAAATGAAATACAAACTTCATATATTAACCTAATATATGATTCCCCATTTGATGTCCCCACAATGTCCATCTATATCTTAAAAACTACAAATAAAGTAATTTAATATTAATAGTTTTATATACAAATAGGAAATGAAGTTAAAAAAATTCTAATTTCTAAGTTTCATGTAAAGCCTCTTTGTAAAGTGTACATATAGGCAAATGTGACAGCCAAGTATGGGAAAATCCTAATTTGTAAGTTGAAGTACATTACAAAGCACTTTCTAACCATAAAAAAATCCTAATGTAAGTACATATGGAACTAAATATTTAAAATGAAATACAAACTTCATATATTAATCTACAGTTATTGGAAGGCATATATCTTTAAAACTACATTATACAAGCTGATCAACAGCACTTTCTCCAGGAAAGAGCGGCTGATGAATGTAATACAAACAAAGTAACATACATGTAAGCTTCAAAAACCAAACTTGCATAGTCAAGAAGATAAGCTAAGAACAGAATAAGCAAAAACACAAACCTGTCCAAGAAGTAACTCAGCAAGAACACATCCAGCTGACCATATATCAATAGATGTAGTATATTCAGTTGCACCAAATATGAGCTCTGGAGCTTGGTAATAGCGAGAGCATATGTATGATATGTTTGCCTCACCAATCTACCAATCAACTTCCACCAGAGAAACTACCTTCACCTAGATAGCATAGAAATAAAAATATAAGAAAGATTTAATGGAGAATCATAAGTGTAGTTAGCAAATCAACAACGAAATAAATTAATTGCGATATTTCTGTAATTAATCACACAAATCAAAGAATAAAACAGAAAATTATAGAGAAAATAGAGCAAAATTCATATTAAATCCCTTCCTAAACGCAAAAAAAGGAAGAAAGAAAACGAAAAAGAGGGATCAATAAAATGAAAAGGATGATAGAGATCTACAAATGTTCAAGCTGTCGGAGGACTCGCGGAAGGGCGTTGGGATGCAGCGGCTTCAGGCTTGCGGAGGGGTGAAGGGGCTGCAGGCGCGAGGGCTGCAAGCGCGACCGGCTGCAGGCGACGGGCTGCAGCCACGACCGGCTGCAGGCGCGAGGGCTGCAGGCCACGGGCTGCAGGCGCGACCGCCTGCAGGTATACTTGTTAATTAACAGGGGACTTGACTTCATGCTGCCATAAAAACCTACGTAAAATATAATATGGTTCAAACTCATTATTAGACCACCCAAATTGATGAACTTGAATCTACATAACCCAAAAAAACTAAGAAACCAAAAAAAATCATAGTATTTAAAGCTCTCTTATCCGCTCATCAAACTGTAACAATCAGATGACCCACAACACCCACAGAATTTCATAGATTCCAGAAAGATCGTGTATCAAATGATTACACCCGATCATTTTGCTCAATCAATCGATGCATAAGAAGAAAAAAAATAGTCAGGATAAAACAGGCTATTTTCCATGGATAGTAAAAATGTTTTGAATCATAACAACCACTCAGGCGGTTCGGCCTGTTGAATCTTGGTGATTTTAATAGCATTACATCTTTTCCAACCTAATATGAGTCAAATAGCTTTGCAATGTAGATCAAGATCAGCAAACAATTTCTTTAAACAACTAAACATATTCGTAAGATTAAACATTTTGTGTATAGTCAAATTTCTACTATTGGCATTGTCATTTACATGAGAACGAAAACTTATCTAACTGAATCGAGCTAATCCAAAGTTCACAGATATCTTATGAACTCATCTAATCCCATTTCCATTTAGTGAATCAAATTAGGGCACGAATCGAGAAACTTCTCTTACAACTCTCAGTGTCCTCGAAGCACCCGAAGATTCCGGTCGTCCACGGCTCGTCCGCGGGCGGCGCGTAGCTCTCCGGCAGCGGCTGCCCACAGTCACTGCACCTCTCCACCTCTAGCTGAAACCAAAACCAGTTCTAATCACAACTGGAACAAAAATCTCATCCCCGACTCGCCAAATTTCCAAAAATCCTAGTGAATAAACCCTGGAAAATTGCAAAAAAAAACTCGAATCCGAGAATTGAAGGCGAATGGAAGAGACATGAGGGACGCGGACGGGTTGATTGAGCTCGCCGGGGCGGATCTCCTCCGCGGGCGCGTCCTGGACCTTGCTGAGCTTCACGTACCGCGTCGCCGGCGCATCCTCCGCCATGGCTCCACGATTCCGCGAGGCGAAACCCTAGTCGATCCCGATCCGGAGAAGAAACCCTAGAAACCCTAGAGAGGGGGCGACGGACACTTCGCGAGGGAGGGAGAAATGACTGAGAGAGAGAGAGAGAGTCCATCCATGTGAAGAGAGAGCAAGCGGCTTGGGCCAAAATATCTGAGAAGAGAAGAAAGAGAGGAAAGAGGAGAAAGGAGGAGACAAACCATGTGGGCACAGCTAATGCAGAGAGCACAACGCGGAGAGAACGCCACATCAGCGCCGAACGCCGGGGAAGGCTCTGCGAAAACTGTGAATTTATATTCTTCTATTGATATTCTTCTATTGATTTCAAATATAGATAATTTTCACAGCATGAAACGAAGGGAGAAATAAATAGACAGACAGAGGACATCGGAGCAAAGCGACGAGCTACGCGTAGACTAGGGGTTTTTTTTTAAAATGACATTCTAAAAATTTATATTTTTAAAAATAACCATATAAAATTTATATTTACAAAAATAGTTCTATACCTGCCAACTGGGCGCCACGTGTGCGTGCCCCGTCAGCCGGGAGAGTGAGCTGGAACGAGTTGAACACACAGACTGAGTCTGCGTGTCTAAACACGCAGGAGCCTGCGTGTTTAAAATGAAAAATAAAAGATGGAATTTAAAGAGGAATATGCCCTGTACTGAAGTACTATTAATTTAGTACTATTAATTTAGTAAAATTTTAACCGAAGTATTATTAATTTAGTAAAATTTTTAAGATATTTTTACATTAATCATTTAACTAAAACTTTTTTTATTAAAATTTTAATTAGGTAAAATCTTATTTATGTGCTAAAATTTCTATTTGAGTATATTTTGCCTCTTTTTTAAAATTAAATTAAAAATATATAATATTTAATATATTTCTCATTGATCAAAATATTATTTTTATTGATTTTTTTTTGTTCAAACATTTTAGAGTTTATTAATAAATTTAAAAATTTAATAATATTTTAAATATAAAAAATAAATTTTAAAAATTTGAATAGCGAGTATATAAGCAAAAAAAAAAAAAAAAAAAACTTTTATAAAAAACACCAACCAGTAATGTCATAACCACCGGAGACCTCAACGTGATTGGTCAGCGTCGAATCTAATATCCCCTCCGCATATTCCTCCTTAGATTCCATCATTTATTTTTCATCTTAGTTTGAGCCTGCGTGTGTGTCTAAACACGCAGGTTCAGCCTGCGTGTTTAGACACGCAGGCTGAGCCTCCGTGGGCTGAACCAGCGTGTTTAGACACGCAGACTCAGTCTGCGTGTTCAACTCGTTCCAGCTCACTCCCCCGGCTGACGTGGCACGCACACGTGGCGCCCAGTTGGCAGGTATAGGGTCATTTTTACAAATACAAATTTTGTAGGATTATTTTCAAAAATACAAATTTTTAGAGGATCATTTTCAAAAAAAGCCCCGTAGACTACGTGTACTGAGATGACGGCGAACGCGTGGGTATTGCAAAATGGAATGAGAGTTACTCCACGACAAGGAACTCTCGCTGTAGGCCTAATTCTTGTTAGAATTAATTTTATACGAATACAATTCTACAAAGTTTAAATATTGTTAGACGAAATGCATTACTGATCGTTGATCTGGTTTGATCCGCGATCGGCCTCTGAATTGACGCTGGGTGTGATACATCGCGTGCCAAACGATCGGACCAAGAAGGGATCTATTCTGTTGGATTCTTCTTAATCAAACTCTCACGGAGTTTGACCAAGAGGAGCCGAACTAGAATTTGAAGACAGAAAATAATATGACCGAAAGTCGATTGAAAGTTATATTGCTCAAAGAACGGTTACAGGGGACGATTACAATTAGAACTATTCCTAAAAAAGCTGTAAATGCGGATATAAAAAGCTAACTAGGAAAGCCATAAGAGAAGCGGTAAGGAAAGTTATAAATTTAGTCTAGAAAATCTATAAATGCAGGTATTGAAGGTATTGAATAGTAGGGGTGGTCACTGGCTTACGAAATTGTAGGACCCATTTTTCTTCGATGGTTCGATTATTTATACTCGTTCGAACCAGGTGTATGATCGCCGTTTTGGATAATCGGCGTAATTTGAGGGAAATCATTGCGTATCTTTCAACTACATTCTTTTGAATTGATTTTCCTTGGTTGGATAGTATCTCATTTCTGTCCACATTCATCCCCGAGATTGGCGTACCGAGACGCGATCCTCGGCACTTTTCGATGTTGGACGTCGCTTGCTATTTCGGAGTCAGTTACACGATTCGCGCCCCAGATCTTGTGCCTTTTGTGGCTCAAGCAGCCGATAGTTGATCCTAGCCTCGCCTCTTTTATCATTCGGCTCAAGCGGTCCGATGGCTTGCCTTAAGGCGAGATCGGTCTTGGTTAAGACGCCAATACCTCTTTTATCGGTCATTTTTTCTATCAGCTGATATTCTCGGCCGATGGTGAGCACCACGTGTCGCTCCCTAACGTGGCGATATTTTTGACCTCAACAATACTCCCTCGGTAATCACCTGAGTGACCATTCGGGTGATTGGCGAACTTTGCAATAATGATCGGCGTGCGTCACAAGTCTTTGATCATTCTTTTTTACTTTGCTCATCATGACGCCCTTTTGTCTTGCTCGCTCCCCAATCGAGGCCTCCTCAAATCCGGCGGTTGCATTGTACGCCGCTTTGGCTCTCCAATCGAGGCCTCTTCAAATCCGACGGTTGTATTGTTTGTCGTTTCGATCTGACGGCTTGTGATTGCGCTTCCATCACTTCCCCTTCTCATCTTTCTAATTCTCGTAATCTCTCAAGATGAGTGTTGGGCTGACGTCATCCTCTCATCCAACAGTCTGTATTCATGCATCAATCTGATCGCCATTAATGTCGCTATTTCCGAGGGATGGCGATCACTGTTCTATTGGTTCAAAACCCTTGTTTCCTTTTTGTTACACTTGGGGGACACGTCGTCTTTTAGCATTTTAATATCTCTTTCCCTAGCGCTTTTGCTCCGTCGCCTTCTCTTTTTCCTCGCACTTCTTCTTCGCCGCTTTTTTCGGCTTTCTCTTTCTTCTTTTTCATGGCTCCTCGCGCCGCTCCGTTGCCGTCTAATCCCAGTGTCGATTTTCGGCTCCTTCGTCCATCGGCAGAGAATCCACTACGTTTTCTCCATGGGCCTTCCTTTGTGGAAAAGTTGTCACGCCCCGGGAGCAATTTTAAAGCTGAAACAGCCTGATTTTGGAATCATTTTTTTTACCCGCTCTGGCACGTGCATAAACCCGCCACATATACAAGATCTCTCTGTCCATACGGACAGAGTCTTCCCTGCATATGCACGGCGTCACCTTCCCATATACATCAACCACATTCGTTTTACATACACTGAGTGCAAACATTTAGTAAAAATTACTCACAACTTTCATATGAAAACAACGGCCACCCGGAGCATCATAAGTTTGAAAGGATAAATCCATAAGGTTTAAAAACAGTGCCCACACGACACTCAGTTTTCTAAAACCATTTTCGCAAATCCTTTTATTATTTTAAAAGCCCGCGTCCACATGACGCATCCAGAAAACCATAAACTGAGAGCATAGTCTCAAAAAGTGTAGCTAGCTAACAAATACAAACACAAGTTCGTCCCAACATCCACACCATCCACAATATACAAATCCACATCCACATGCATAATAACTGACCATAATGAAGTAACCAACCAGAAAAGAAGAAATGAGGATAACCTGACTGAGAAAAATCTACACCTCACTAGGTAGCGTCCTCACCACCGTCCTGATCCCCACCCCCAACCAAACCTGTCACACGGTGGGAGTCGGTGACATAATGTCACGCCTCGACGTCGAAACTGCGACTCGAGCTCGCCAACAGATCCGCTACCCATACGGGAATCCCCGCATAGGCAAAGCGTCCAACCTGCAAAAGGTAGCATCTAACAACTATACAGATATCAGAGCTGAAAATAAACTGTTGTAATAAAAGTCCGAACCACTATACAACTAAAATAAAAGTACAAGATTCATCTCCCAAAAAAAAAATTACAATAATCTGGTCCACTGAATCAAAATACAATAGAATCCTCCTATACAACATCTATGAATCCAAAAAGGGAGGTAAACTAAAACCATAAAATATAGCAATGTATAGTAAAACCCACAATCCGGGTTGGTACATCTACCTCACCGAAATGAACAACACTGGTGGGGATCTATCTCGAAACTCCCTCACCTCGATCCGTCGAGCCAACTGAAGTAGGGACGGAAGGGAAGGCCTCTGTAAAACTGTCACCAACAGAGGGTGTGAAAACTACATCAATTAGTAGTTCTCAGTGGGTACAATCTCCAAACCCAACGGTTTGCCCACTAAGTCTACTAGAGGCATAAAGTAATAGAAAAACTGTAAATAAGAATAGATAAGTTGGAAATAAATCTACATCTATCATGCCTCTATCTACGATGCTCAATGGGTGAAACAGATGATGATATGCAACCACTCTAACTCGAGGTGACCAAACCGACCCAATCGTAAAGACTGCCAAAAAGGCCAGTCAAGCCTGTGCTCATCTGCAACCATCTCCCATTGTTAAGCAGAAATTACGTAGGGTGTCCCAATGGACTAATATGCACTCACCTACCACCATTGTCCTATCTGAACTGGACTCGTAGGGTACCCCAACGGACTATCGTGCGCTCACCTACCACCACTGTCCTATATAGACTGGACTCGTAGGGTGCTCAAACGAACTAGAACAACCATCGCATATGGAGCGGCACTTAAGGGGAGCGACCCCATTGAGGAAAAAGAACAGTGCAGAATCGAGAACCAGAGCTGTAGCACATGCAGGCTATAATCAAAGACTGCGATCAAACAGATCGGAAACTCGCAAACCCAAATCAACTAACCATGTCGGTCGGAACACTCATCGGCCAAAGATCAGAACCCAACTCAACCACTAGTAACCACGGCGGGACTGAGAATTCCGGGGAACTGATGCCTACAACCCCAATCAAACAAGAATAGGTTCTAGGCACAGCCTCCCGTAGCTCTCGACCCAAAAAGGAGGTAGCCCTTAGAACCCAGATCATCCGAACCCTCGCCGGGTGAGGAGGTTTATATAAAAAGATGACATTTGTTTCTGAAAACTATTTTCACTCAACCGCTCTCTGGGTGAGGAAAAAAAGTAACTTCTTTTTAGAAAACCATCTCGATTTGAGAAAACCCAAATTTAGTAAAGTTTGGTTCTTTATGAAATTCAGTTAAAGACAGAATTTATTTCCCAAACCCGGAAGGACTAGTGCCTTCGCCCTAATCAAACAAGAACGGGCTCCGGCTGTGGTGACCCGGATCTCCACTGAGCTTTTGCGGTGTGTTCAGCAACTTCAGCAGGCCTATGCTGTGTTGTAGGTGTTTGTACGCAAATTAGACCCAAGAATTAGACTCAGCATGAAATTTGGATTAAGATTACTTATTTGGATGTTGTCGACAAATTTTAGAAGTGGAATTGGGCAAAACGGACCCCGAATTTGGACTTAGCGCGCGAAAACGATGAAAATGAACTATTTACTTGTATTTTTCGGAGCCCGGATGCCAAAACACAGATTTCGAGACATTTGTTACTGTTCCAGCAGGCTAGGGCAGCGCCGGCGGCGACGGGCAGTGGCGGAGCGCTGCGGCGCGGGCGCGGCGGCAGGCAGGCCGGTCCACAGGTTTTGGCGTGCACCGGGACCAGCCAACGAAGGGCATGCCACGTGTCGCGCGCTGATTGGGCGGTCAACGCACGCGCGACAGCGCGCCGAGCGCGGCGCACCGTGGACCCCGCCAGGCCACGTGTCGCCCGCCCATTGGCGGGCGCAGTGACCCGGCTGCCCCGCCGTGAACCGCGGACCACGGTTCCCGCCGTGGACTGCGCTGCCACGCGGCGCGCCGCGATTGGCGGGCGCGCGTGCGCCGGGCGCGCGGGGCGCGGAGCGGGCCACGTGGCGCGTTGTGGGCGTTTTGGGCGCCCACAGTGTTGGGCCGGGCCGGATTCGGGCGCCCGATTCTTGCGCCAGAATCTGTGGCTTCCCTTTGGTGGGCTTGGGCTATAAATAGCCCCCTTTCTTGAGCCTTTGGACCCTTTTCCCGAGCCCATCTGCGACAGAGCCCTCAAGCAACCTTGTTGATCATCTTGTGTTGCATCTCTCGAGGGAGTTTCGGAATTTTTGGAGGGCGCGACATCGACGGCTTCGGCGATTCGGCGCAGTGCGACGCTTCTTCTTCGGTGACCCATTTTCGTCGTGTTTCGAACCACGAGGTCCAAAGGGCTACTCCACAGGATTTTTTGGACGATTTTTGTGGCGTCGGTTCCACGAGAGGTAGATCTTCGTTTTTTGTGTTTTTCTCTCCTCTCAGTTTTGGGTTTTTATTGGGGTTTCTGGTACATCTTTAAGCCCCTATTTTGCTGGTAGTTTTCCTGGACAGCAGCGCATTGTTGGATTTTTATCTCTGCACTCGATTATCGGATTTCGACGTGTGAGGACTCGATTAACATCTACGCTTCGCGAGGATCACCGTCATATTTTTATTGGAATTTTTGGAGTTTATCTCATAGGTGGTATTTGTACATCTTCAGGACTGATTTTTCAGCAGTTTCTAAACTTGGAAATTTTGTGTTGATTGCAATGTTTGGACCATATCTTTGTACCCAGGAGGTGTTTTTGGGTGATTTTGGACCCGTTGGAATCGTGGGAATCCGAGAATTTGTCCCCGTTCAGTTTCAGCCATTTTGGATCTTGGATTGACGCGCGCTTCAGGTGGGTTGCTTCGTCTTCAAAACCGATGGACAATTCATTAACTCTATTGAGTAGGGAACATGCATGATTTTGAGATGTATTAGGAAGCATGCTAGAAAGAGAAGATTGATACTCCTTGTGTTGTTATGTTGATCAGTGTTGATTTATTGCTCTCTAAATATGTTAAATTATTGTTATTATTGAAACTTGACCTAGCACCCTGTCATATGATATATGTTCAACCAGACTAGCAGAAAACTCTCACTTGGGCTAGGTTTATTTATGCTTTCGACATCCACATTTTACATTCTATCCCTGGACATAGTGTTTTCCTCGCCTGGGTAGTGGGCCGAGTGGTCAGGATTTCTCTTAATGTAGGATGCATGTTACACTCGTGCTTGGGGGTTGAGTGGAGTCTGGTAGATGTAGCTAGTCTTGTATCTGTGGCGGGAGCCTTTTGGGTAAACGGTGGTCCCGGGTTGTCGAGTTCTTCGATTTATTTGTCGCACTATGTTCGTGGCAGTGGTGTACCAGTGTTAGCAGGACCTTGAATCCAGAATCTTTTTGGACACACATGATTTCAGTAAACTAATATTTTTCTTCCAAATGTCAAAGGGTCGCCGGAGTCTGTTCTTGTCTGATTGGGCGAAGGCATTAACCCTTCGGGGTTTGAGAATAAAACTTGTTTTCTAACTGATTTTCCAAAATAGCTAAAATTCATAAAAATGGGTTCCTTTAATTCAAGATGGTTTTACACAAAAGAACTACTTTTAGTCCTCACCCCGCGTGGGTCCGAGTAAAAAATGGTTTTCATAATAAATGTCACATTTTCTGTAAACTTCTTCACCCGAGAGAGAGCTCGAGTGATCTGGATTCTAAGGGCTGTCTTTTCCTTTGGGTCGAGAACAACGAGAGGCTATGCCTAGAGCCTGTTCTTGTTTGATTTGGGTTGTAGGTTCTAGTCTTTTCGGGTTTTCGGACCCTTCATTGTTGTCAGCTGTGGAGTATACTGTAGTATCATGACTTTTCCTGTCCTCTTTTTATAAATTAGTTTATTAGAGGAAATAAATTATCAAGTTTTCCTAGGTAGATCGTCGTGGTTTACGGATATTTTTTCATGATAGAGCCTGAGAAATGGTGAACGACGGAGCGATCGGATACGAAATCCGACTTACGGATCTCCCGGATTGAGTCATTTGTGTTAACGGGTATGATGGGATAAGTCGAACCCGTTAAGGCTTTGGTGCATCAAAATCCGCGCTGACTGGTATAGAACTTGGCTTAGGTGACACTCTTATCTAGAAGTTAGTTAGAGATTCCCGTTTATCGCATTTAGAAATTTATTGTATGTATGAGAAAAGGAAAATTAACGATATTATATTAATTACCCTCCAAGAAAAAGGAAACCCTAATTGGAGAGAAAAGAGAGAAAAAGGAAAGCGGAACCCAAATCTTCTTCGATCAACGTGCCGGAAGCCGGGAACGAGACGTTATCGTCAGTGGGGAGCGGGTCCGGATCCTCACCACTGCAAGGAACGGGAACGGATCATCTTCTCCAATAGATCAAGGTAAGCGGCGTTAGTTATTGCGTTTTCGTCGTTCTTGGTTGGGTTTTCTTGGGCCTTTAGGGTTTCGCCGTTCGTAGCGTCGCCGCCGCTGCTGCACCTCTTGCCGCGCGGGATCGCACCACCTGCGGTGCGGCGCGCCGCGCACGGGCCGCCGCCGTGCGGGGCCGCACCACATACGGTGTGGCACACCGCGCGGGGCCATCGCCCGCGCGGGGCCGCACCGCACGCGGCGCGGTGCCGCGCGGGCGCTGCCCACAGGCAGCTCGCGCCCGCGCGGACTGGTGCCGTGCGGGCGCTGCCCGCAGGCAGTGCGCGCACCGCGCGGGCTGGTACCGTGCGGGCGCTGGCAGCGCGCGGCCGCGCGGGGCGCTGCCCGCAGGCAGCGCACGTCCGTGCGGGGGCTGCTCTGCAGCGCGGGGAACTTGCCGCGCGGGGCTGGTGCCCATGCAGGGTCGCTCCGCAACGCACGCCGCACGGGGAAATCGCCCGCGCAGGGTTGTCAAGCTCTGCCGCCCGGTCTCTGTGTCCACCCGTGCGTCTCTTAGTTCGTTTCTCTACTCGGGTGGTCTGAGTTTTTAAGTTAGGTATTACTGATGTTTTGTTGGGGACTTTTAGGGGTCCGGGAATCATGCAAGGGCGCGGGACGGTTTCAGGTGTTCTGTTCAACGCGATTCAAGGTGGGTACCCTTTTCGTGCGTCCTTTTTAAAGTGAGGTCTCATCATGTTCTATGTAAGAGTAAAGTAGATGTGCTGATGGTTTTCAACTAACCCCTTTTCGCATGAGTATCCCTTTATTACTATCTGTTGCGACTGGTGTCGCGGTGCTCTATATCACACACCGACTTCGGTCTTTATGCTCATGGCTTCTTACGCGCACACCAGCGGTTTGGCCACCGCATCGGTGTACTTTTCCGGAGAGGTGGTACGTTGACCCGTGTACCCCACAAGGTGACGTGGTGGGGACCCCTTACGGTTACTTAAGGTTCTGCACAAGTACCGTAGAGGGGTTAAAAGCACCAAGGTGAGAGCAAGGTGTTTCTGTTCACTGGGGGTCTTTAGACCTTTTGGCAGGTGTTCCGTTCTGACGTGCAGGGGTACTGTGGATTCATGAGGGAGAGTTTTGGATGGTCTGGTTTATCGGTTTGCTTTCTTTTCAGTACTTATAACATCTTACATGTTTTACATCTACCTCTTACTCTTTGGTCACTGACTTCCCACACTGTGACAAGTTCGGTCAGGGGTGGGATCCGGGACAACGGTGAGGCCGCGACTCGAGGTTTTTAGCCCCCGATTAGGGGCTGGTGACCTTTCTTTTACTTACGTTTTGATTATTTCGGTTAGTTAGCTTATGTGCGTGTGATACATTATTGTGGATGTTGGGTTTGAACTGTGTTTTATCGTGGATGAACGTTATTCCCTTACTAGTTCTTGATTCGACCACTCTTTTCAAATCAAGTAAAAAGATTGCGAAAATATTTAATAAAATTTAGGTGTCGTGTGGGCACCGTTTTACAACCCGTGGATTTATCCTTTCTAAACTTGGTGGTCTTATTAGAAATGTCGATTGGCTACTTTCTCCTTTCTCTTTTGTACTTAGCTAGTGTGGTTAAAGTGTTATTGTACTTCCCTACGCCGTGCATGCGCAAGGGTCTGTCACGCCCCGGGGGTTTAAACAAGCGGAAGACAACCACCAAAAGTTCTTAATTTTGCATATATATATATATATATATATATATATATATATATATATATATATATATATATATTTTGAAAGTCCTTTCCCCCAGTGCGAGCCCAGACCCGCCGCATATACCGATTCACCACGCAAACGGGCGGAGTCTCCTCTGTATATGCACGGCGTCACGATTACAACAGTCATTTTAATCACAGTAGTCTACAAGCATTAGCACACGAGATTATCTTGCATCAGGAATTTAACGAGGCCGATTGATCTTTTGAAAGGATAAATCCGTAGGTTTTTAAAACGGTGCCCACACGACACCTATATTTTTAAAATCATTTTCGCAATCCATAAATCCACAGGGTTTTAAAAACGGTGCCCACACGACACCTATACTTTTAAAATCGTTTTCGCAATCCATAAATCCACAGAGTTTTTAAAACGGTGCCCACCCGACACCTATGTTTTTCAAAACTATTTTCGCAATGTTTCTTTCGGTAGTTTGAAAACGACCAACTAACAGATAATGAAGTAAACATTCATCCACAGAAGTATGAAATCATCCCAACATCCACATCAACCCCACAACTGTATCAAACTCACATAGCTACTAGCAGATAATGAAACGAGCATAAGGAAAGTAAAAACAGACTTAGCCTCGAAGGGCCAACAATCCTCTCGTCCCGGCCTCACCGTCGCCCTAGCTCCCACCCCTGACTGAACCTGTCATAATGTGGGAAGTCAGTGACACCTGGTGTAAAGTATGAAATGCAGGAAAGACCGTAAATAAAGCAAACCGTAAGAAAACCAGAGCATCCACCCTCCTCATCGTGCAATCGACGGTAATCCCCCCTTGTATAATCCAAACCGAGCACCTGCCCCGGCAAACCACACCGAGCACCTGCCTCGGCAAACCACACCGAGCACCTGCCTCGGCAAACCACACTGAGCACCTGCCTCGGCAAACCACACCAAGCACCTACCTCGGCAAACCACACCGAGCACCTGCCTCGGCAAACCACACCGCTCTCACCTTGGTGCCTCTAACCCCCTACCTACGGGGGCCCCCACTACGTCACCTTGTGGGGTACACGGGTCAACGCACCACTTTTTTGGAAAAGCACACCCTCGCGGTGGCCAAACCGCTGGTGTGCGTGTAGCAACCTCGAGCATCATAACCAAGTACACATACATAACATAGGGCACCGCGACACTTGGTCGCCATAATGTTGATAGTATTATATAATAAATATTAACAGGGGTTAACAGTATTAAATCATGCAATTGCTTTACTCCTACACATTTTCCAAAATTTTCGGAATCCAAAACATCGGAAAAGTACCCACCTTCCGACCTCCGAATGGTCGCACCGATCACCGTCCCCGTCGCTAGTATGCTCCGAACAACCCTACCATTGTTCGGAGAGGGCGAACTGCCCGTCCAGTCTCCCACCACGACATTCGTTAATCCGGAGGTCCACGACACCCACCATCCCCCTTAACATGATAAACATAACAATAACGAAATTGCGCATAAAGAGGTTCTAAGGGTGTACCCACCTCGAAGCAAGTCGAACGAAACACCTGGAATGTCCCGCGCCCTCGAACGACGATCGGACCTAAAAGAAAGTCCCCAGAGAGTACAGATCAATAACCATCCAATTTTCCTTGAATAAAGTGTGTTAAACCCGAAACCGCCGATAAACCGACCATTTTGCCGATTCACGGATCGTAAAGCAAAGATCTGTTCAATGAAGGCCAACGGATCCCGAACGAAAGGTTCAGAGATCGAGTGCACGCTGTCCACCGCAGCCTACTAGGCTACTGTCACGCCCCGGAGTCGAAACTGCGACCCGGGCTCGCCAACAGATCCGCCATCTGTACGGAAACTGCCATACAGACGAAGCGTCTACCCTGCAAAAATCTATAGCTAACCATGTATCAGAGCTGAAATAGAACTAATAGCTACAGAAATCCTCTGAACATCTGATATAAATAAAATCTCAATACAAAGTCTCTCAGCCATAAATAGTAAATGCAATCCTCACTGATCTCTCAGAATGTTCAGTACAAAAGTGGAAATATAAAATACCGGGTACATCTACCACAGACTCTCCATGCTGGAAGGAACTAATCGGCCACGTCCTCACCTCGATCTGCTGTCTCCGTGCGAACCAAGCCGGAACAGCTACCTCAACCTGTCACCGCAGCCGGTGTGAGATCTACTGAAGAAGGCAGATCTCAGTGGGTACCGTTCCAATATCCACGGTATGCCCACTAAATCTACTGGAGGCACAACAGATAGGTATGCAGATAGATAGGTAGATAAAAGCTGAAACGAACTATAGCTATCATGTCTCAATCATCATGCTCAAGAAACTCTACTAATGATGAAATGTGCATACACTCGCTACTGCTAACTTGCCTCAAGTATCATGCTCAAAGGAAAACTCATCTATGAACATGCTATGAAACTCACTCACACATATCACCCAATCCCAATGACTGTCCCTCTTTGGACCAGTCAAGCCTGCGCTCATCTACTGCCACTGTCACGCCCCGGCGTCGAAACTGCGACTCGGGCTCGCCAACAGATCCGCCGCCCATACGGGAAGCCCCGTATAGACGAAGCGACTAACCTGCAAAAGATCAACTATGCTATACAGATATCAGAGCTGAAAGTAAACTGCTAAAAAGAAGAAAATATACAACACAAAGCCCTCACCAAAAGTACATAAGTCTCTCAAGCAGTAAAATAAAAGTACAACTCTATACCTCACTACAAGATCTCTCAACATGAACTCACAAAAAGTAAGGGGTACATCTACTCTCTGGACGATGACTGGTAGGGAACTATCTCGCGACTCCCTTACCTCGATCAGAAGAAGCAGCAACAGGAGCAGCAGGAACAGGAATAGAAGTCCCTGTGGGAAAAGACACCACGACGGGTGTGAGAACTACGTCCCAAGTAGTTCTCAGTGGGTGCCGCCAATAAGCCCGACGGTCTGCCTACTAAGTCTACTAGAGGCATAAAGTAACAATATAAAACTGAAATGAAGGGCTGGAAAAGTAACTCTACAGCTACTATGCCTCTATCTAGATGCTCAAGAAAATGGAACAGATGGAACATGATGCATCTACTAACACACACAGTATACCCACCAAATCTATACTGACTGCCGCAAAGGGTCCAGTCAAACCTGCGCCCACCTACTGCCGCACATCCTCAACAGGACGGGTCTACCGTAGGGTGTCCGTGACTGCCAAAACTGGCCCAGCCAGAGGGACTGCGTCGACAAGTCGCGATAGCAAGTAACAGGCCCAACTCCGGAGTGGCACTCGAGGGGCGCGACCCCACCGAGGAAAGTATCTGCGTATCTCTGTCGAGCTCAAATATGGCTCATGCAGGCTATAGTCCAAACCACGATCAACCAACAACACCAACTCTCAACCACAGGCTGGAAAACCACACAGCTGGGGGACCACCGTCCACCAGATGGCTCCCACAACAGAACACTAAACTCACAGGAAAGACCGACACCATAAGGGTTCAGGAACCCGATAGGCCGGTGCTTAGAACCCTATCAAACAAGAACAGACTCTAGGCTCCGCCTATCGAAGTTCCCGACCCCCTTATAGTTCGGGAACACAACAAACTCGGTACAACACGCAGAAGACACCAACAGGGCCCGAAAGTCCCGGGAGACCTACACCTACAACCCTATCAAACAAGAACAGGTTCCAGGTTCGGCCCCTGTGGCTTTCGTCCCGACAAAGGAACGACCCCTAGAACCCGGATCACTCGAATCCTTTCGAGTGGGGAGCTTTACAGGAAAACGGTGACATTTGTTATTAAAAATCATTTTGATCTGGAGGAAATCCATATTTAATGATTTTAGTTTTTTTTAGAAAAACAGTTAGAAAAATAAGTGTTTTACCCAAACCCCGAAGGGCTGATGCCTTTGTCCAATCAAACAAGAATAGACTTTAGCGGCCCTTCGATGCTTGGAAGAAAACATTGGTAGACTAAAATCATGTGTATGTCAAAAAGGGTTCTAGGTTCTAGGTCCGGCTAACACTAGTAAACTACTACCACTGACACAGTGGCGACAACCCAAACGGGGGAAACAAGACCTTCCGGGACCACCGTTTACCCCAAACGATGTTCGGTACAGACAAGCGATCCACTATATCTACCAAACTCCACTCTGCTCCCAAGCACGAGTGCAAATGCATCCCACACTAAAAAGAAGTCCCGACCGCTCGGCCCACTACCCGGGCGAGGATAATACTAAGTCCAGGAATGAAACATAAAGTGTGGATGTCTAAACATAAATAACCCTAGCCCAAGTGAGGGTTTTCTACTGGTCTGGTTACACATGCAACATATGACGGGGGTGCTAGGTCAGGTTCCAAGATACTATAATTTAACAGATAGAAGGAAGTAAAAGATCACAAGATCGACAGATAATACTAGGAACAACAATCCTACACTCTAGCATGCAACCCAAGTCCAATCACTATCATGCATGATTCTATATCAATAGAATTAGAGCACAGTCCATAGATCCTGAAAGCTAAGCCACCCACCTGAAGACGCTAACTGTCCGGAGTCGTACAGCTGAGAAAACCAGGAAAATAACAACTCTATGTCCAACAGGTCCAGCACAGCCCACAATCCCTCCTGGGTACAACATAAGGCTACAGTTACACTTAAATCCCAAAATCTGCCAAGAAATACAACACTGAAATTACAGCCCAAAAGATGCGATTATTTCACCTGCTGAATGTGCTCGAAAAATTCCAAATAAAATATCCCTGCGATCTTCGTGTCGATAGCTTCGAAACAAGTACCTGCACGCCCAATTCCGAGCACCGTAGGCCAAGTTACAAATTCCACAGTATCGGTGCGCAAAATCCCAAAACCATCTAACTGTAAACTCTTGTACAGATAAAAGGAAAAGTGTATACCTTCGGGAAGGTCTCCAAAAATTCCAAGAAAAATACCACGATGATCCTCGCGTCGAGTAGATGAAAAAAGTCTATAAGTACGTCCTAAACCGAGACTCGTGCGCGGAGATCTCCTCGGATGAAGCTGCTGTCCTCCCGAATCCTCACAGCAAACCAGGTCCTCAGTGAGCATGGAAGAACTCCTGAAAAGCGCGAAACCAGGAAATGTAGAAACAAAAATCGTAGCCTTACCTATTGCGAATCCAACGACGAAGAAATCGCTTGAAAATATGGTCGGAGTAGGCCGGGAGAGCTCGTGCACCGAAGAGCGACGGAAGAAGCACCGAAGAAAGAACGTCGCGATGCGCCAAGAAAATGGAAATCTCGATAAGCGTGCCCCGAAAAATCCCCAAACTCTGCAGATGGAAGCTACACT
This sequence comes from Tillandsia leiboldiana, assembly GCA_029204045.2. Classification (NCBI taxonomy): domain Eukaryota; kingdom Viridiplantae; phylum Streptophyta; class Magnoliopsida; order Poales; family Bromeliaceae; genus Tillandsia; species Tillandsia leiboldiana. The sequence goes on from CM055069.1 coordinate 18,817,698, forward strand.
GCGCGAGGATCAACTTTGGTGAAGAACTCCTGCCGGTTTGAAGCTCGGAAGTGCCAAAAAAACGAAGAGGAAGGGAGCTCAGGCTATTTATAGGCCGCAGAAAAACAAATGGGAAAATTCCCAACTTGTCCCACATTTCGGGCGCACCCGAATTTTCGGGCGCCCGAATCCGGGCTCAAAGGGGGGGGGGGGGGGGTACTGTAGCCGCCCGGAAAAATCTGGTGCAGCCACGTCACCCGCACAGCAAACAGCTGTGCGGGGCGCGCCTGGAGCGGCCACGTGGCCCTCCCGGGGCCCGACGCGTGTCCCGCACAGCAAACAGCTGTGCGGGGCGCGCGGGCTGTCGCCGCGTGGCACCTACCCGGTCAAACGGGTAGGTGGCGCCCGCCAATGGCAGGGCGACACGCGTCCCTGCCACTGTCGCGGTCACACGTGCGGGCAGGCGCCGTACTGGCCGCCTGCCACGCACGCGCCCCGAGGCGCCCGTCCGCGACCCCGTGCGCCGCGCCTCGTGAGCCCGCGAATGGCGTGATGACACGTGTCCCGTGCACCCGGTCCACGCACCCTAATTCGGGTTCCGTGGACCACGCCGCGTGCACCGACCAACCGGGGGATGCCACGTGTCCCCCGCCCCGGTCCATGCACCGCCGCGCAATTTCTGTAGACCGCGCCTCACAAGCCCGCCAATCAGGCGGCGCCACGTGTCATGCGCCGGGCCCGTGCACCCAGCCGCGGCGCTCTGTGGACCGAGCGCTGCGGACCGGCCAATCATGGGCCGCCACGTGGCAGCCGGCGGTCCACGGCCCCTCCCATGCACCGAAATTCAGCGAAAACTTCCGAGAGTCCATTTTTGGGCATCCGGACTCAGAATCAAACAAGCAAATAGCCGTTTTCAAGCGTTTTTCCGCGCTGAATCCAAATCCAACTTCTGTTTGGCCCAAAACCATTTTAAAAATTCGACAAATGCAGCCGAAGGCCAATCCAGCTGTGGATATCACACAGGGTCCATCTGTGGCATCCCTTTGATACACCATGGGCCAGATACACCAACACTAGGTGTTCTACACCAGGGTTCATGGGAGAAGCTACACGGGGGTCAGGGTCACCACAGCCACTCATGCCCAAACAGGGCTTGGTCTTACGTAGGGTGTCCCTCAAGGACTATCTCAGTAACCACATCGCAGCCTCGTCAGGCGCGGTATCATCATCGCATCCGGAGCGTAGCTCGCGGGGAGCGACCCCGCGAACTCAAGTATCTCACAACTGGCATAAAACCTTAGTCTCAGCATGCTATAATCCACGATCAAACAGATCGGAACTCAATGCTCAACTAGCATAACTCAGTCGGAGAAAGACTCGATCAGGAAATGCCCAAATCCTCACATAATCTGTCGGAGAACCTTCTACGACTCAATCTGATAATGCACAACTCATGATCTAGAGTAAACCAATCGACTTCCATGAAGGGCCGAATATTCCGAAAGACTGGCACCTACAACCCAAATCAAAGAAGAACAGGTTGCAGGCACAGCCGCCCGTAGCTTCCAACCCAACAATGGAATCAGTCCTCACTCTCGCACACAAGAGGCCCGGAAATTTCGAAAGACTAACACCTACAACCCAAATCAAACAAGAACAGGCTGCAGGCGCAGCCGCTCGTAGCTTCCGCCCCTAAAGTGAAACAAATGCCCAATCTCTCATGACATTAGAACTCATCTCACAAGGCTCTAAAAATCCCCTCGGCCCCCTGGCACGAGGACACATGCATCCCGAACTGCCTGGACCATTCATAATGATCTCGATATTTTAAAACATTTTAAAATCAGAGTTTAACTTAAAACCGGTTATAAAAATTTTATGAAGGTCCAGGTACATTCCGAATCTCAAGAAAATATGCAGTCTAGTGTCAAATCATCTCTAGATCATGCTAAAAATATCAGGGGCTCAGGAAAGTATTTCTATAATTTTCTAGGCAACTATCAGATTTATAAAGCATAAAACAGATAAACCAAACATGATCAACATGCTTACAGAAGCTTTAGAGGGCATTCCATACATTTCGGAGAAATTCCAACCCACCTCAAATGCATTCCGCAGGCAACCGCTGAAGTCGGTGAAGTGTCGCGCCGCTCACTGTCGAAAAGATCTGCCGGAACATCAAAACGGCGCCGCGCGCGCGCGAACACTGTCGCGAACCCGGAAAATTCCCAGGAAGCTCGAACAACTCTCACGAATCTTCTAATAAAAATCCGTCATGCTCCGGCTCCCTCGCCGTCCACTCACAGCGTGCGCGCATGCACTCGGCTCCGCGCAAATGCAAAAATGCACACACAACCCCTCAAGATGAGTGCAAAAGAGAGAGAGGAAGAAACCATCAAAACCAGCTCAAATATCCACAAAAATCCCTCTAAAGAAATCTTAAAATCCATTTAGGAAAACATCTGACACTTACCTCACGCACGGCCGACGCGCGCGCGGCTCCGTCCAGCTCCAAGCAACCAGACCACGCAAGCAGCACCCAAGCTTGTCTTTCTCTTTAATTCCCACTTCTTCTCTTTTCTTTTCCATGCTTTCTCTCATTCTTTTCTTTCTTTTCCTCTTCTTCTAATTTCCTTTTTCTTTCTCTGAATCCTGCTGAGAAGAGAGGAGGAGGGGGTGTCCATATATAGAGGAGAAGAGGAGTCAACCAGTCAACAGGGTGCTGGGAAAGTGAAAATACCAGAATGCCCTTGCTAAAAGTCACCTAAATCGCCTTCAGCAAGCTGGGGTACCGGTACTCTCCATGTAGAACCGGTACCCAAGCTCATGTTCCGGAACCCCCTCCCTTGTTCCGGAACACCAAGCCAAAAGAAAACCGCAAGAGCCGCCCCACTGCGCAAGCGCGGCGCCCATGCGGGCGCCGCGCGGCGCCCGCTCCTGCAGCGCGGCCCGCAGCGCGCGCGCCTACTGCGCGCGCCCGCTGCGCGCGCTCGCCTGCGCGCGGCCCATTGCGCGCGCCCGCCTGCGCGCGGCCTGCAGCTGCTGCGCGCGGCGCCCATGCGCGCCCGCGCAGTGACCTCACCAGCCGCGCGCGGCGCCTCTACGCGCCCGCGCGGCACCCTTTGCTGGTCTCTCCTCCACCAACAACAACACCAACCTCAAATCCATCAACAAAAAAAATCCAATTCAACTCCATAATTCAAAACTAAGCTTTCTCTCTCTCTCTCACTATAAAAACAGCACAACCCTCCATGAGGCTCGACGCACGCGCGCTCCGCTCGGCTTCCGACGGTAGGTCCACACTATGAGCACTCCATCACCTCTCTCATTTCCCTATTTTAATTCACCTCAAAACCTCTTCTTCTTCTCCTTCTTCTCCCATCTTTCTTTCCTCTGTTAGAAGCTCAATTCCTCTATTTTGAACCATAGAGGAAGATGCTGATGTGGCATGGTGCTAATTAAGGGCTAATTAGAGGAGCTTGGGTGTATGGTGCATGGTGCATAAAGAACAAGCAAACAAAAACAGTTTCCAACACCAACACCAACACCTAACCAATCAAACTCCCTCACACTCATCTTTCTCTTCAGCTCTAATTCCCTCACTCAGGCTAATTAACCAAATTAAGTTATTAATTAATTAATCCATTTTAAGCCACTCCAACTCACTTTTTGCCCTCGCGGCCCCCGCATCAGTCCGGAACCTCCCGAACTGCGCTGTAATATGGAAATATACATATCCAAAACTTTTTCTCCTCAAAAAGCTCAACTGTGGAGTCGGTGTGCTCAATCCAAAAATCGGTTCCATTAACCGCCGACTCCAACTCACTTTTCACCTTCGGGGTCTCCGCACCGGTCCGAAACCTCCCGAACTTCGCTGTAATCTGATAATACACAAGTTCCAAAACTTTTCCAATTTTTCTGCATACAACAGTGGGGTCGAGGCTCTAACAAACCAGTCCTCTAACGGCACACAATGCCCAAAAACTCCGAATCAAGCTGTGGCTTCTTTGTTGATCCGAATCAACCCGAAATCATCTATAAACAGATACGGAACATGCTCGAGGCAATTTCTCTGCACCACGCCATCTTGCGAGGTCGGTGCGCTATACGAGATTTCGGTATTCTACAGCTACAATTACATTTAGACCCCCAGACTTTACTAAAATTGCACTTTATTCCTATAAAACTAACTAAATAAGCCACAACTTTTAATCCGGGAACCCAAATACCAAAATAATTTATTCGTAAATAGATTTTAACGTGTTGGACTCCGTGCTCAAGTCTAGGATCAATTTGAGCCATAAAACACAAGTTGGCCCATTCTTAAAGTGCATTGAGGGCTCAACTTCGCCAAAAATATAAAAATGATGGATCATCTCCAACTTTTGCGTGAGCATCACCCTCAGGGATCCCAAAATAAACAGGGGCTCACCTCAGGGCCATCGCAGAACCCTCAGGTTGCTAAAAACCCGCACACGACTTCCACCTTGCTCGTTTAGAGATTGGTTCAAGCGTCAAGCCAACCCAAAGGTTCTGGGCCAAAACTAAAATGAGCAACAACGAGAAATCCTTAAAAACATACCGGGGCTCACCTTTGGAAGATGGTCGGCCCGCTGGAAAACCCGCCGGAGCAAGGAGACCCCGACCCGTTCTTGATGGAGCACGCGATGGCCGAACCCTCACTCCTGTCGGTCATTCTTCAAACTAAGGTGAGCACGACCCTTCTTGGACTTCCAGAAGTGGAACACACCCGAGCCGGCCAAGCTTGGAGTCCCCCTGTGCTCCACCGGCCGAGGAAGAAGATGAAGATGTTTTAGAGGGTCATTAATGGCAACTCGCGATCAAGGCTGAATGGTTCGCATGCAAGGGGTTTGGAGGAAAGCTTATGGTGCCAGAAAGCTTACCATGTGTTGGCCGGCGCCGGAGGAGCGACGGGCGGCGTTGCTCGGCCAACCCCAGGAACCCGACAGTTAGGGTTTGCTCCCCCGCATTCCACACTGCACCGCAGCCCACCAAACTTCGTGGGCCTCCTTCTGGGGTCGAGCAGGTTGTGTTGAGCAAGTTGGTTCAGTCGCCGGAGCTTCAGAGGCGGCGCGCACCAAATACAGCCAAGAATTAGGGTTCCGACGACCCTACCTTCGCCCAATGGCAACCGAAGGTTCCCAGACCCCGGGGCTCGACCTGGATCATCCTTGGGATGTCAGAAGCCGACTTCCAAAGTCCTAGTTGCCGAAAAACCAAGGAAGGAGATGGCTTACCTCGTCGGACCTGAGGAAGAAGGAGAGGGTGGCCCAGCGGCGCGCGGTGGAGCCAACCGCCGGGGCTCTCCGATCTGCCTCTCAGGTGGCCGAGGACGCTACCAGATGTGGTTAGGAGAGTGTTGGGTTATACTATAATAAGGATCTAACTAGGGGGAAAACCACCTAGAGGGGGGGTGAATAGGTGTAAACGATAAACACTCAAAAATCTTTGCGTAATAAAAACCCAATGCGGAAATGAAAATAACACGCAAGATTTTTACGTGGAAAACTCCAAAACCAGGAGTAAAAAACCACGGGACCGATAACACGGTGAAATCAACTAAGATTATAACATGTACAAAGGTGATATAACGCACCCACAGACGACTCATCTTTTTTCCATACGCTCCGAGTTGATCTTCTCCGCTCGCTCCGCAACGTGCCTCGAATCCACGGTTTGCGTCCAACGCCGAATCCACGGCGTCCAACGTCGAATCCACGATGTCTGACCGAATCCACGGTCTCCACCAGGTAGTACGTCTCGATCACACGAACGTACCTCGCTCCGAATCCACGAGAGCCGTAGTACCTTGAATCCACAAGGCCACGCGAATCCACGCACCGATTTTGGGGAAAATCGTTGTTTTGTTGGCGGTGATGATCCGCCGAATACTTAGATCAAAGATAGATCGGAAATGCCATCTAAGTATTCATTAATTTGATTCTACTCAAAATCTGAGTATGAAAACCTAGAATCAAATTAATTAATATAGATGAAGAAACATAGAGTTAAATCTAGTTATTTCCTTTCTTCTCTATATGTGGATCTCTAAGTTTTTCTCCGTTAATTTTTATCTGTCATTTCCCTGAGATAAAACTTAGTGTGGATTACCCTAAAAGATAGAATTAGGGTTTACTTATAGGTTAGAAACCATTGGAAGAGGATAAGAATCAAAAACTGATTGTAACATAATTTTTCCCGCACGACGGTCCGGACCGGATTAGGCTCGTTCAGGACTGTCGTTGTTTTTCAGAGAATTCCTGAAAAACCAAGGTTCGGGGTCCGGAACGAAATCTTACGGTCCGGACTGTTCATGCAGTTTCAGCAAACTCCACGTTCGGGGTCCGAAACGAAATCCTACGGTCCGGACTGTTCATGCAGTTTCACCAAAATCCACGTTCGGGGTCCGGAACGAAACAGGGATGTTCAGGACTGGATTTGTGCATGAACTACCAACGTTCGGGGTCCGGACTGTAGTCCCCTGTTCCGGATCCTGAACATGTAACTTGTCCAATTTTTGATTTTTATGCGATTAAAAATCCATCCAAGTGTTTCTACATTATAAGAAGTATTGAGATCACCAATAATGTTTAGTTAAACTTACCTGATCATTTTGAATTCTTCTTTCTTGAGATTGAGGTATATGATCCAAGCTTCTTCATCTTCAATCTTCAAGACTTAAATACTTTCACGAAATACGCCAAAACTAAAATCCTTAACAATCTCCCCCTTTGGCGGTTTCGTGACAAAACATAGATCCACTTACGAAAATTCAAAAAGATATTTTTGTTGCTATCACCATACAACAAAAATTTACATTTGAGATCCAAATAAACTAAATACATGAGATAAACTCCTAAAATAGACTCTAGACTTAGACATCTGTACTCTCTGCAAAAAGAAGTAATTCTTGACAAGACAGATCGTTAGATACCTCAAGATTTTTTTGCATTCAAAAACCAAACAGAGAGATAGAGTTTATACTCACTATGACATACATGAACTCAGATATGTATTAAGATCACAATCAGAAATAGACATATCTTCTAAGCAATAAAATCCAAATGTCATAAATTTGTTAGTAATCAAACAACTTGTTAGTAATAATACATGCCCAAATAGTTAGTCAAATAGTTAGTCGAGGCATGCATTCAATCACAATACAAAACCAAAAGTTGTTTTGATACTTACCTTCCAGAGTTCAAAGTTCTCACAAACCATTGTTTGTTCATCATTGTTCATATCTCTCTCCCCCTTTTTGTCACTAAATTAAGCCATAGATTATACAAAATTAAAAAGGAGTCAAAAGTTTAAAAAGAGAATGTAATAACTAAAACTAAAAACCTGCAAAACAGATTAAAAGTTAGAACAACAAAATAAAGATTATTCAGAATCCTCAGAACTGGTACAGCCGAGTTTTTGAAAGATTTTCTTTATTAGCTTGTTCATAGAAACCTGTTCCTTTTTTACTTCTCGTATTTCTTCCTTCATTTCAATGAATTCATTCGATATTCGTTCCTGTTCAGAGGAAAGTCGTTGTTGCTCTCTATAAATAGAGGTAACTGAGGCATCCTCCTCTGAAGTTGAAGGAGGTGCAGGTTGTGCTGCTGGTGCTGGTGGTACTGAAGCTGTAGCTGCTGTTTTTGCTGTTGTTGTTGATGTTGAGGGTTGGCGTCTGCGAGGAGGTGAAGGAGGCTCATCTTGTCTTGTTGAGAGGGACTTTACGATAGTTGTATCGTTGATAGTTCCCAAGCTATGCATGTAAGCCGATGATGAAATATCGACTTTGAATTTCTTCAAAATTTGCATAATTATTATTGGGAAGGGAAGTCGCTCTGTAGGATGGGCATGTTCCACATACCGCGCCATCCTCGACCAGATGAGATAAGGAATGTTTAAGTTTGATCCCATAGCCGCTGTGGGGTTTCCAATAAGATAAAGAAATAACATCCTATCCCATCTAAGAATTTTTGTTTGCATGTTAGGAAGAATGTTGTAATAAACAATAAAATTCAAGTAGCGATACTCCGGTCGAAGTTCTTTTGAAAAGACTGAGTTCCCCGTCGACTGAGTATCTGGAAGACAAATTCCATCCACGACCACTCTCCATGAGGTGGTGGAGAAGATATGACCTTTCAGGTAATGTGCTCCTTCAACCCGGGCCTTCATCCCTAACACCTCTCCAATCAATTGAGGTACGTGTGACCTTAATCTTAACATTTCTAACCATTATTAGAAACTCTCGATTTCCGTCCTCTAGATCAACCAACCTTGATGCATTCTGATAAAACATCCTCACCGAGTGAAGACAATATCCAGTAGACTCAGGGAAATGACAAATGGGGGCAAGACCTGCATGGTCAAAAAGAGTGCCAAAAAGTACAGATCGCTCCTTCAGAGCTTTGACATTGACATGTCTTTCACCAATGCATTCCCTCTTTTCGAAATCCTTGATTCTTTCCGAGCTTATAAAGTCTTGTGGAGGAGGCTGGCTTGCTAGTGGCTCTTCAATTGATATTCCTCGAGCACTCCCTCTTTTGTGTGCAACGTTCTTTCTTTTTGTTTTAAGAGGAGTTTCTTCCATTGGAGCTTTGCCCTTTTCTGCAGCGGTTGGCGGAGTCTTCGCCTTTGAGGATGCAGCAGGGGCTTTCCCCTTTGAAGCAGTAGGAGCAGTCGCTTCTACCAACAGCTCATCCCAATCAATAGACTCCGTCTCGGATTCCGTCTCAGAATCATCCCGAGTTTTCTTAGCCCTTTTCGGTTTATTCGTTGCTCTAGTGTGAACCATGGCAACAAGAAGAACTATGATCAAAGTGAACACCATTGTTGCTATTGAACGTGAGAAACCTGTGAGCACGAACTCAAGAACACGAAAAAATTATTTATTTTCAAAAATTAGAAAAATTATACCTAAACAATCATTATCATGTAGAGAGACTAGGAATCAAATTAGTTTTGCAAAAAAAAATTTAAAAATAGATCAATCCCATGATTTTCAAAAATTCTCATTATGCCCTAAAACCGAATTTTCAGAAATCGAAGCTCATAAATCCGTTAATCAGGAGAATACCTAGCATATAATCAAAACTAATCTACTCAGAGTTCTTATTTCAAAAGAAATTTGACCAAAAACCATCTAGAATTGAATTCTACCCATGATTTCCACTCACGTTTATGAAGAACAATGCAAAACAGTGGAAAAATAGAATTTTGATCAAAGAAACTTACTTTAATCCGAAGAACTCGAGTTGGAAAGGCTCCAAATTGGTTGAGTTCTAGAGAGAGAAGCTCTGGAGACTTGGAAACAAAAGATTGTTGTAAAAAGAAATCAAATCCCTTTTGTTTCTTATAAAACCCTAGCCGCGGTCCGGAACGGATCAAGAATCCAGTCCGGAACGGCTACCCGCAGAAAATTCCTGCGTTCGAGATCCGGAACGGATATTCCGGTCAGGATCGGCTCCAACTTTTTCTTCAGAAAAATTTAGGAAAATTTTAGAAAATCCAGAAAAAGTATGTAAGCACTTTTGCATGTCAACTTTAAACAAAAGTCATCATTTCACATTAAAAGAAATAGATTATGCTAAATCTATCAATAATATCCAAGTAATGAAATGAAAATTTATAAAAATTAAAACCTTTAAAGTTGAACAAATTCAATGACATCTATCATGATCTTATGAGTAATGCGTTTATCAAATCATTAACATAGTAAAGAAAATGAAGTACCAAGATCAATAGATGTTTGAAATACCAAATATGTTAGATAATATATCTAATCAATTTATTGTAAGGAGTGGCTCTTTGAGCATCTTTCAATAAAATTCCTACCTTATACCAATCTTGGAATTTGACAGAGTCAAGTATTCCAAAAAGCATTTTATCTTATCAACTTGAAAAACCATGCTTGGTATACATGTGGTAGCTGCACACAGTACTCGGACGACCGAGGTGGTAGCTCTTTCCTCCATGTGGTGGTAGTTTTCACACTCCTCATTGGGATGTAACTCTTTCCACATCTTATGAGCATAAATATTTTTACAAACTCCCCCTCAATTGGTTATCAATTATTTAAGATATAAGGTATTAAACCAAAGATTGATCTCGAGTTTCATACTTAACTCAATTTTCAAATATGATAAAAACTATACCAAGAGATCACATGAGAGAGAAATTGACTTTGATCAATTAAAGATAACTTAATTGACATAAACGATCATTGCATTAAATGAATTATTATGATATCCAGAGCATAATAAATTTCTAAATATATGAAAGGATGCAAGTAAAGTCAATTACATATGCTCAATTAATGTTCTATGTACAAACATAGATAAGGAACAAAAACACAAAACAAAACCTAACCTAAGCAATGATTTCAAAAAGTGTTATTTCATGGAAAGCATTCCAATTGCTTTACGTAAATGAATAAACCGTTTTTGATCCAAAGGTTTTGTTAAAATGTCAGCTAATTGATCCTCAGTTGAAATATAGGAAATTTGAAGTAAATTTGATTCAACTAGCTCTCTTAGAAAATGATATCTAAGTTCAATGTGTTTTGTTCTCGAGTGCAACACAGGATTTTTAGAAATATTTATAGCACTTGTGTTGTCACAAAGAATAGTTACCGAAGTTGCTGAAATTTGGAAGTCGCTCAACATGCTTTTCATCCAAATGAGTTGAGTTGAACAACTACCCGCTGAGATATATTCTGCTTCGGCAGTCGAGAGTGCTATGCAGTTTTGCTTTTTACTATGCCAAGCAACAAGGCAATGGCCAAGATAAAAACATGCACCACTCATACTTTTCCGATCATCCACAGATCCCGCCCAATCGGCATCTGAATATCCTATAGTATCAAGAGTTGTTCCCATAGGATACCAAATTTCGAAATTCAGTGTTCCTTTGACGTACCGGATGATCCTTTTCACCGTTTTCAGGTGAACCTCTTTTGGTGCTGATTGATATCTCGCGCAGATCCCAACACTAAAGGATATATCCGGGCGACTAGCCGTGAGGTAGAGTAGACTTCCAATCATGCTATGATAAAGCTTCTCGTATACACTTTCACTAAGAGATTCACTTCCTAATCCCTTATTGCTAGTTCCCATTGGAGTCGGAAAATCTTTAGAGTTTTCTAAATCGAATTTCTTCACCAACTCCCTTGCATACTTGGATTGGCACAAATAGATGCCTTCTTCATTTTGTTTCACTTGCAATCCAAGAAAATATGTCAGTTCCCCCATCATAGACATCTCAAATTCGCTTTCCATGGTTTCAGCGAATTTAGAAGCATCATTATCCCTCGTTGCACCAAATACAATGTCATCGACATAGATTTGTGCTACAATGAAGTTATCCTGATAATGCTTCACAAAGAGAGTCCGGTCTGCTCCCCCTCGAGTATAGCCCTTTTCCAATAGGTGCTTTGTTAACCTTTCGTACCACGCTCGCGGTGTTTGTTTTAGACCGTAAAGAGCCTTTTTCAAACGAAAAACATGGTTAGGTTGTTTATAGTCTACAAAACCTTTTAGTTGAGCCACATAAACTTCCTCGTTCAAAAACCCATTTAAAAACGCGCTCTTAACGTCCATTTGAAAGAGTTTGATTTTAAAATGACAAGCAATTGCGAACAAAATAGGAATCGACTCGAGTCGAGCAACTGGGGCGAACGTCTCATCAAAGTCTATACCTTCTATTTGTGAATAGCCCTGAGCAACTAGGCGTGCTTTGTTCCTGATTATGGTACCATCCTCGTTTTTCTTGTTCTTGAAAATCCATTTAGTACCAATCACATTGTGTTGCTTCGGTGGCTTCGTTAGTTCCCAGACTTTGTTTCTTTCGAACTGATGGAGCTCTTCCTGCATCGCTTCAATCCAGTAGTCATCCTGAAGAGCTTCATCGACGTTCTTTGGTTCTACCATGGAGATGTAACATGCGACTCCACAAACCAATTGTCTCCGAGTCCTGACTCCTTCTTGTGGGTCTCCAATAATGTTCGATTCCGGATGATCCTTGGAGATACGTAGCGTTTGAGGTAACGGAGTACTCGGAGGTATATGTGATGATTCCTGCATATCAGATAAACTAGAAGAACCATTAGATGCATCAACTTTATCAAAAGAGTTATTATGAGAAGATGCATTTACAGGAGTATCATCATCTAGAGACATATCAGGGGTAGATTTATCAGATGCAAAATGAAAAGCTTCATCTATTTTAACATTAATAGATTCTACCATTGTCACGCCCCAGGCTCGAAACTGTGACCCGGGCTCGCCAACAGATCCGCCACCTATGCCAAACCCGCATAGGCGAAGCGTCCTACCTGCAAGAAAAGTACTACAGCTAAGCAGATATCAGAGCTATAAATAAAAACCTGCTATAAACTAAAATCAATCACTGTACAACTGGAAATAATACAACAATGTCCACCTCCCAAAAATGATAATCGTACAATATCCTCATATACAAAATCAGAGCTCAACAGGGAGGTATCTCCAATAAATACATCAGTGTACAGGCTCTCAATACAAATCATATCCTCACTACATCAGTCCCTCAAAAGCGGAAAATAAAATAGCTAATCTACTGAAGCTCTCCTCAGAAGGGGTACCGCTACTCTCCGACGACGGGTAGGGATCTAGCACGCGACTCCCTCGCCTCGATCAACAACCGCAGAATCAGCAACACCCGCTAAGACTCTGCAAAACAAAGGAGAGAAAAGAGGAGTGGGAAAACCCCCAACGGGTGTGAGAACTACGCCTAAAAAGGGAGTCCTGAGTGGGTACCGCCACCAGGCCCGACGATCTGCCCATTAAGTCCACTAGAGGCATAAGATAACCAAAGTAGTAAAGACTGAAATAAGAAAGCTGGAGACTCTCAACAGCTACTATACCTCTATCTAAATGCTCAGAAGGGTAGAACCAAAGAAGGGTATGCAACCACTAGCACATGAAGTGCACAATCGACCCAATCGAGCTGACTGCCACATCTGGTCCAGTCACACCTGCGCCCACCTACAACCACCTCCCGCTGACAGGCAGGAATTACGTAGGGCGTCCAAACGGACTGGCTCGCTATCGAGTAGTGGCTCATGCAGGCTATAGTCAAAATCCACGCTCTCTCTCAGAACGGATAGACTCAAGATGCTCAACCCCTCACACAATGGCCCAAGTACTCTCAATAATACGGGACCACCGTCAAACCAAACGGCTCCCAACAATACTAGCACTGGTCTAAACACAGCTACTAGACTCCACTCAGTCCCCCCGACACGAGTGTAACAATAAGGGTAACTGACCGAATAAACCCAATCAAATAAACCGGTATAAAACCTGGTACTGCCTGCTCTGCTGTCGAACTCAAGAACTCGACTGCGGAAATGCTGACCGACTACTGACCGGTACGGTCGCATCCCAAAATAAGTAACAGACCGGCTCCTGACCGGCACGGTCGCACACACACACTCCGGAGTGGCACTCGAGGGGAGCGACCCACACGAGTAAAGTATCTCGGTAACCAGTAATATAAGTATAAATCAGCAGGACTGTATCATGACTCTGATCAAAGTGGGAAAGCCCAACCACTAAAGAAAGCCTCGGTCCTCAATCAGATGCAAAAGTACTCAAATAGTAGGAAACTCTGTCCACTAGAGAAATTAGATACCCAATCTGATGCATAAATAAATATCCGGTCAATCGCCCAATATCTGCGGTTGCCGCAATACCCTGCCGTCTATAATCAGGTCCTATAACCGACCTCCGGTCAACCGCCCAAAGTCCGCGGTCACCGCAAAACCCTGCCAGCCTTAATCCAGCACAACCCGTCGCTGACACCAATGTCCCGGCTACACTACCCCAGACCCCTGCTCGCGCCCGAGCAACACAGACCGCCTGACTAACAAAGAAGGAGAAAAGGATAACATGGTTTCTCCTAAGTCAAGTTCCAATAAGTAGTGTAGCAGTAAAAGGTGGCCTAACTATATGTCCATACAAGCATGCATTGTCCTCAAGAAAGATAAAAGAAAGTAAACCACATGCCAAAATCATCAAGGCCTACACCTGTCCATAATCCTCGATCCATAATAACTCCTCAGAGTAAAAATCCGCACATAATTACATAATCCTGCCCCATCGCATAAACCAGCCACATAAAGGGCTATGTGCTAACATGGCATGCTACATAATCACATAGGGTAACATTATCCTAGGTAAGCTTACACTAATCACCAACATAGTTATGCAAATCATGCAAGTCCTCAGTATACCTCATAAATACTATTCTTGCAATTATTTACACAATTATTATTACCAAGCTTACCTACATCTCAATCACAAAACATGTACCCTACACATGCATGCATCCTAACATAAAGAATTAGAGAACCGTCCACCGGTTCTGGAAACAAAGCACCCACCTGAAGCGCTTTCTGCAGGCAAAGCTGAAGTCGGTGAAGAGCGTGGCCGCTTGCTAACGTAATCTGCTGAACCCGCATCCTCGGTACATGCCGCGCAAGCCTCGGCTCCAAACAACATCACCCCAACATGCAACACCACAACAACAACAAACAACACAACTCACTAATCAATACCCCCAAACATACACTTGCTGTTTTTCCAAAACAGCACATGCTGCTACAACAAACCAGCAGAGGGAAAGGGAACTTTCACCTGTGTACAGTACTCCAAAAATTCCAGAAAATTCACGGTTGCGATCCCCACGACGAGTAGCCCCAAAACGAGTATTTACACGTCCCGTTCCGACACCTGTAGGCCAAGATACAATTTAAACAAGGCGATGCGTCGACAATCCACAAAACTGCGAAAACAGAGAGATATAACCCCAAAGAAGCTTAAATCTCACCTTCGAAGAATCCTCAGAAAAATCCAATAAAAATACTACCGCGAGCGTCGCGTTGAGCCCTTCGAAACGAGCACCTGCACGTCTCAATCCGAGTTCCGGAGACCAAGTTACAAATTCCACAACGCGGTGAGCGCGAAACTCCACAACATACACAACTGTAATACTCTGCATAGTAAAGGGGGAAGAAGTATACCTTTGGGCAAGTCTCAGAAAATTTCCCGAAAAAAACGACGGTAATCCTTGCGACGCGTAGATGCAAAAAGTGTATAGGCACGTCCCGATCCGATGCCTGGGTGTGGAGATATCGCCGAAAGACCGAGCCGCTGTCCAAAACTCAACCACAGCAAAAAGGGTCACAGTAATCTTGGAAAAACTCCTCTAAAAGCACGAAACGAGGGGAAGCAGGAAATACCAAGATCATAGCTCTGTCTGTCGCCGATCCAACGGCGCAAGAATCGCCGAAAACGGAGGTCGGAGTAAGCCGGGGGAGTCCTCGCACCAAAACGCGACGAAGGGGGGTCACAAATGAACGAGCGTCGCGCCGCGCCGTAAAAATGGAAACCTTGAAGTGCGTGCCCCCAAAAACCCAGAAATCCATCGGGAAGTGGAGAAGATGAAGGGGAGGAACTTTATTGTAGAAGCCGCGCGGAGAAGAGCCTCAGAAAAACCAGAAAATGAGCCACGGAGGGGGAAAATGCCTATTTATAGGCTGAAGAAACAAATGCCAAAATACCGGGTGTATCCTCGGTTTCGGGCGCCCGAAACTTTCGGGCGCCGAAACCGGGTCGAACGACTCCCGTCCGACCGTGCCCGGATCAACCTGGTGGTGCCAGGTCACCCACACAACAGCGAACAGCGGAATCCGCCTCCAGCCTTGCGCCGCGTGTGTCACGCCCCGGGGCCGAAACTGCGACCCGGGCTCGCCAACAGATCCGCCGCCCATACGGTGAACCCCGTATAGACGAAGCGTCTACCTGCAAAAGAAAGATGCTATACTAAACAGATATCAGAGCTGGAAGTAACTGCTAAAAATAAAATATATAAAACTCCAAGTCCTCACCACAAGTACAAAAGTCGCTCAACTCTGAAATAAAAGTACAACTCTACACCTCACTACAAGGTCTCTCAACAAGTAACTCTCAAAATATAAAAAGGGTACATCTACTCTTAGGACAACGACTGGTAGGGATCTAGCTCGTGACTCCCTCACCTCGATCCGAAGAAGCAGCAACTGGAGCAGCAGAAACAGGAGCAGACGCCCCTGGGGAAAAATACACCACGACGGGTGTGAGAACTACATCCTACAGTAGTTCTCAGTGGGTGCCGTCAACAAGCCCAACGGTCTGCCCACTAAGTCTACTAGAGGCATAAGGTAATAAATGAAATACTGAAGGAAAGAGCTGGAAATGAATAACTCTACAGCTACTATGCCCCTATGTCACGCCCCGAGTTCAAAAATCAGTGTATAAATTTTTTTTTTTTTTTTTTTTTTTTTTTTTTTTTTTTTTTTTTTTTTATAAATCAGAGTTGCAAAAATAGCTAGGGCAATGACAGACCGCCACATATATAGAAGAGTCCCAATCCCCCATGGGATTGAGCCTTCTCTATATATGCACGGCTAGCTTGGCAACAACATCAGAGTACTAACTACGTACTACAACTATCAAAAATTACAATTTAATTATTACAACAACTCAACAAATGAATTACACATTTCTTTT
This sequence comes from Tillandsia leiboldiana, assembly GCA_029204045.2. NCBI lineage: Eukaryota > Viridiplantae > Streptophyta > Magnoliopsida > Poales > Bromeliaceae > Tillandsia > Tillandsia leiboldiana. The sequence continues at coordinate 18,834,281 of CM055069.1, forward strand.
AACTGATACAAATACATGTGCATTCGGCTGTCCAGGGTCAATCTCTATATCGATACCTCGTCAATTCGTCCCGACATCCCAACACCCGCGCGACTTGAAAAACAGTCACCCGAGGGTGTGAGACACACCGGAGTGTATCCCAGTGGGCACGACGAGCTGAGAAATAGCAGATCGTACCTACTGGTATACAATACTAGAGGATAGTAAAAGATCACTGTTAGGAAAAGCAATTATCATAAAGGAGCAGTGTTTACTCTAAGTAAAGTCATTATGAGTTAAGACAGAAAAGAAATATCATTATGGGATAACATAGAGATCAACAACTCTATTATAATGGAAGCAACGTGGAGATCAACAAGTATATCCTCATGAGAGTGTCATGGAGTGTCAGCAGATATGAAAGCACTGGTAGGATCAGCAACTCAATAATCATGATACTAAAAGTAAAGGCATCATATCAAATCTCGACATGTATAGGTGGATAATTGAAATCAAATCCAGGAATCAATGGATAATGAAGTAAACATATCAATCAGCAACTCATGCATCAATAGATGAAATACTAAAACCAACCCAATCTCAAGCCACCATATTGGTCATCAAGACCTCAGGGAAAACCTCGCCGAACCTGGCACCAACCTGGCTGACATACTCCGGCACCCTCGGGCACTAACCTGGGAGTCAACACTCCGGCACCCTTGGGCACTAACCTGGGAGTCACGGGTCATACACCAGACCACTTTACCGGTAAAGAACATTTCCACGGGGCGCGACCCCGGCAATGTTCGTGAAGTACAGCAGTGCGGGCGATAAATCATGCGAATGCTCAAGCTCACGGTCCTCTGACCGGGTAATCGGCAATAAGCCGGGAACTATCCCTTTTGGGATTCAGCAATAATACCATATCAGAATATCATCTCAATCACATGCAAGAACAACAGCAACTATAATGATCCAGGAACAATCAGGGAAACTGATATCTCAGATATCGCAATAATCACGAACAAGTACTAACATGGAAATTAACTACAAATCGATCATACAACTAAACACATGATGTTTTTGAGAAAACATTTTGAAACAAGTTCTAGGTCCAAACTTCGAAGAGCAATGCCTTTGTCCTATCAAACAAGAACAGACTCAGGCGACCCTACGAAGCTCGGTAAAAACATTTATTTAATAAAACCATGTATTTAGCAGTATAACGGGTGAACAACAAGCCGAAACAATCCGATCAACGATGCAATGTCAGAATCAACTGAATCTCAACTCTTATGCAGGAATAATTATCAACTAATCCAATCAAGGATGCAATATCAGAATCAACTGAATCTCAACTCATAGGCAGGAATAATTATCAACCACAACTAGAACATGAATCAGGATATAGATACTGATAATCAAGTATAAATGTGCAAACTAGGTAATGACCAATCAGGCAAGGCAACAAACAGTAATATAACTCAATCAAAGGCAGATAGGCTCAATTATATCCAGGTTAACCAAAAACAGGGGTCCAACCAATACCGTACACAGAGGGCCGAAATGATAAAGCCCGGACCGAAGATAAACCCACTTGTCGTTTTGCAGGCGACCAAACTGTATCGACTGAACGCTCGAAACCAGAGGCAAACCGTGCCAACCTGAATAAAAAAATACTGTTCAGGGAAAACTCAAACCCGACCAACAACTTACCTAGACCCTTAAGGTTTTCAAAAACCGCACTTTCAATGCATTTTGAGCACTGTTTTCACTCGTTCTCTTAAACAGAAAATCATTTTTACGAGCCGTCACCTCCAGCAGGTGACATTTATCTTGCTGAACACCGTGCTCACACATTTGTGGTAGCACGCAACCCGAGAAAAACTTCGGGCCATAAAACACTCCTCTAACATAGCCATTTTGCATTTTCGTTTCTCCGGATCAACGAAACCTAAATCTAACGCGAGCATCGCGTCCAGTGACCCCAAATTAGCCAGGAATGCACTGTCGCGGCTTCGCAAACAGCCCGGAACAGTGTTTGGGTCAAACATTACTCTTAAAGGTAATTATACTATAACTTTTTATCCATTCATCAATTACTAAAACTTTGTATATGAAAATGTCTCTCGACAGTGCCAGGACAACAGGGCTCACCTTGGTTGCAGCCCAGAACTGCTGGTTCAACCAGAACCAAACCCTTGCTCTCTAACAATGTGTGTAATGCTCCAAAAATTAATCCACACAGATCTGATTTGATCTGGAGTGAGCATCAAGCTCAGGGGACTTTTTGGAGCATCATTCATATTTACAGCAAACCCAAATTCCATCATTTTCCTCACTGTGGCATTTCATCAAGCACTTGGTGTGCACTTTATACCCACACACATACACAACATTCCCGAGCTCTTTCTCTGCAACCACTGCACCTGGGGTTTTCCAACTTGGAAGGAAATGTTCCTTGGAGTTTTCTCTACATTTCCTGCAACTTGGAGCAAGCCAGATGCCAAGTTGGCCGCGGGCTCAAGGAAGAAGATGATGACTCCTTGCTTTGAAATTCGTGATGCTTCAACCAGAAGCTCTGGGACCAAACCAAAAGCACCAATAGGTGCTAAATACTTCACTAAAGCTTCCTGTACCCATGCCCGGTCGACGGGGTGCGGCGGCGGCGGCGGGGAGCAAAGCTCCATTTCGAGCTCAACCCCTCTAATGGCGGAATTTAAAAGAGGCTATATGAAGCCTTCTAACTTGGATGGAAGGTTCCTCTGGTCCATACAAAGCTTCCCGACCAACCCTCCCCGGCCGGAGTTGGCCGGAACGCCGGCGGCCGAGATTTGATCCCATTTCGAACCCATCTTGGCCGCGCTTCAACCGCGCTGCATGGTTGCCATGCAAGTGCATGGATGGACTCTAAATGGTCCCATGAAGCTTCTTGGCCATGTGCCCCGCGGTGGGGAGGCTCGCCGGCGCTGGAGCACGAAGCTCGGCCGAAGTGAAATTTTCCCAAAAACTAGGGCATAAATCTGCCATTGATCCGCTCGATCATACTCCACCAAATTTGGTGGGGTTGATCCTCATCCCCTACAGTCCATGCCTACCAATTTTTACCCATTTTGGTCCATTGGTTGAAAAGAACAACCGCGGCGGAGCAAACTTAGGTTTCCGGCGAGAACTTGCTACCGCCGGCCAACCGTCGTGCATGGGGGGCTCGGGCTGTGCATGGAACATCACAAGAACCTAACTAACCTACTGCTAGTGGTCTCGGGCTAAAACAAACCGGGGTTTAAAAGACCTTACCTTGGCCGGAGTTGTAGAAGATGGAAGAAGCCGGTTCTCTTCCTCCTCCTTTGCGCGGCCACGGCAACCTCCCAAGATGCTCCACAGACACCAAGGAAGTCCTCAGAGAACTCCAACTCCACCTTGGAAGAGTTTTGGTCCAACTTCTTCTTTCTCTCTCTATCTCTTGGGTAGCAACAATGGGAGGGGTGACCCCTCGGCCATCCCAACACCTGGGTTATGAAAGAAACAACTCGTGGGAGTTATGAAATCTCAAGAGTCACCTCGTGTAACTCCCACACGAGTAGCCCAAGAGACATCTCACATAAATGCAAGATTCTTCTGCAAAAACCTTAAACCCGGTTCAGACCTAACCCTAACCTCCGGGGTCCACACAGTAGGTACAAAATGCACCCAACACCCCATGGTTTAAGCCCCTAACAATTTGACACATAAAATTTTAAGTTTTCTTGCAATTTAATCCAATTTTTGGTTTTTTTACGCATTTCGAGAAAAATCGCTCGTCGTTTTGCGAAACAGACTTCGCCATGATGTCCGGCTCGTCGAGACCTGTCAAGTAGCGTGTTTGTTTGGTTCGTTCGACGCTCGGATTAAAAGTCGTTCCATAAAGTTCGTCGAATTATCGCGCGCGGCACGCACTTCGATGCACCCGGGTCGCCAAACGCAAAATCCGTCAGTGCCATTGCGCTCAGAACGTCGAAATTAGCTAGGATCCATTACTCATACTCCTATGTTATATTTTAAAACAGTGAATCAGCCTTTAGTGATATAAGGTGAATTAAAATAACGGGTTTACTATTCACTTAAGTTGTGGGGCCCGCCCGCTTCTTTTCTGATTTCTGGAAGATCCGACCGTCGGATCGAAAATATATGAATATGAAACTTCTATGTTTCGACGAGACGATCGCAATGGTGATCTCGGATTTTCCAGATCAGACCCCGATCAAAAGTCAACATTTTTGGGCCACTATTGACCCACTAATTGCCTATTTAAATAATTCTGGAAATGATTTAAGCTTAGATTTTTGGATTTTAAAATCATGGTTACTACACCCTATCTAAATGCTCAAAAAGTGGAACAGATGATAACATGATGCATCTATTAACTCTCAGGTACAGTAACACAAAACTATATTGACTGCCACATAGGGTCCAGTCAAACCTGCGCCCACCTACTGCTGCACATCCTCAACAGGACGGTCTACCGTAGGGTGTCCATGACTGCCACATCTGGGCCAGCCAGAGGGGCGGAGTCGACAAGTCACGATAGAAGAACTCAATCTCGCGCCGGTTACAACAACCCGGTCTAAAGCTCAATCTCAACACCGGTTACAACAACCCGGTCTAAAGCTCAATCTCAACGCCGGTTACAACAACCCGGTCTCGCCTACTCCGGAGTGGCACTCGAGGGGAGCGACCCGCTCGAGTCCATAAGTAACCCATGTCCAACAGCTCTGTCATGCATCTCAGTCAATGTGCAAAAGTCGACACTATGCTCAAAGTGGAGACTCACTCAATCCACAATGCAAAAACCCAGCCCCAACTGATGTATGACACTAATCGGTCAAACCGCCCACAGTTCGCGGTTACCGAAAAATTAACCCGAGTCGATAATCTGGTGCAATCCCACCCGACTCAATAATATAGCTATACTATCCCCCATCCCTGCTCTCTAACCCGAGCAACAAGGAACACTCGACAGTCGGGACCGCTGTCAACCCAACGGCTCCCTAAAACAGGCATCACTGACAGGATACCTCCCCAACAGACACGATAAAGGGTCCGGGAACCCCGGAAGACTAGAACCTACAACCCTAATCAAACAAGAACAGGCTCTAGGCATAGCCTCTCGTTGTTCTCGTCCCAAAGGAAAAAGGCAGACCTTGGAACCCAGACCACTCGAATCATCTCGGGTGGTTAAATTTATCGAAAAAAGTGATATTTCTTATTGAAAGCCATTTGATCTGAAAGAAATCCATATTTAATGATTTTTAGTTCTTTTTAGGAAAACAATTGAAAACAAGTTTTATATCCAAGCCTCGTAGAGCTAATGCCTTTGTCCAATCAAACAAGAACAGACTCGGCGACTCTACGATGCTCGGAAGAAAATATTGGTTAACTAAAATCATGTGCGTGTCCAAAAACAGTTCTGGGTTCAAGGTCCTGCTATCACTGGTACAAGCTGCCACTGACACAGTGGCGACAAATAAACAAGAAACCAAAACATCTCGGGACCGCCGTCTACCAAACGGCTCCCGCCACATATGAACGATCAACTATATCTACCAGACTCCACTCTGCTCCCAAGCACGAGTGCAAGAATGCATCCCACACTAAAAGAAACCCAACCACTCGGCCCACTACCCGGGCGAGTAAAACACTATGTCCAGGAAAGAAAAGAAGTGTGGATGTCTAAAGCAGAATAAACCTAGCCCAAGTTGGAGTTTTCTACTGGTCTGGTTACACATGCTGCATATGACAAGGGTGCTAGGTCAAGTTCCAAGACGACAATAATTTACAGATAGTAGGAAACAAGAGATTTGCGTGATCATCAGATAACGCTAGAATTATCAGCTATCACTTTCTAGCATACTACACAAGTGTATCACTATTATGCATAGTCCTACTATAGCAGATTTAATGAACGTTCCATAAGTCTTGGAGACAAGGCCACCCACCTGAAGGTGCACAACTGTCCAGGGTCGCACAGTTAATAAAGCCCAGAAACAGATATACCAGCAAAATCACCGTGCCCACTGTCACGCCCCGGGTGTAAACCGGAACCCGGGCCCGCCAACAGATCCGCCGTGCACACAGAATTTTCTATGTGCACGAAGCGCTGGTAACCTGCTCAGATAGATAATATACAATAAAAGAGCATAAACAGAGCTGAACTAATAGAACTAAAAGTAATCTCAGACTGAAATAAGCTACAAGTTGAAATAAAAGTACAATATACTCCCAGCTCACCATAAATATACAACCAGCTGGCCAAAGCCAGATCCAAAAGGAAACTACTGAAGTCTGAGATACAAAAAGGGTACAATAAAAACCTCGCTAGTCTCTCACTCGGGGTAGACGATCTAGCTAGTCGGCGATCCTCTTACCTCGATCTGCCGCTGAAGGCCCAGCAGCTCCCACAGACGACTCTGCAAAACGAAGGGGGAGAAGACAGAGAACAACCATGGGGGTGAGAACTACTAGATAAACCAGTAGCCTCCCCTAGTGGGTAAAAACCTCAAATGCTGACGCACCCACTAGGACAATAAGAGGCAAAAGAAAGGAACAGAGGTATGCAATAAAGACTGCTGAAAAGGAAGCTACCCCTACTATGCCTCAAAATGCAGTGCCAAGAAGATGACTGTGTATATGCAACTATAACCCAACTGCCCAAGGAGACTCAATCAAAGGGCCAGGAGATACTGGCACTGCCTGCTCTGTCTGTGCCCGGCGCTCGGCACGGCGTAAAGTGTCATCACTCACAACTCACCAACTGTGCCCGGTGCTCGGCACGGTGTAAAGCCTACTCCGGAGTGGCACTCGAGGGGAGCGACCCACACGAGTAAAGTGTCTCTGTATCAAGTATCTCTGTAACCAATATCGCACAATAGCAGGACTGGATCATGACTATGATCAAAGTGGGAAAAACTCCATCCACTAATGCAATCCCGATCCCCAATCTGATGCAATAGTAAACATCCGGTTAACCGCCCAAAATCCGTGGTCACCGCTGAACCCATAAACCCCAATCTGATAAGGTAAAAACATCTGGTCAACCGCCTAACATCCGCGGTTGCCACTATGCCCCACAATCCCCAAAACTAGTCTAAACTGTCCCCGACAATACTATCTCAAAATCCCGATCAGACTCGAGCATCATGCAGCGATAGAGAAGAACAACAATAAAACATGTTTTCTCCTAAGTTAAATCCCATAATATAGTGCTGCAGAAAAATGGTGGCTTAACTAGTTGTCCAAGTATGCATGCAATTGTCCATCTTAAAAAGTATTAGAAGAATGATCGAGGGTTTTTGCAAAGAATTGTTTGAAAACATTTATGTATCTCTTATTTGCATGCGGTTCAGGATATAGCAATTGTCCAACATTATTGTCCCAAATTTATCGCATAGAGGTTATTAATCAAATTAGGGGGCAATTGCACCAGGTTCACATGCTAACAGCTAGTTGTCACAAATATAATTGGGGAACTCTAATACTCCTAGTGAGCAAGTCAACAAAGAGGGAAACACAACCACCCACCTCGAAAAGCGTGCACAATACACCCAGAAAATACCTGCTGTCCTCTAAGCACACCGTCAGCTGAAACAGTATCCTACAACATCACACAGGGTACACGGTGTAAAAACTACAAGTTCCAAACACATAATTGCTGTTTTTTTACAATCAGCACGCAAAACGAGGAATTTCACCTCTTCCTCGAGCTCCTAAAATCTCAAAAAAATCACGGTTGCGTTCCTCGCGAAAAGTAGCCCAAAATAAACTCTTGAATCGCCTCGATCTGATATTCCTACGCTGAGAAATAATTCGTCGAAGTCGCCGCTGTCCAAAAACCCAAACAGCAAAAGAGGGGGTCAAAACACCTCGGGAATCGTGCCAAGGAATCGGAATCCAGAGAAACCACCAACATGGAAAACGAAGTGCTACCTCTTAGGAACACACCGGCGAAGAAATCGTCGAAAGAGGACTCCTGTATTGCGCAGGGGACTCCTCGGACTGAAATGCGACGATAACGGGCCAAGATTGGGGAAAAACGAGGCACACTGTAAAATACGGATCGCCGCTGTCGAACTTCCAGAAAATCTGGGAACGCACCACGAGGTAGAAAATAAGAAGATGAAAAACTTCTCTAAGGCCCCTCCCACAGATTCTCTCTGTATCTCTCGGAAAACAGAGAAAAAGAAGGGAGGGGAGGCCTTTATATAGGCCCACAAAAACAATTGGGATAATACCCAACGTGTCCCCAGATTCGGGCTGCTACAGTGCGGCCCGGCACTTTCGGGTGGCTACAGTGCGGCCCGGCCCAAGGATTTCCGGGCGCGCACAGTGCGGCCCAGCCCAGCCCAGCCCGCGCACGGGATCCCGCCGCGTCCAACCGGCCGTCCGACCCGGCCAAGGGCCCGACACGTGTCCGCCAAACAGGCGGCAGCCGTGCGGGCCCAACGGGGAAGCGCCACGTGCCCCCCTTCCTGGGTCAGCACGCGTGCGGCGCCCGCCACTGGCGTGACGCCACGTGGGGCGGCGCCGCCCACCCGACACGGGTGCCGGTCAGTCAACGCGCCGCCCACGTGCGCGTACGGCTGCAGGCGCGCGCCCGCGGGTGCACCGCGCGCACCTGCGCCGTCCAACCCGGGGCCGCCACGTGGCGCGCCCCGGTCCACCGTGCACTGCGCACAGTCCCGCCACTGCCCGGCCTGCCCGCGCTGCCCGCGCACGCTCCCGTGCGCCGCGCGCGCTGCACTGGCCCAACCAGCGCCTGCCACGTGGCCCGCCGGTCCACCGTGCACCGGCGGTCCACTCCGTGGACCGAGAGTGGTGCGCCGGCCCAATAATAGGCTGCCACGTGTCCCGGGATGGTCCACGGCTCCCCCCATGCACCAATTTGCGCAGAAAACTTCCGGGGGTCCGTTTTTGGGCATCCGGACTCCAAAATAAATAAGTAAATAGCCGTTTTCAAGCATTTTTCCGCGCTGAATTCAAATACGGCCTCCGATTAGCCTGATTCCACTCCTAAAATTCGGCAAAGGCAGCCGAAGGTCAGGCTTGCTCCCAAATCCTCTCAGGTTCCAAACAACATATCACTTTGACATGTTGGGGCCCCACACACCAATAATAGGTGTTCTACACCCCGAAACAGGGGCAAAACCACCGGGAAACCTGGGACACTACATCCTCCCCCACTAACAAAAGTTTCGTCCTCGAAACAAAAATCATACCTCAATCCTGAGCCTCGAACAGGTAGGGGTAGGCGTCCATCATTGCTGACTCGAGCTCCCACGTCGCCTCGCGCTCATCATGATTGCTCCAGAGGATCTTCACATAGGGAATGACCCGATTACGTAATTCTCTCACCTCTCGATTCAGAATCCGTAATGGGCGCTCCTCATACCTCAAATCCTCGCTGATCTCAAGCGGCGTGAAGTCGATGACGTGCGATGGGTCGAAAACGTACCTCCTCAGTGTAGAAACATGAAAAACATCGTGGACACCAGCCAGTCTCGGGGGAAGTGCAAGTCGGTAAGCAACTGGCCCGATACGCTCCAATACCTCAAAGGGTCCAATGTATCGGGGACTGAGTTTCCCGCGAATACCAAACCTCCTTATCCCTTTGGACGGCGAGACTTTCAGAAATACATGATCTCCCACCTGAAATTCTAAGTCTCGTCGCCGAACATTAGCATAGCTCCTCTGTCGACTCTGAGCGATCTGAAGGTGCTGTCGGATCACTCTGACCTTTTCTTCTGCCTCTAGCAACAAATCTGGTCCCAGAGTCCTTCTCTCCCCCACATCACTCCAATATAGCGGTGATCGACATTTGCGTCCGTACAACGCTTCAAACGGAGCCATTTGGATGCTCGCTTGAAAGCTGTTGTTGTACGCAAACTCAGCCAGTGATAAGTGTCGAATCCATCCACCGCCAAACTCTAGGATACAAGCCCTCAGCATATCCTCAAGGATCTGAATCGTCCGCTCTGACTGCCCATCAGTCTGTGGGTGGAAAGCTGTACTAAATCTGAGCTGAGTCCCCAAGGTAGTCTGTAAACTCTTCCAGAATCGTGAAGCAAACCTCGGGTCTCTATCTGATACTATGGAAGCTGGCACCCCATGTAACCTCACTATCTCATCCAAGTATAACTGGGCTAGTCGTTCGAGTGGCCAAGTAGTCTGTATAGGCAAAAAGTGCGTTGACTTGGTAAGTCGATCCACCACTACCCAGATAGCATCTGCACCTCCTTGTGCCCTCGGTAATCCGACCATAAAATCCATCGTGATGTGGTCCCACTTCCACTCGGGAATTGGAAGACTTTGTAACTTGCCAGCTGGCACACGATGCTCAGCTTTTACCTGCTGACAAGTTAAACACTGAGACACAAACCTCCCAATATCCCTTTTCATGCCATTCCACCAGAAGTGTGTCTTGAGGTCCTTATACATCTTAGTCCCCCCAGGATGAAGGGTGTAAGGTGTATAATGGGCCTCTCTCAATATCTGCTCTCTGATCTCAGAATCCACTGGCACACAGGCTCGATCCCTGTACCTCAGTACTCCCGCAGTATCAACTGAAAAATTCCCTGATCGATCACTCGGAATCTGATCTCGAATCTTGGTCAAATGGGGGTCCTCGCTCTGTTTCTCCCGGATCCTCTCCAGCAGAGTGGGCTGCACGACCAAAGACATCAGTCTAGCAGAGACCCCAGGGGATACAACCTCTATCTCGAGCCGTCTCAACTCCTCTAACTGTGGCGCCTGATTTGTAATCAACATGGACAAGCTCTGCACCACTCTCCTACTCAAGGCATCTGCAACCACGTTGGCCTTTCCTGGATGGTAAAGGATATCCACATCGTAATCCTTCAGTAACTCTAACCATCTGCGCTGCCTCAAATTCAGTTCCTTCTGCTGTGAACAGGTACTTTAGGCTCTTGTGGTCGGTGTAGATCTCACAGTGCTCCCCATATAGGTAATGGCGCCAAAGCTTCAGTGCAAACACCACGGCAGCAAGTTCCAAATCATGGGTAGGGTAATTCTTCTCGTAATCCTTAAGCTGTCTCGATGCATAAGCAATTACCCTCCCTTCCTGCATCAGCACGCATCCAAGTCCACTGTGCGATGCATCACTGTAGATCACATATCCTTTCCCCATAACAGGGAGGGAAAGGATAGGAGCGGTCATCAATCTATCCTTTAGCTCCTCAAAGCTCCTCTGGCAGTCCTCACTCCAGATAAACTTAACTCCTTTACGCGTCAACCGAGTGAGGGGTGTGGAAAGCTTCGCAAAGCCTTCCACAAACCGACGATAATAACCAGCTAACCCCATGAAGCTGCGCACCTCAGATACAGTCGTCGGTCGGGGCCAATCTCGAACTGCCTCAATCTTCGCCGGGTCTACTACTACACCGGCGGCGGAAATCACATGGCCCAAGAAAGCTACCTCCCGAAGCCAAAACTCGTACTTTGACAGCTTGGCATACAACTTCTTATCTCGTAGAAGTTGTAGCACAGTCCTCAAGTGCTCCTCGTGCTCGGCCTCGCTTCGGGAGTAAATAAGGATATCATCAATGAACACCACCACGAAGCGATCCAGAAATGGCCGAAATATCCTGTTCATCAAGTCCATAAGGGCGGCAGGGGCATTAGTCAATCCAAACGGCATAACTGTAAACTCATAATGCCCGTACCGTGATCTGAAAGCAGTCTTAGGAATATCCTCGGCCTTCACCTTCAGTTGGTGGTAACCAGACTGTAGATCAATCTTGGAAAATACACAAGACCCTTGCAGCTGATCAAAGAGATCATCGATGCGCGGCAAAGGGTACTTGTTCTTAATGGTCACTTTGTTCAATTCCCTATAGTCCACACACAACCAAAGTGACCCATCCTTCTTTTTCGCGAATAGCACCGATGCTCCCCAAGGCGACACACTTGGTCTAATAAAGCCCTTATCCATCAGATCTTGCAGCTGTGCTTTAAGCTCTCGCAGCTCAGCCGGTGCCATCCGATAAGGAGCCTTAGAGATTGGCGCAGTTCCTGGAACTACGTCAATCACAGACTCAATCTCT
>CM055069.1:18846454-18922326 GCA_029204045.2 Tillandsia leiboldiana
TCCCACAGATTCTCTCTCTCTCTCTCGTACAACAGAGAAAAAGAAGGGGGGGAGGCCTTTATTATAGGCCCACAAAAACTATTGGGATATACCCACGTGTCCCCCAGGCTTCACGCGGGCTGCTACGTGCGCCCTGGCACTTTCGGGTGGCTACAGTGCGGCCCGGCCCAAGGATTTCCGGGCGCGCACAGTGCGGCCCAGCCCAGCCCAGCCCGCGCACGGGATCCCGCCGCGTCCAACCGGCCGTCCGACCCGGCCAAGGGCCCGACACGTGTCCGCCAAACAGGCGGCAGCCGTGCGGCCCCAACGGGGAAGCGCCACGTGCCCCCCTTCCTGGGTCAGCACGCGTGCGGCGCCCGCCACTGGCGTGACGCCACGTGGGGCGGCGCCGCCCACCCGACACGGGTGCCGGTCAGTCAACGCGCCGCCCACGTGCGCGTACGGCTGCAGGCGCGCGCCCGCGGGTGCACCGCGCGCACCTGCGCCGTCCAACCCGGGGCCGCCACGTGGCGCGCCCCGGTCCACCGTGCACTGCGCACAGTCCCGCCACTGCCCGGCCTGCCCGCGCTGCCCGCGCACGCTCCCGTGCGCCGCGCGCGCTGCACTGGCCCAACCAGCGCCTGCCACGTGGCCCGCCGGTCCACCGTGCACCGGCGGTCCACTCCGTGGACCGAGAGTGGTGCGCCGGCCCAATAATAGGCTGCCACGTGTCCCGGGATGGTCCACGGCTCCCCCCATGCACCAATTTGCGCAGAAAACTTCCGGGGGTCCGTTTTTGGGCATCCGGACTCCAAAATAAATAAGTAAATAGCCGTTTTCAAGCATTTTTCCGCGCTGAATTCAAATACGGCCTCCGATTAGCCTGATTCCACTCCTAAAATTCGGCAAAGGCAGCCGAAGGTCAGGCTTGCTCCCAAATCCTCTCAGGTTCCAAACAACATATCACTTTGACATGTTGGGGCCCCACACACCAATAATAGGTGTTCTACACCCCGAAACAGGGGCAAAACCACCGGGAAACCTGGGACACTACATCCTCCCCCACTAACAAAAGTTTCGTCCTCGAAACAAAAATCATACCTCAATCCTGAGCCTCGAACTGGTAGGGGTAGGCGTCCATCATTGCTGACTCGAGCTCCCACGTCGCCTCGCGCTCATCATGATTGCTCCAGAGGATCTTCACATAGGGAATGACCCGATTACGTAATTCTCTCACCTCTCGATTCAGAATCCGTAATGGGCGCTCCTCATACCTCAAATCCTCGCTGATCTCAAGCGGCGTGAAGTCGATGACGTGCGATGGGTCGAAAACGTACCTCCTCAGTGTAGAAACATGAAAAACATCGTGGACACCAGCCAGTCTCGGGGGAAGTGCAAGTCGGTAAGCAACTGGCCCGATACGCTCCAATACCTCAAAGGGTCCAATGTATCGGGGACTGAGTTTCCCGCGAATACCAAACCTCCTTATCCCTTTGGACGGCGAGACTTTCAGAAATACATGATCTCCCACCTGAAATTCTAAGTCTCGTCGCCGAACATTAGCATAGCTCCTCTGTCGACTCTGAGCGATCTGAAGGTGCTGTCGGATCACTCTGACCTTTTCTTCTGCCTCTAGCAACAAATCTGGTCCCAGAGTCCTTCTCTCCCCCACATCACTCCAATATAGCGGTGATCGACATTTGCGTCCGTACAACGCTTCAAACGGAGCCATTTGGATGCTCGCTTGAAAGCTGTTGTTGTACGCAAACTCAGCCAGTGATAAGTGTCGAATCCATCCACCGCCAAACTCTAGGATACAAGCCCTCAGCATATCCTCAAGGATCTGAATCGTCCGCTCTGACTGCCCATCAGTCTGTGGGTGGAAAGCTGTACTAAATCTGAGCTGAGTCCCCAAGGTAGTCTGTAAACTCTTCCAGAATCGTGAAGCAAACCTCGGGTCTCTATCTGATACTATGGAAGCTGGCACCCCATGTAACCTCACTATCTCATCCAAGTATAACTGGGCTAGTCGTTCGAGTGGCCAAGTAGTCTGTATAGGCAAAAAGTGCGTTGACTTGGTAAGTCGATCCACCACTACCCAGATAGCATCTGCACCTCCTTGTGCCCTCGGTAATCCGACCATAAAATCCATCGTGATGTGGTCCCACTTCCACTCGGGAATTGGAAGACTTTGTAACTTGCCAGCTGGCACACGATGCTCAGCTTTTACCTGCTGACAAGTTAAACACTGAGACACAAACCTCCCAATATCCCTTTTCATGCCATTCCACCAGAAGTGTGTCTTGAGGTCCTTATACATCTTAGTCCCCCCAGGATGAAGGGTGTAAGGTGTATAATGGGCCTCTCTCAATATCTGCTCTCTGATCTCAGAATCCACTGGCACACAGGCTCGATCCCTGTACCTCAGTACTCCCGCAGTATCAACTGAAAAATTCCCCTGATCGATCACTCGGAATCTGATCTCGAATCTTGGTCAAATGGGGGTCCTCGCTCTGTTTCTCCCGGATCCTCTCCAGCAGAGTGGGCTGCACGACCAAAGACATCAGTCTAGCAGAGACCCCAGGGGATACAACCTCTATCTCGAGCCGTCTCAACTCCTCTAACTGTGGCGCCTGATTTGTAATCAACATGGACAAGCTCTGCACCACTCTCCTACTCAAGGCATCTGCAACCACGTTGGCCTTTCCTGGATGGTAAAGGATATCCACATCGTAATCCTTCAGTAACTCTAACCATCTGCGCTGCCTCAAATTCAGTTCCTTCTGCGTGAACAGGTACTTTAGGCTCTTGTGGTCGGTGTAGATCTCACAGTGCTCCCCATATAGGTAATGGCGCCAAAGCTTCAGTGCAAACACCACGGCAGCAAGTTCCAAATCATGGGTAGGGTAATTCTTCTCGTAATCCTTAAGCTGTCTCGATGCATAAGCAATTACCCTCCCTTCCTGCATCAGCACGCATCCAAGTCCACTGTGCGATGCATCACTGTAGATCACATATCCTTTCCCCATAACAGGGAGGGAAAGGATAGGAGCGGTCATCAATCTATCCTTTAGCTCCTCAAAGCTCCTCTGGCAGTCCTCACTCCAGATAAACTTAACTCCTTTACGCGTCAACCGAGTGAGGGGTGTGGAAAGCTTCGCAAAGCCTTCCACAAACCGACGATAATAACCAGCTAACCCCATGAAGCTGCGCACCTCAGATACAGTCGTCGGTCGGGGCCAATCTCGAACTGCCTCAATCTTCGCCGGGTCTACTACTACACCGGCGGCGGAAATCACATGGCCCAAGAAAGCTACCTCCCGAAGCCAAAACTCGTACTTTGACAGCTTGGCATACAACTTCTTATCTCGTAGAAGTTGTAGCACAGTCCTCAAGTGCTCCTCGTGCTCGGCCTCGCTTCGGGAGTAAATAAGGATATCATCAATGAACACCACCACGAAGCGATCCAGAAATGGCCGAAATATCCTGTTCATCAAGTCCATAAGGGCGGCAGGGGCATTAGTCAATCCAAACGGCATAACTGTAAACTCATAATGCCCGTACCGTGATCTGAAAGCAGTCTTAGGAATATCCTCGGCCTTCACCTTCAGTTGGTGGTAACCAGACTGTAGATCAATCTTGGAAAATACACAAGACCCTTGCAGCTGATCAAAGAGATCATCGATGCGCGGCAAAGGGTACTTGTTCTTAATGGTCACTTTGTTCAATTCCCTATAGTCCACACACAACCAAAGTGACCCATCCTTCTTTTTCGCGAATAGCACCGATGCTCCCCAAGGCGACACACTTGGTCTAATAAAGCCCTTATCCATCAGATCTTGCAGCTGTGCTTTAAGCTCTCGCAGCTCAGCCGGTGCCATCCGATAAGGAGCCTTAGAGATTGGCGCAGTTCCTGGAACTACGTCAATCACAGACTCAATCTCTATGTCTGGCGGCCTACTAGTCAGCTCAGGTGGAAAAACCATCCGGAAACTCACGGGCAATAGGAATATCCCCGAGTCCCGGTGTCGCCGTAGGCCCCTCAACAACACTAGCCAAAAAGGCTACACATCCTTGATGAATCATCCGCCTCGCTCGGGAAGTCGAAACCACAGAGGAAAAGAAAGCACTCTGACATCCCCGATATACAAACATCTCCTGGCCTGGCTCTCTAAAAGTGACAGTCCTCGCGGCACAATCAATAGTCGCGAAATACCGAGCCAGCCAGTCCCTCCCAAGAATCACATCAAAGTCCCTCAGCTGTCTCAAGACCAACAGGTCTGTTGGCATAATCCAGGACTCGATCTGCATCGGGCAGGACCAACAACACTCCTCCACGTGCAAAGTGTGATCGGGAATCTGAACCTCTCGTGCACGTGGCAAAAATCCTATCTCTAACCCATGTAATGATGCAACTAATCTACTAATGACAGAATACGATGCTCGTATAACAAATAAGATGTGAATCCAAATGCCAGAAATAGACCATACCTGCCACCACACAGTCAGCTGTAGCAGAATCCCCCGCCTGCGCTAAGCCATCCTGACCGCTCAACGACGGCTGTCTCTCACCAGAAGGGTGTGGAGGCGAAACTCGGTCTGCCTGGAGACCTGTCGGTGAAGCTCCCGGTCGTAGCTGGGAAGTAGTAGGAACGGACACTAAGTGGGTGCCGCCGCCGTCCCAGAAGGGCACGCAACTCGCAGGTGCCCAGGCTGCCCACACCTATAGCAGCGACCCCACCGCTGGGCACAGGTGCCGGGAAAATGCTGACCTCCACAGAAAATACAACTGCCGGGAGCCCGCAATGGTCGTGTCTGCTGCTGTTGCTGAGACCTCTGTTGGAATGCGATAGAGGCCAATGCTGAAGAAGGTGGTACTAAGGTCGGAAGGGGACATGTAGCTCGGATGTGGCCAGACTATCCACATCGGAAGCATCGACCCCGCCTCAAATCACAGGTACCTGGTGGATGCTGCCCTCTACAGAAAACACACCTGCCGCGAAACCGTAGCCGTCTGCGAGAAGTGGCCAGTCCAACAACATCCGGGGCTGGGCGTTTCCTCTCTAAATGCTGTTCTGAAGCCCTGGCCCCCTCTCCAACTGCCGAATCACCCCTCAGCGCCAGCAGCTGCTCCAAGCGCTGGTCCTGTCGAAAGCTCCTCGCCACCAAATGAGTCACCAAGGCCCGCAGTTCCCCCAGCTCGGCAGATACAGCCTGCTCGGGCTCCTCAGAAGGGGTGGGGATACCCCCGGCGGAAAAACGACGGCGGGGCGACATGCTGTCACAAAAAGGCACAAATCAGCAATAAACCCCACACGACCCAATCTAGCGAAAGTCAAAGACATCCCCCTTTTTCTGTGGCTTTATGTTGTCTGCAGCCAACATAACGGTCCACCAGAAATTGGGTATGTCGATCCCTCTCCACTCACTGGAAGAGTCCAATAAATAAAATCAACGACTTTCGCGGAATGTCCCGTCTCTCACGCCCTATCATCCTAGGGTCTGCCAAAAGCCTAGGGTTTCCTAAGTCCCAACTGACCTATCCCTAAGCTCTGATACCAACTTAATCTGTCACGCCCCGGGTGTAAACCGGAACCCGGGCCCGCCAACAGATCCGCCGTGCACACAGAATTTTCTATGTGCACGAAGCGCTGGTAACCTGCTCAGATAGATAATATACAATAAAAGAGCATAAACAGAGCTGAACTAATAGAACTAAAAGTAATCTCAGACTGAAATAAGCTACAAGTTGAAATAAAAGTACAATATACTCCCAGCTCACCATAAATATACAACCAGCTGGCCAAAGCCAGATCCAAAAGGAAACTACTGAAGTCTGAGATACAAAAGGGGTACAATAAAAACCTCGCTAGTCTCTCACTCGGGGTAGACGATCTAGCTAGTCGGCGATCCTCTTACCTCGATCTGCCGCTGAAGGCCCAGCAGCTCCCACAGACGACTCTGCAAAACGAAGGGGGAGAAGACAGAGAACAACCATGGGGGTGAGAACTACTAGATAAACCAGTAGCCTCCCCTAGTGGGTAAAACCCTCAAATGCTGACGCACCCACTAGGACTATAAGAGGCAAAAGAAAGGAACATAGGTATGCAATAAAGACTGCTGAAAAGGAAGCTACCCCTACTATGCCTCAAAATGCAGTGCCAAGAAGATGACTGTGTATATGCAACTATAACCCAACTGCCCAAGGAGACTCAATCAAAGGGCCAGGAGATACTGGCACTGCCTGCTCTGTCTGTGCCCGGCGCTCGGCACGGCGTAAAGTGTCATCACTCACAACTCACCAACTGTGCCCGGCGCTCGGCACGGTGTAAAGCCTACTCCGGAGTGGCACTCGAGGGGAGCGACCCACACGAGTAAAGTGTCTCTGTATCAAGTATCTCTGTAACCAATATCGCACAATAGCAGGACTGGATCATGACTATGATCAAAGTAGGAAAAACTCCATCCACTAATGCAATCCCGATCCCCAATTTGATGCAATAGTAAACATCCGGTTAACCGCCCAAAATCCGCGGTCACCGCTGAACCCATAAACCCCAATCTGATAAGGTAAAAACATCTGGTCAACCGCCTAACATCCGCGGTTGCCACTATGCCCCACAATCCCCAAAACTAGTCTAAACTGTCCCCGACAATACTATCTCAAAATCCCGATCAGACTCGAGCATCATGCAGCGATAGAGAAGAACAACAATAAAACATGTTTTCTCCTAAGTCAAATCCCATAATATAGTGCTGCAGAAAAATGGTGGCTTAACTAGTTGTCCAAGTAAGCATGCAATTGTCCATCTTAAAAAGTATTAGAAGAATGATCGAGGGTTTTTGCAAAGAATTGTTTGAAAACATTTATGTATCTCTTATTTGCATGCGGTTCAGGATATAGCAATTGTCCAACATTATTGTCCTAAATTTATCGCATAGAGGTTATTAATCAAATTAGGGGGCATTGCACCAGGTTCACATGCTAACAGCTAGTTGTCACAAATA
This sequence comes from Tillandsia leiboldiana, assembly GCA_029204045.2. Lineage (NCBI taxonomy): Eukaryota > Viridiplantae > Streptophyta > Magnoliopsida > Poales > Bromeliaceae > Tillandsia > Tillandsia leiboldiana. The sequence continues at coordinate 18,853,442 of CM055069.1, forward strand.
TAATTGGGGAACTCTAATACTCCTAGTGAGCAAGTCAACAAAGAGGGAAACACAACCACCCACCTCAAAAAGCGTGCACAATACACCCAGAAAATACCTGCTGTCCTCTAAGCACACCGTCAGCTGAAACAGTATCCTACAACATCACACAAGGGTACACGGTGTAAAAACTACAAGTTCCAAACACATAATTGTTGTTTTTTAACAATCAGCACACAAAACGAGGAATTTCACCTCTGCCTCGAGCTCCTAAAATCTCAAAAAAATCACAGTTGCATTCCTCGCGAAAGGTGGCCCAAAATCGACTCTTGAATCGCCTCGATCTGATATTCCTACGCTGAGAAATAATTCGTCGAAGTCGCCGCTGTCCAAAAACCCAAACAGCAAAAGAGGGGGTCAAAACACCTCGGGAATCGTGCCAAGAAATCGGAATCCAGAGAAACCACCAACACGGAAAACGAAGCCCTACCTCTTAGGAACACACCGGCAAAGAAATCGTCTAAAGAGGACTCCTGTACTGTGCAGGTGACTCCTCGGACTGAAATGCGACGATAACGGGCCAAGATTGGGGAAAAACGAGGCACACTGTAAAATCCGGATCGCCGCTGTCGAACTTCCAGAAAATCTAGGAACGCACCACGAGGTAGAAAATAAGAAGATGAAAAACTTCTCTAAAGGCCCCTCCCAAAGATTCTCTCTCTATCTCTCGGAAAACAGAGAAAAAGAAGGGAGGGGAGGCCTTTATATAGGTCCACAAAAACAATTGGGATAATACCCAACGTGTCCCCAGATTCGGGCTGCTACAGTGCGGCCCGGCACTTTCGGGCGGCTATAGTGCGGCCCGGCCCAAGGATTTCCGGGCGCGCACAGTGCGGCCCAGCCCAGCCCAGCCCACGCACGGGATCCCGCCGCGTCCAACCGGCCGTCCGACCCGGCCAAGGGCCCGACATGTGTCCGCCAAACAGGCGGCAGCCGTGCAGGCCCAACGGGGAAGCGCCACGTGCCCCCCTCCCTGGGTCAGCACGCGTGCGGCGCCTGCCACTGGCGTGACGCCACGTGGGGCGGCGCCGCCCACCCGACACGGTCCACCGTGCACCGCGCACAACCCCGCCACTACCCGGCCTGCCCGCGCTGCCCGCGCACGCTCCCGTGCGCCGCGCGCGCTGCACCGGCCCAACCAGCGCCTGCCACGTGGCCCGCCGGTCCACCGTGCACCGACGGTCCACTCCATGGACCGAGAGTGGTGCGCCGGCCCAATAATAGGCTGCCACGTGTCCCGGGATGGTCCACGGCTCCCCCCATGCACCAATTTGCGCAGAAAACTTCCGGGGGTCCGTTTTTGGGCATCCGGACTCCAAAATAAATAAGTAAATAGCCGTTTTCAAGCGTTTTTCCACGCTGAATTCAAATACGGCCTCCGATTAGCCTGATTCCACTCCTAAAATTCGGCAAAGGCAGCCGAAGGTCAGGCTTGCTCCCAAATCCTCTCAGGTTCCAAACAACATATCACTTTGACATGTTGGGGCCCCACACACCAATAATAGGTGTTCTACACCCCGAAACAGGGGCAAAACCACCGAGAAATCTGGGACACTACACCCACAGTACCAAAGTAGTGTTTACAACATCCTGGGTACAAAATACCTCCAAAAATTACACTTAATTCCACTAAATTCCACAATTTAACAATTTGCGATGAATAGTCTTCTTTCTGCGAAATTTTCACCTGTAAACCAGCCTCCGAAAATTCCAGTAAAAATATGACAGCGATCCTCGCGTCGATACCTTCAAAACGGATACCTGTACGTCCAAAACCGAGTTCGGTAGGTCAAGATATAAATTCGGCAAGGTGGTGCACTCAAAAAATTTCTGCATCAAAAACTGTAGCACTGTACACAGGGAAACAGGGATTTTCACCTCCAAATAAATCTCTGAAAAATCCAAGAAACATACGAGCGCGTTCCTTGCGATCTGTAGATGAAAAAGTTGTATAAGCACGTTTCAGTCTGACGCTCGTGCGCGAAGATAACGCCAAAACACTCCGATGCTGCCCCAAAATTCCTCACAGAAAAAGGGTCACAATGGCACCTCGGGATCCATGCCAAACACTCAGAACGGAAAAGCGCGATCAATAAGAAAGATGAAGCCTTACCTCTTAGGAGTAAGTCGGCACAAGAATCACTAAAAAAGGAGATCGGGGTAACCCAGGGGGAATTTCACACCGATCTGCGACGAAGAAGAACACCGAAGATGAAACATCGCTCCGCGCTGTAAAATCTGGAACCTCGGGATTCGTGCTTGTAAAAATCCCAAATCTCTGCAGGAAGATCGAGCACTCGGAGGTCTACAACTTTCCTAAAGGGTGCAAGGGTTGGGGAGCTCGGGAAGGTGGAGAAAAACCGAGGTGAGGGCAGCTCGGGTTCAAAAATTAAGCCAACCAAACAAAACAATTGGAGAAATGCCATCCATGTCCCGGAATTTTCTCGGTGCGCCTGGACCACGAGAGCCACCCACTCACAAGCCGACACGTGGCGCCGAACAGCAAACAGGGAAGCCGGCCACTCCGCCAGCGACACGTGGCAGCCGCGGGCGCCGCCACGTGGCCCGCCGCGCGTGGGAACAACGCGTCAACGCGCGCCCGCGTGCGCGCACGCCGCGCTGTTGGGCGCGGATCCCGAGGCCACCGCACTGCACTCCGTGGACCGAGCGCGCTAGACCGCACCAATCCAGAACCGCCACGTGTCCACCCCGGTCCACCGTGCACCTGACCCACAGCATGGACCGCGCGCACCAAGACCGGCCAATGCCATCACGCCACGTGGCATGACCACGGTCCACCGTGCACCCCGCCAAGGCCCATGGACCGTGCCTGCTGCGCCGGCCAACCGGAGCGCGCCACGTGGCCAGCGCCCGGTGCACGCCTCCCGCGGTGGACCGCACGCCTGCGTTGCCGCCCGCCGCCGCGCTCCGCCGCGCTCCGCCGCCGCCGGCGCCGTTCCGGCCGCCGGAACAGTAACCCTAAACCTCGAAATCCGTGTTTTCGCGTCCGGGCTCCGAAAAATTCAAGTAAATAGTCCATCTTGACCGTTTTGCACGCTGAATCCAAATCCGAAGTCCGATTGGCCAAATTCCACTTCTAAAATTTCCCAAAAATTCCCGAAAAAGTAAAGTTGATCCGTTTTTCATGCCGGGTCAAATCCTTTGTTCCAATAAGCGCGCAAAACCCTCGATCACCCTAATGGGCTTCCAGAAAAGCAAACAAGCTCCAATTTCACCCGAAATCCAATTCTTGGGCCCGACACGCGCACACACACTTCCAGAAGCCACTATCCCATCAATAAATCCTTAAGTGGGGATTCGGGTCCTCACATCCTCCCCCACTAAAAGAAAGTTTCGTCCTCGAAACAAACACGGCTCTAAAGGAAGTCACCAAGCCCAGAGGTAAGCATCCATCAACACATCTCCAACTCCCCAGTCGCTACTCACACTCCACAAAGCGAGTCCACAGCTGGATAAACCTTAGGAGTTCCAAAAACTGGGAACAAGGAAGAACCACCAACTCTAGTCGTCCCAACTACACGAATCACGTCACACAATTAACAAGAAAGGGTAAGGGCCCACCAGCAGGAAAGTCATCAACCCCCAACTCTCCAACTTAGAAAACAACCGAAATTAGCAAAAAGTTCGAAAGTTTCGAAAGGCCAGTGCCCTCGCCCCAATCAAACAAGAACAGGTTCGGGCACCGTCTCCATTTCTGGAGTAGCCTTCCGAATCTTTCGTCATGTTCGCAAATTTCAGCACAAAGGTGAGAAAAAGGGAGAGAAGTGTTGATGCCGTTCCTGCTGTGGCAACAGAAACGGTAGCTACGGTTTATCCGTGCCCCTAAAAAGAAATACACAACCCTATCCGAGACCCCTAGAGACATAACCTCTAGTCCTAGGCGTCACCTACGCTCAACAAGTAGCACCTAACCCGAAACCGCTAAAGCCACTGCTGCAGGAAGGATGCCTCGGTGACCTGTGGAACTGATCTCCCATTGTCCAACTCGCGGAAAGGTCACCGTTCTCAATCCACAATCAATCATTGCATGAAACCGCACCAGCTGGTCCATTTCGTGTGCTCAATCTGAGTCGTGGAACTGTAACTGAACCGTCACTCCTGCCGGTGTCCTCCCCAAAGTCTCAGCTGTCCTGGCCATGCCCCACAATCCTCCTTTGCTCGCAGGATACTGCGAAGGATCCAATTACAATTACCTGTAGCAAATTCCCTATCCCCTAACCATGCAGAGATGCAAATGCCCTACTAACATGTGCAGAAGGATGCAGCGGTATCCAAAAAGCTCAATTAAGCTGATAGAAAATAAAGTCATACCTGCGGCGATATGATCTGCTGTCGAGGTGCCCTCCACCAGAGCTGCGTATACCCGTCCACTGGGTGCTGCAGACCGTCGTCCCGTCTGTCCCGACGTCGTACCCCACTCTGTCTGACGGTACATCGGAGGGGCCTCCGCTTCCTGAACAGGCAAGGGGGGTGCTACAGCAAGGGGTAGCACTGACAGAATGGCTCGGGGACAAGCTGCTCGAAAATGTCCCAACTCTCCACAAAGGAAACACCGTCCCTGTCTCTAGTCACACTGCGACGGTGGGTGAGGGCCGCCACAGATGACACACCGCTCCTGTCGCTGCTGCCGATACTGCTGCTGAAACTGCTGTCGCTGCTGATACTGCGGCTGCTGCGGGGGCCCACCAGATCTCTGGCGCCTCTGAAACCCACGACCCTCAGGGTAAGGTCGGGGAAGTCTCGAAGGTGCCTGCCGACTCGTCTGTCCCTCATCAACCGGTGCTGGGCGCTTCGCCCCTGGAATCACTGCAGGAGCTGGAGCCACCTCATCCATCACCGCCTCTCTGCACTCAACGTAAAGTGCCTGCTCCATAGATGCATCCAACGTCTGCAATCTGTGCAAACGGACGAGCTGATAAATCTCCCGGCGCAAACCCCGCTCAAACATATAAATCCGATGCGCCTCGTCCCTGGCTGAGTACGGCACACAGGCCAACAACTGGTTGAAGTCTGCGATGTATTCATGCACGGGCCGATCTCCCTGACGGAGATTCTTCAGTCGCTCCTCTAACCTCTGCCTGACGCTCTCTGGGAAAAAGGCTCCAAGAAATAGGCTGCGAAACTCCGCCCAAGAGAGAAGCTGCACCCCAGGCGGTCCAGCAGGTCGCACACGCCGCCACCAAGCCTCGGCGTTGCTTTCCAAGAAGTGAGTGGCCAACTGGACTCGAAACCTCTCCTTAATAAATAAGCTCTCGAAATGGCGCTCCATGGCCGTGATCCAAGTCTCAGCCTCCCACGGCTCTACACTCAATCCAGAAAAACGGGGTGGATCGAACTGGCGGAACCTCATCAATAGATCCACCACCTCACGCTGCTCTGTAGGGGTCAATTGTCCTGCCGTCCCGGACGGCTGCCCACGGGTAACCGGTGCAATAGGGGGTGCCTGAGCTGCCGATACAACTGGGGGTGCCACAGCTGGCGAAGAAGGTGCGGGGAAACTCTCAGGGGGTGCTACAGCTGACTGCGCCCTCTGCTCCATCATACGGATCATCCGGTCCACGATCTCCTCCTGGCGCCGTGAAATCTCCTCATAGTGCCGGAGAGTCCCTGTCAAATGGGCCATCTGAGCCCGAAGCTCCTGCACCTCACTCCGCTGACCCTGTGCTGACTCCTCATGCTCAGGCTTAAGGGAGGAGGAAGGCTGAGAATGTGTCAGCATCCTGCGTCGGGGAGGCATCGTACCCACCTACAATCCACATGCAAACATCAGGACAGCACCAAACAACATACGACCCAATCCAGCGAAAGTCTAAGACATGTCATCCATTCCATAGCATTATGTTGTCTGCAGCCAACATAATCGCTTAGGAGAATAAACATGCCAATCACTCATCCCATCCCTTGGGAGAGGTATACTACTCAATCAGGACTTCCGCTAACAGTCACGACTCTCACGTAGTCATCCTAATGTCCAACCACAAGCCTAGGGTTTCTAAGTCCTCAATGACCTACAACCTAGGCTCTGATACCACTCTATCTGTCACGCCCCGGGGCCGAAACTGCGACCCGGGCTCGCCAACAGATCCGCCGCCCATACGGTGAACCCCGTATAGACGAAGCGTCTACCTGCAAAAGAAAGATGCTATACTAAACAGATATCAGAGCTGGAAGTAACTGCTAAAAATAAAATATATAAAACTCCAAGTCCTCACCACAAGTACAAAAGTCGCTCAACTCTGAAATAAAAGTACAACTCTACACCTCACTACAAGGTCTCTCAACAAGTAACTCTCAAAATATAAAAAGGGTACATCTACTCTCAGGACAACGACTGGTAGGGATCTAGCTCGTGACTCCCTCACCTCGATCCGAAGAAGCAGCAACTGGAGCAGCAGAAACAGGAGCAGACGTCCCTGGGGAAAAATACACCACGACGGGTGTGAGAACTACATCCCACAGTAGTTCTCAGTGGGTGCCGTCAACAAGCCGAACGGTCTGCCCACTAAGTCTACTAGAGGCATAAGGTAATAAATGAAATACTGAAGGAAAGAGCTGGAAATGAATAACTCTACAGCTACTATGCCCCTATCTAGATGCTCAAAAAGTGGAACAGATGATAACATGATGCATCTATTAACTCTCAGGTACAGTAACCCAAAACTATATTGACTGCCACATAGGGTCCAGTCAAACCTGCGCCCACCTACTGCTGCACATCCTCAACAGGACGGTCTACCGTAGGGTGTCCATGACTGCCACATCTGGGCCAGCCAGAGGGGCGGCGTCGACAAGTCACGATAGAAGAACTCAATCTCGCGCCGGTTACAACAACCCGGTCTAAAGCTCAATCTCAACGCCGGTTACAACAACCCGGTCTAAAGCTCAATCTCAACGCTGATTACAACAACCCGGTCTCGCCTACTCCGGAGTGGCACTCGAGGGGAGCGACCCGCTCGAGTCCATAAGTAACCCATGTCCAACAGCTCTGTCATGCATCTCAATCAATCGGGCAAAAGTCGACACTATGCTCAAAGTGGAGACTCACTCAATCCACAATGCAAAAAGCCAGCCCCAACTGATGTATGACACTAATCGGTCAAACCGCCCACAGTTCGCGGTTACCGAAAAATTAACCCGAGTCGATAATCTGGTGCAATCCCACCCGACTCAATAATATAGCTATACTATCCCCCATCCCTGCTCTCTAACCCGAGCAACAAGGAACACTCGACAGTCGGGACCGCTGTCAACCCAACGGCTCCCTAAAACAGGCATCACTGACAGGATACCTCCACAACAGACACGATAAAGGGTCTGGGAACCCCGGAAGACTAGAACCTACAACCCTAATCAAACAAGAACAGGCTCTAGGCATAGCCTCTCGTTGTTCTCGTCCCAAAGGAAAAAGGCAGACCTTGGAACCCAGACCACTCGAATTATCTCGGGTGGTTAAATTTATCGAAAAAAGTGATATTTCTTATTGAAAGCCATTTGATCTGAAAGAAATCCATATTTAATGATTTTTAGTTCTTTTTAGGAAAACAATTGAAAACAAGTTTTATATCCAAGCCTCGTAGAGCTAATGCCTTTGTCCAATCAAACAAGAACAGACTCGGCGACTCTACGATGCTCGGAAGAAAATATTGGTTAACTAAAATCATGTGCGTGTCCAAAAACAGTTCTGGGTTCAAGGTCCTGCTATCACTGGTACAAGCTGCCACTGACACAGTGGCGACAAATAAACAAGAAACCAAAACATCTCGGGACCGCCGTCTACCAAACGGCTCCCGCCACATATGAACGATCAACTATATCTACCAGACTCCACTCTGCTCCCAAGCACGAGTGCAAGAATGCATCCCACACTAAAAGAAACCCAACCACTCGGCCCACTACCCGGGCGAGTAAAACACTATGTCCAGGAAAGAAAAGAAGTGTGGATGTCTAAAGCAGAATAAACCTAGCCCAAGTTGGAGTTTTCTACTGGTCTGGTTACACATGCTGCATATGACAAGGGTGCTAGGTCAAGTTCCAAGACGACAATAATTTACAGATAGTAGGAAACAAGAGATTTGCGTGATCATCAGATAACGCTAGAATTATCAGCTATCACTTTCTAGCATACTACACAAGTGTATCACTATTATGCATAGTCCTACTATAGCAGATTTAATGAACGTTCCATAAGTCTTGGAGACAAGGCCACCCACCTGAAGGTGCACAACTGTCCAGGGTCGCACAGTTAATAAAGCCCAGAAACAGATATACCAGCAAAATCACCGTGCCCACAGTACCAAAGTAGTGTTTACAGCATCCTGGGTACAAAATACCTCCAAAAATTACACTTAATTCCACTAAATCCCACAATTTAACAATTTGCGATGAACAGTCTTCTTTCTGTGAAATTTTCACCTGTAAACCAGCCTCCAAAAATTCCAGTTAAAATATGACGGCGATCCTCGCGTCGATACCTTCAAAACGGATACCTGTACGTCCAAAACCGAGTTCGGTAGGTCAAGATATAAATTCGGCAAGGTGGTGCACTCAAACAATTTCTGCATCAAAAACTGTAGCACTATACACAGGGAAACAGGGATTTTCACCTCCAAATAAATCTCTGAAAAATCCAAGAAAAATACGAGCGCGTTCCTTGCGATCTGTAAATGAAAAAGTTGTATAAGCACGTTTCCGTCTGACGCTCGTGCGCGAAGATAACGCCAAAACACTCCGATGCTGCCCCAAAATTCCTCACAGAAAAAGGGTCACAATGGCACCTCGGGATCCATGCCAAACACTCAGAACGGAAAAGCACGATCAATAAGAAAGATGAAGCCTTACCTCTTAGGAGTAAGTCGGCGCAAGAATCACTAAAAAAGGAGGTCGGGGTAACCCAGGGGGAATTTCACACCGATCTGCGACGAAGAAGAACACCGAAGATGAAACGTCGCTCCGCGCCGTAAAATCTGGAACCTCGGGATTCGTGCTTGTAAAAATCCCAAAACTCTGCAGGAAGATCGAGCACTCGGAGGTCTACAACTTTCCTAAAGGGTGCAAGGGTTGGGGAGCTCGGGAAGGTGGAGAAAAACCGAGGTGAAGGCAGCTCGGGTTCAAAAATTAAGCCAACCAAACAAAACAATTGGAGAAATGCCATCCATGTCCCGGAATTTTCTCGGTGCGCCTGGACCACGAGAGCCACCCACTCACAAGCCGACACGTGGCGCCGAACAGCAAATAGGGAAGCCGGCCACTCCGCCAGCGACACGTGGCAGCCGCGGGCGCCGCCACGTGGCCCGCCGCGCGCGGGAACAACGCGTCAACGCGCGCCCGCGTGCGCACACGCCGCGCTGTCGGGCGCGGATCCCGAGGCCACCGCACTGCACTCCGTGGACCGAGCGCGCTAGACCGCACCAATCCAGAACCGCCACGTTTCCACCCCGGTCCACCGTGCACCCGACCCACAGCATGGACCGCGCGCACCAAGACCGGCCAATGCCATCACGCCACGTGGCATGACCACGGTCCACCGTGCACCCCGCCAAGGCCCATGGACCGTGCCTGCTGCGCCGGCCAACCGGAGCGCGCCACGTGGCCAGCGCCCGGTGCACGCCTCCCGCGGTGGACCGCGCGCCTGCTTTGCCGCCCGCCGCCGCGCTCCGCCGCGCTCCGCCCCGCTCCGCCGGCGCCGGCGCCGTTCCGGCCGCCAGAACAGTAACCCTAAACCTCGAAATCCGTGTTTTCGCGTCCGGGCTCCGAAAAATTCAAGTAAATAGTCCATCTTGACCATTTTTGCGCGCTGAATCCAAATCCGAAGTCCGATTGGCCAAATTCCACTTCTAAAATTTCCCAAAAATTCCCAAAAAAGTAAACTTGATCCGTTTTTCATGCCGGGTCAAATCCTTGGTTCCAATAAGCGCGCAAAACCCTCGATCACCCTAATGGGCTTCCAGAAAAGCAAACAAGCTCCAATTTCACCCGAAATCCAATTCTTGGGCCCGACACGCGCACACACACTTCCAGAAGCCACTATCCCATCAATAAATCCTGAAGTGGGGATTCGGGTCCTCACAGCGTGGCCAGCCGCGGACCCTGACGCGTGGCGCGCCCGAGCGCGGGAAATGCCGTCAACGCGCCCACGTGCGCGCCTGCGCCCTCTGCACGCAAGCGCCCCGAGGCCGGCTACACCAGCTCCGTGGACCGTGCCCACGTGGACCGGCCAACCAGTGGCCGCCACGTGGCCCCGCCCGGTCCATGCACCAGGCCGCACTTCCCATGGACCACGCGCTCGTGCGCCCGCCACTCCGGGGCCGCCACGCGTCCAAGCCCCTGGTGCACGCCTCGCCCGGTGGACCGAGCGGCTGCGCCTCACCCCGCCGCCGCGCTCCGCCGCCTGCCGTCGCCGCCGGCGCTACTCCGGCCGCCGGAATAGTGCTCCAAAGCCTCGAAATCCGTGTTTTGGCGACCGGGCTCCGATAAATACAAGTGAATAGTCTATTTTCACCGTTTTCGCGCGCTTAATCCAAATCCGCTGTTCGTTTTGCCAAATTCCAATTCTAAAAATTGCCGAAGGCATACGGAAAGGTGTTCTTGGTCCAAACTTCGCGCTGAGTCCAATTTTAATATCCGCTTCACGCGAAACTACTTTAAACATCCGACGGGGTCCTCCTGTCACCCACGTGATCCATTTTAAGCCCGAAGTCCATCACTTGTGTCCGACTTGTGCACAAACACCACCGACACACATCGTAGGCCTCCAGAAGCTGTAGATGTAACCGTAATCCATAAGTGGGAATTTCGGATCCTCACAGGAGCGACCCCACCGAGGAAAGTATCTGCGCATCTGTAATATCCGCTGGTTTAAAATACCTTGGTTCCGTTCTTGGGACTACTTTTGGGTTCTCTATTTCGCGCTTCGTTTCGGGGGTCCGGGAGGGGGGACTAATAATTCTTTGTTTCTGGACAGATCATCGGGGCTCGCGAGTATTTTTAGTCAATAAAGCTCGCGAAACGGAGACCGCCGCGAAATCGGTTTTGGATTCCGACTCCGGAATCTCCCGGAATAAATTCCAGAAGGTGGCGGTTGGTTCTGGCGACCAACGCTGGGTACCAGGCAGACCGGAACCCGGTTCGAACCCGACCTTTTGGTTTTGGTTTATTTTGACTTGAAACGGGTTCATTTCCTTTCCCCTTTTCTGATCGCTCGGACTTATATCTATCTCAACTCCCCTCACTCTAGGGTACGACACCCGAGCGCGGACGAGGAGCAGACCTTTCCCCCCCCCCCCCCAACCGTACCCTCTTCCTCACCGATCGTGCGGAGGATCCAAGCGGCGAGACCAAGGAAGGAGAGGGAGACGACCTCACATCCCTTGTAGCCGAACTCGCGGGATCGGATCACCCTTCCCTCCGGCAACTGAGGTGAGCACGTTAGGGTTTTATTTTCTTGCTTTTCGGTACGAGGTTTTCCTTTGTTCGTCGGTGTTGCGGGCGATACGGGATGTCGAACGGGAGGCCGCCGCCGCCGTTGTTAAACGGGAGGCTGCCGCCGCCGTTGTCGTGTCCACGGGGTCGTCGCCGCAGTCGCCGGGGTCGCGGGATCGCGATCGGAGCCGAAAAAGGGGGGGGGGGGGGGGGGGGGGGGCGTACTGTTCCTAGGGCAAACCTCTGGCCGCGGTCCACCGCGCCGGCGTGCACCCGGCGCACGTGTCCCGGCCCGGGACCGCGAACCCGGCGCACGGAAGGGTGCGCCAGGCCGCGCGGTCCACCGGGCCGGCGGGCACCCGGCACACGCCCCAGCGGCCTGGGACCGCAGACCCGGCGCACGGGTGGGTGCGCCAGGCCGCACGGTGCACGACATCAGTCGTGCACCCGGTGCTCGTCGCGCAGCGGGGGAGGCGATGAACCCGGTGCGCGCCTTCACCCGTGCACGGCCCGGCCCAAGCCGCGGCGGTCCACCGCCTACAGCGTGCTCCCGGCCCGCGCCGCGGCCGCCTGCTGCCGTGAACCCGGTCCACGCCTGGTTTCGTGCACCAGGGTTCAGAAAAGGAGTCCAGGAGCTCCGTTTGTGGCCCGTTTCGCCCCATTTTTGAGTGTTTTTAACCACGACGATGGTTTTTAACAAATAACTTTTATTGTAGCTGTTCGGGCGCACGGCGAGGGTACTTCTTTTTGTTGGAGCTCCCGCACATTTTCTCCTTCGTGTTTAAGGTGGGTTCCTTTGAGACCAAGTATAGACTCGGTATTCTGTGTTAGTCGTTTAACTGCATATTTGTATTACTAATGCTGACGGTCTCTATGTTTGCGATATTATCCTGTATTTCGGGTTTTTGTGCTCGTGGTTGCGACACGCGCACCCGCGGTCTGGCCACCGCAAAGGGTGCTCTTTTCCGGGAAAGCGGTCTTCGACCCGTGTTAACCCACAAGGTGAAGTGGTGGGGGCCCCCGTAGGTGTGGGGTTTGAGGCATCAAAAGGTGGGGGAAAAAGGTGTGACCTGTCGGGACAGGTGTCCGACGAGGTCAGGTGCCCCGAGGTGTGAGCGGTGCGATCCGTCGGGATAGGTGCCCGACGAGATCAAGGTGTATAGGTATTACAGGCATTACAGATGTTGCAGGTGTTACATGTGTTCGCGTGTCACTCTTCCAGTGAGTCGAGTGGTTGCTCCGGATAGTTTTACTGTTGGGTTTGGTTTTCTTTCCTGCTTATTATTATTATCGCATGCCACTGACTACCCACTCCGTGACAGGTTCTTCCAGGGGTGAGCGGTAGACGGCGGTGAGGTCGAGACGGGAGTGGTCGGGCTGTGAGGAGCCCTAGTCTTTATCTCCTTTTACTTTTTCCTTGCATTTCATTTGATACTGTAGACTACGGTGTGGTTCGCGATACCCTTGTGGGGTCGGTGTGGATGTTGATTCCCGGTGTTCCGGATTTGATATTATGTTTCCTTTATTCGCCCGTTTGGCCGTTTTTCCAAAACAAAGTAAAAAAAAAAAAAAAAAGAAAAAGGAACTTCGAAAACTATTCTTCAAAAATATGGGGTCGTGTCGGCCCGCTTTTCCAAACCCTGTGGTTTTATGAGATTTCTAAACCGTTTTCAAAACCTCGGGTCGTGTGGACCTGTTTCCAAACCCTGTGGATTTATGGCATCTTTCCAAACCGCTTTCAAAACCTTGGGTCGTGTGGGCCTGTTTTCAAAACTGTGAGTTTATCCTTTCAACTTGATTGGCGGCGGGCACTCTGTTTAGTTTACATTGTTGATTGAATACTCGAACTGTTGTGGTTAACTGAATGCTTGAGTTGAGATGTTGTAATAGCCGCGACGCCGTGCATATACAGAGGAGACTCTGCCCGATTTTCGAGTAAATCTGTATATGCGGCGGGTCTGGGCACATGCCGGGGAAGACTGAATTTCAAAAAAAAATTTAAGGGACTCAATCAAACTACTCTTTCTTTTTCGCTGAGCGAAACCCCCGGGGCGTGACAGATTAAGATGGTATCAGAGAGGTTTTCTTTTAATCACAACAGTGAAGGTCCAACATCCACGGTAATACCACACGTAGCTTCGAGTAAATGAAATGTGTAGGACATAGGGGGTAGGACGTGAGTGATCGGGAGAGGGAAGGGGGAAAAGTGTAGTTTCTTCTCTCTCGATACAGGGACGTTGTTCTAGCAGGGTCTAGGACTGATGTTTGTTTTTGGTTGTATGTGTGTGTACAGACAATGGTTCGAACCAGAGCGTCGGCCGGGGATGAAGGGGCGGATGCGACGGCATCGGTGGCCGCTGAGAACCAACTCTTGCGGCAGCAACTGCAAGAGATGGCGGGAAATCTGGCGACGCTCACCGATCATGTGCGTCAGTTGACGCAGCGGCTTCCGGCCGCGACGGCGACGGTCGCACCGGGCCCCCCTCAGGGGCCAGCCGCGCCAGCAGCAGCGCCGCAAGTGACGGGGACTGGGGCAGGAATGGCCCCTCCTTCGATAGCAGCGACCGGGACAGCGCCAGCCCAGGCGACGACGCCTGTAGCAGCACCCCCAGCAGCGTCCACGGCACCAGCTCCGGGGGCCCTTGGCGGGGGTACCTCGGGGGAGACATTGGTGGCACCCGTTCCTGTTGTGGCCGCCGCTGCCGCGGGGGAGGGGGCAGCTTCACTAACAGAGCGGGAACGGGTACGAGCCAACCTGGCGGATTTCAAGAAATATGATCCACCCGTGTTCGAGGGAGAAACGACCGACCCTTGGGTCGTCGAGGATTGGGTCAGATCGATGGAAAAGCTTTTTGAAGATTTGCTCATGGGGGACTGTGAGCGGGTTCCCCTAGCGGTCCACTGCCTGGGGGGAAATGCCCGTTTATGGTGGAAGACGGTGCGCCCCGACCCAACCAAGGGCACCGTGCTGCCATCATGGACGACGTTTAAGCAGGAGCTGTTTGGGGCTTTCTTTACCAACAGCATCAAAAAGAAACTGGAGGACGACTTAAATCACATCCAGCAGGGGAGCAAGACGGTTATGGAATATCAGCGGGGTTTTGTGCGATTGGCGAACTGCGTCCCTTTCGTCATAAGGGACGAAGCCCACAAGGCGCAACTTTTCGTGGATGGATTACGGAGTGATATCTTCCAGGTGGTACAGGCGGCCGATTTGCACACGTTCCAACAAGTCGTCGACCGGGCCACGGTGGTCGAGCGCGGGTTCGCAGTTACACGCGCCAAGAGGGAGGCCCCGGTACGGCACGAGGAAAAGAAGCGGCAACAACCGTACGTTGGGGGGGGTTCTTACAGTGGGAACCGGCCCCCCAAGCGGTGGAGACCACAGTCGGGGACCCGGAGCGCACCTGCAGGAGGACCGAGGCCGGGGGACAGGCCTTGCGTAATCTGCGGGGGGGCACATCAAGTGCTGGACTGCCCCCAGAGAGTCGATCATTGCTTCCGTTGCGGCAAGCAGGGGCACTTCCGCCGTAACTGCCCCTTAACCTTGGGACCAGCCTCCTCTACTGCATCCACGCCTTCTACACAGTTCTCAGGGCGGGGGAAAGCTCCTATGGGGTCGACCTCTAGGCCTCCGGCAGCGCGACGCGAGGAGACAAGGCAACCTCAACCGGGAGGGCGAGTATATTCAATGACCCACCAAGAGGCGGACCGGCCGGAGGACATGCTTGCAGGTATTACTTCTGTTTCAAATTCCCGAGCTAGAACCCTCTTTGATACCGGAGCAACACACTCGTTCATTTCTTGTGACTACGTGTTTATGCATGACCTTGGGGAGACACCTCTCCAAAACCGATTAACGGTCCAGACAGCGGGTGGGACACTGGAGGCGACCAGCTTAGTGGCCACCTGCCCAATTATGTTAGGGCGACTGCCTTGCCCTTGGGACTTGGTGGTAATTCCCCTGAAAGAGTACGACATTGTTTTGGGCATGGATTGGCTCTCAAGGTACCAGGCGCTCATTGACTGCGAGAAACGGATGGTGCAGCTTCAAGAACCCAGCTTCCCTAAGAACGCGTATTTGGCGTGCAAGAGCATCTCCTTCCCAGCGGTCATCTCAGCGGCACGAGCCAGGAGGTTGGTGGAAGGTGGGTGTGTGGCCTACTTGGCATCGGTAGACATGGCCGCCCGACCCTCGGGGGTGCCGTCAGACATCCCGGTAGTGCGGGACTTTCCCGATGTTTTCCCGACGAAATTACCTGGGATGCCCCCCGAGCAAGAGGTGGTGTTCCCGATTGAACTGCTACCGGGCACGCAGCCGATTACGAAGGCGCCGTACCGAATGGCTTTCGCGGAGTTGAAAGAGCTCAAGGCGCAGCTGGAGGATCTCTTGGACAAAGGGTTCATCAGACCGAGTGTGTCACCCTGGGGCGCACCGGTACTCTTTGTGCGGAAGAAGGACGGAAGCCTACGACTCTGCATCGACTACAGAGGGATAAACAAAGTTACAGTGAAGAACAAGTACCCCCTGCCCAGAATCGACGGTCTCTTCGACCAACTGCGGGGAGCGACGGTCTTCTCAAAGATTGATCTGCAATCGGGCTACCATCAGCTTCGGGTTCGAAACGAGGACATTCCAAGGACAGCCTTCCGGACCCGGTATGGCCACTACGAATTTACAGTTATGCCCTTCGGGCTTACGAACGCCCCCGCCGTCTTCATGGATATGATGAACCGGATTTTTAAGCCCTTCCTAGATCGGTTCGTGGTGGTCTTCATCGACGACATACTGATCTATTCACCCACCGACGGGGAGCACGAGCAACATCTGCGGATGATCCTCCAGACCCTCAGGGACCACGAGTTGTTCGCTAAGCTCAAGAAGTGTGAGTTCTGGCTACGCGAGGTGGGCTTTTTAGGACATGTGATCTCGGCAAAAGGAATCGCCGTGGATCCCAAGAAGGTGGAATCCGTGACAGCCTGGCAGCCGCCAACTACGGTAACGGAGATCCGCAGTTTCTTGGGCCTCGCTGGGTACTACCGACGCTTTGTCGAGGGCTTCTCGAAGATAGCCGCCCCCCTGAACCGGTTGACTAGGAAAGGAGAAAAGTTTGTGTGGTCGACATAATGCCAGGAGAGCTTCGAAGAACTTAAAAGAAGGCTA
Source organism: Tillandsia leiboldiana (assembly GCA_029204045.2). Lineage (NCBI taxonomy): Eukaryota > Viridiplantae > Streptophyta > Magnoliopsida > Poales > Bromeliaceae > Tillandsia > Tillandsia leiboldiana. Next base: position 18,870,084 of record CM055069.1, read on the forward strand.
ACCAGGGCACCAATTCTCGTACTACCAACACCCGAAGAGGATTATGAAGTGTACTGCGATGCATCGAGGATCGGCCTTGGGGGTGTATTGATGCAACAGGGAAAAGTAATAGCCTATGCTTCCAGGCAGCTGAAAGATTACGAGAAGAATTATCCGATACACGATTTGGAACTGGCTGCAGTGGTCTTTGTTTTGAAGTTATGGAGACACTACCTCTTTGGTGTCCACTGTAACGTTTTCTCTGACCACCAAAGCCTTAAGTACCTGTTCACCCAGAAGGAACTAAACCTGCGACAGAGGCGGTGGCTCGAACTATTGAAGGACTACGATCTAACGATCCAGTACCACCCCGGGAAAGCAAACGTAGTGGCGGACGCTTTGAGCAGGAAGGGGCAACCAGAAGAGGCGACGGCACGCGCGATAACTGAGCAGAGCACCTTGATCGCGGAGTTCTCGCGATTGAAGTTGGAGGTGGTACCAATGGGCACAGTCGCACAGCTGTTGGCCTTGGTGGTAAAGCCGACGCTGTTCGAGAGAATTCGAGGGGGACAACAGGCGGACTCGTACTTGCAGCTCATACGAGACAAGATCTCGCCGGATCAAGGAGGTGACTTTTCCGTGGAAGAGGACGGCACTTTACGGTTCCGCGGGCGGATCTGCGTGCCGGATACCCCGGAATTGAAGGAGGAAATCCTAGCTGAGGCACACCGCGCCCCTTATGCGGCACATCCGGGGGGTACAAAGATGTACAGGGACCTCAAGCAGACTTTCTGGTGGCCCAAGCTGAAGGGGGATGTGACTCGTCACGTTGCGCATTGCCTGGTTTGTCAGCAGATAAAGGCAGAGCATCAGCGGCCGACGGGAAAGCTACAACCATTACCCGTACCGGAGTGGAAGTGGGATCAGATCACCATGGACTTCGTCACTGGATTCCCACGTTCACAGCAGGGGCACGACACAATCTGGGTCATTGTTGACCGGCTAACCAAGTCAGCGCACTTCCTGCCCATTCACACAATCTGGACCAGAGAGCGATTAGCCCAAGTCTACCTCAGCGAGATTGTGAGACTGCATGGAGTGCCGGCATCGATCACATCGGATAGAGACACACGTTTTGTTTCGAAGTTTTGGCAGAGCCTACAGCAGGCCTTGGGGACCAAATTACAGTTCAGCACGGCCTTCCACCCCCAAACGGACGGACAGTCGGAGCGAGTGATACAGACGCTGGAGGACCTGCTGCGAGCCTGTGTGCTAGATTGGGGGATCGGTTGGGAGCGTTACCTACCCCTCGTCGAATTCGCCTACAACAACAGCTACCAGGCCAGCATCCAGATGGCACCCTACGAGGCCTTGTACGGCAGACGCTGCCGATCCCCGATCTGTTGGGACGACTTGGGAGAACGGAAGTTCTTGGGACCCGACTTGGTGGAAGAAACTGAAGAGAAGGTACGCCTTATCAGGAAACGCCTACTGACCGCCCAGAGCCGGCAAAAGAGCTATGCGGATCGGAGACGCCGGGACCTAGAATTCCAGGTGGGAGAACACGTGTTTCTGCGGGTCTCGCCGTCTAGAGGAATCAAACGCTTCGGGCTGAAAGGCAAGCTGAGCCCACGGTTTGTGGGGCCGTTCGAGATCCTGGAGCGCATTGGCCCAGTGGCTTACCGCCTCGCCCTACCGCCGAACCTCAGCCGGGTCCACGACGTGTTCCACGTTTCGATGCTCAAGAAATACCTCCCCGACCCAACGCATGTCCTGGACGTCTCGACACTCGAACTGAAGGAGGACCTAAGCTTCGAGGAAGCCCCGGTGCGAATCCTAGCAAGAGAGAGCAAGACGCTCCGAAACCGAGTCATCCCCTACGTAAAGGTGCTCTGGAACAACCACGAGGAGCGGGAAGCGACGTGGGAGCTGGAATCCAAGATGAGGGAGGGCTATCCCTATCTTTTCACCGCGAACCAGGATTGAGTTTCGAGGACGAAACTCGTTTTTAAAAGGTGAGTGGTGTAATATCCGCTAGTTTAAAATACTGTGGTTCCGTTCTTGGGACTACTTTTGGGTTCTCTATTTCGCGCTTCATTTCGGGGGTCCGGGAGGGGGGACTAATAATTCTTTGTTTCTGGACAGATCGTCGGGGCTCGCGAGTATTTTTAGTCAATAAAGCTTGCGAAACGGAGACCGCCGGCGAAATCGGTTTTGGATTCCGACTCCGGAATCTCCCGGAATAAATTCCAGAAGGTGGCGGTTGGTTCTGGCGACCAACGCGGGGTACCAGGCAGACCGGAACCCGGTTCGAACCCGACCTTTTGGTTTTGGTTTATTTTGACTTGAAACGGGTTCATTTCCTTTCCCCTTTTCTGATCGCTCGGACTTATATCTATCTCAACTCCCCTCACTCTAGGGTACGACACCCGAGCGCGGACGAGGAGCAGACCTTTTTTTTCCCCCCCCCCAACCGTACCCTCTTCTTCACCGATCGTGCGGAGGATCCAAGCGGCGAGACCAAGGAAGGAGAGGGAGACGACCTCACATCCCTTGTAGCCGAACTCGCGGGATCGGATCACCCTTCCCTCCGGCAACCGAGGTGAGCACGTTAGGGTTTTATTTTCTTGCTTTTCGGTACGAGGTTTTCCTTTGTTCGTCGGTGTTGCGGGCGATACGGGATGTCGAACGGGAGGCCGCCGCCGCCGTTGTTAAACGGGAGGCTGCCGCCGCCGTTGTCGTGTCCACGGGGTCGTCGCCGCAGTCGCCGGGGTCGCGGGATCGCGATCGGAGCCGAAAAAGGGGGGGGGGGGGGGGGGGGGGGCGTACTGTTCCTAGGGCAAACCTCTAGCCCCGGTCCACCGCGCCGGCGTGCACCCGGCGCACGTGTCCGCGGCCCGGGACCGCGAACCCGGCGCACGGAAGGGTGCGCCAGGCCGCGCGGTCCACCGGGCCGGCGGGCACCCGGCACACGCCCCAACGGCCTGGGACCGCAGACCCGGCGCACGGGTGGGTGCGCCAGGCCGCACGGTGCACGACATCAGTCGTGCACCCGGTGCTCGTCGCGCAGCGGGGGAGGCGATGAACCCGGTGCGCGCCTTCACCCGTGCGCGGCCCGGCCCAAGCCGCGGCGGTCCACCGCCTACAGCGTGCTCCCGGCCCGCGCCGCGGCCGCCTGCTGCCGTGAACCCGGTCCACGCCTGGTTTCGTGCACCAGGGTTCAGAAAAGGAGTCCAGGAGCTCCGTTTGTGGCCCGTTTCGCCCCGTTTTTGAGTGTTTTTAACCACGACGATGGTTTTTAACAAATAACTTTTATTGTAGCTGTTCGGGCGCACGGTGAGGGTACTTCTTTTTGTTGGAGCTCCCGCACGTTTTCTCCTTCGTGTTTAAGGTGGGTTCCTTTGAGACCAAGTATAGACTCGGTATTCTGTGTTAGTCGTTTAACTGCATATTTGTATTACTAATGCTGACGGTCTCTATGTTTGCAATATTATCCTGTATTTCGGGTTTTTGTGCTCGTGGTTGCGACACGCGCATCCGCGGTCTGGCCACCGCAAAGGGTGCTCTTTTCCGGGAAAGCGGTCTTCGACCCGTGTTAACCCACAAGGTGAAGTGGTGGGGGCCCCCGTAGGTGTGGGGTTTGAGGCATCAAAAGGTGGGGGAAAAAGGTGTGACCTGTCGGGACAGGTGTCCGACGAGGTCAGGTGCCCCGAGGTGTGAGCGGTGCGATCCGTCGGGATAGGTGCCCGACGAGATCAAGGTGTATAGGTATTACAGGCATTACAGATGTTGCAGGTGTTACATGTGTTCGCGTGTCACTCTTCCAGTGAGTCGAGTGGTTGCTCCGGATAGTTTTACTGTTGGGTTTGGTTTTCTTTCCTGCTTATTATTATTATCGCATGTCGCTGACTACCCACTCCGTGACAGGTTCTTCTAGGGGTGAGCGGTAGACGGCGGTGAGGTCGAGACGGGAGTGGTCGGGCTGTGAGGAGCCCTAGTCTTTATCTCCTTTTACTTTTTCCTTGCATTTCATTTGATACTGTAGACTACGGTGTGGTTCGCGATACCCTTGTGGGGTCGGTGTGGATGTTGATTCCCGGTGTTCCGGATTTGATATTATGTTTCCTTTATTCGCCCGTTTGGCCGTTTTTCCAAAACAAAGTAAAAAAAAAAAAAAAAAAGAAAAAGGAACTTCGAAAACTATTCTTCAAAAATATGGGGTCATGTGGGCCCGCTTTTCCAAACCCTGTGGTTTTATGAGATTTCTAAACCGTTTTCAAAACCTCGGGTCGTGTGGACCTGTTTCCAAACCCTGTGGATTTATGGCATCTTTCCAAACCGCTTTCAAAACCTTGGGTCGTGTGGGCCTGTTTTCAAAACTGTGAGTTTATCCTTTCAACTTGATTGGCGGCGGGCACTCTGTTTAGTTTACATTGTTGATTGAATACTCGAACTGTTGTGGTTAACTGAATGCTTGAGTTGAGATGTTGTAATAGCCGCGACGCCGTGCATATACAGAGGAGACTCTGCCCGATTTTCGAGTAAATCTGTATATGCGGCGGGTCTGGGCACGTGCCGGGGAAGACTGAATTTCAAAAAAAAATTTAAGGGACTCAATGAAACAACTCTTTCTTTTCCGCTGAGCGAAACCCCCGGGGCGTGACAGCATCTCTGTCGAGCTCAATGCGGCTCATGCAGGCTATAGTCCAAATCCACGATCAACAAGATCGACAGTTCCCAAATCACCTCTCCAACTCACTAACAGGAAAATACTCGAACAGTCAGGACCGCTGTCAACCCAACGGCTCCCTAAAAAGGACATCAACTCAACATGCAAACTCACTAACAGGGTATATGTCACGCCCTGGGGGTTTAAAATATGCGGAAAACATGTACAAATTTTTTTTTTTTCTATAAGTACACCCGCCGGGCACGTGCGCAGATCCGCCACATACGCGAGAGTCCTTGATGAGCCAGGCAGAGTGATGTAATACTCGAGAAATTCAAGTGTGAATGCGTGTGAGGAAACAAATCTAAACCTTAGTGATTTGCGTACCGGTGTGCGAATTGCACAGTTTCCGAGGCACTATTTCCGCCTTTCCGATTTGAGTCTGATCTCGAAAATCTGAAATCTCCAGTGCGACCGTCTCATCGAATCGAGTGAAAATGGTATAGACCGATTGTTGATCCGACGGTCGGATCGTCCTGAAATCAGCAAGAAAACTAGTGGGACCCGCGAGTTAAGTGAATAGTGAATTGTAAGTAACACTCAGATTTAATTCCATCGCTAGCTAACGTCGGCCGATCGACTGTCTGAAGTCCGAATCTGACGATCCAGGTAGTCGATTTAAATGGCGTCGTCGTTCTGAGCGCAATGGCGCTGACCAAATTTTCGTTTGACGAGCCTGAAGCATCATAAAGCATGCCGAACTGTTTAAACTACCATATAAGATGGATTTTAGAATTTATCAAAGTTGTCTTCAGTGAACCAAATCGCTACTCAAAAGGTTTCGTCGAGCCGGACGTCGTGGTGGTGTCCGTTTTTCAATTTGACGACCCGGTGGCCTCGAAAAGCGTGAGATACTAAAAAATTCGCACTATTTTGTGAAAAGTCCTTACATTTTATGTGTCAAATGGCGAGAGAATTGGTGGAGAGGGTCTTCTGTGCAAGATGGATTGTACAGTGATGGACCTAAGTCTAAAGGTTGAGAGTAGAAGGGCTTATTTGCATCTTGTTGCAAAAATAACCCTAAAAGGCTTTCGAAGGGTTCGGTTGCTCAAACCCTAGCCGCACTATCCCATGACCACACCCACGACTCCCTCTCCTCCTCCTCTGTGATTCCCGAGTCGCACGCCGCCGGCCGCCACCTTCCCTCGCCGGGAAAGCAAGATCCATTCTTGCTTTCGGGTTGGTTGACAAGGGAAGCAACCAATGGGCTCGGGTGTAGAGTACCGGGACTTTGTGGAGTGTACCGACCTCGCAAGATGGCGTGGTGTGGAGATATCGCCTCGGATGTGTTCCATATTTGTTTGCAGATGATTTCGGGTTGATTCGGATCGACGCGGAAGCCCCAGCTTGAATCGGAGTTTTTCTGGGCTTTGTGCGCCGTCAGAGGACTGGTTGGTTAGAGCCGCGACTCCACTGTGGTTTGCAGAAAATTTGGGAAAGGTTTGGAACATGTGTATTTTCAGTTTACAGTGAAGTTCGGGAGGTTTCGGACTGGTGCGGAGACCCCGAAGGCGAAAAGTGAGTTGGAGTCGGTAGATATGGGAGCCGATTTTTTTATTGAGCACCTTGACTCTACGATTGAGCTTTTTGAGTGGGAAAAACTTTGGACATGTGTATTTTCAGATTACAGCGGAGTTCGGGAAGTTCCGTATTGATGCGGAGGCCCCGAGGGAAAAAAGTGAGTTGGAGTGGGATTAATTTGGATTAATTAATTAATTAATTAATCTTTTAAGTGTTGCCTGTGAAGGGAATTAGAGAAGGAATTAGAGAATAAGGATGTGTGTGAGAGGGAGGTCTTGGCTTGGAGTTGGTGTTGGTGTTGGAGGGGTTTCTTTGGGTTCTTTTTCACCTTGCACCATACACCATGCACCACACCTCCTTAATTAGGCCACTTAATTAGCATCATGCCATGCCATCACCTTCTCCAAATGTGAAACAGAGGAATTGGAAATTGAGGAAGAAGGAGAAGAAGAAGATGAATTCAGGGGAAGTGAAAGAGGTTTTTGATGGTGTTGACGGTGCGGATCTTCTACTAATAGCCGCGTGGAGCCGAGCGGAGCGCACGCGCGTCGAGCCTCATGGAGGCACTTTGCTGTTTTTCTAGAGTGAGAGAAAGAAGGCTTAGCTTTGGTTTTTGGGGTTGAATTGGGTTTTGGTTGTGAATGGTGTTGTTGTGGGTGGAGGAGAGACAAGCAGAGGGTGCTGCGCGGGCGCGCGGTCGGTGCAATCGCTGCGCGGGCGCGTAGGGACGCCGCGCAGCAGGCGGGCGCGCGCGGGCGGGCGCGGGCGCGCGCCGCGGGCCAAGGCGCCGCGCGGTGGAAGCTTGGGCGCCGCGCGGGGGGGATTTTGGGCGCCGCGCGTTTGGGTTTTGAGTAGGACTTTTGGTGGTTTTTTGCTTGGAGTTCCGGAACCCGCAAGGGGGTTCCGGAACTAAGTCTGGGTATCGGTACCGCATGAAGGGTACCGGTACCCCCAACTTGCTGATTATGTTTGGGTGACTTAAGCAAGGGGCATTTCGAACTCTTCTCTTTTCTAACCCTCCTTTGACCCTGTGAACCCCTCTTCTCTATATATGGGCTCCTCTCTTCTTTCCTGGATGCAGAGAGAGGAAAAGAAAGAAAGAAAAGAATCAGAGAAAGCAAGGAAAAATGAAAGAGAAGAAAAGGGAAAGAGAGCAAGCTTGGGTGCTGCTTGTGTGATCGTGTTCCTTGGAGCTGGACGGAGCCGCGCGCGCGTCGGCTGTGCATGAGGTGCGTGTTGGATTTGATTCAAGCATGGGGGTTTTGGATTTATTGATGGATTTTCAATAAGTTTTGAGCTGAATGGATTTTTATTTCCTTCCATCTCGTTCCATGCTTGCACCTTGGGAACCACTTGTGTGTTGTTGGCTGGGAGCTTTGGATATTTTACTGCGCGGAGCCGAGGGCATGCGCGCGTGCTGTGTGGTGACTGTGGAGTGAGCCGAAGGGCGCCGGATATTTGTAGAGGACCCGAGGGTTATGCTCGAGCTTCCGGGGAATTTTCTGAGGATCGCGAGAGCGCGCGCGCGGCGCAGTTTTCAATTTTTTTCCGGCAGTTTCTGACAGTGAGCGATGCGACACTTCACCGACTTCAGCGTTTGCCTGCGGAATGCTTTTGAGGTGGGTTGGAATTTCTCAGAAATGTATGGAATGCCCTCTAAAGCTTCTGTAAACATGTTGATCATGTTTAGTTTATCTCTTTTATGCTTTATAAATCTGATAGTTGCCTAGAAAATTGTAGAAATACTTTCCTGAGCCCCTGATATTTTTAGCATGATCTAGAGGTGTCTTGACACTAGACTGCATGTTTATTTTGCATTGGATTGGCATCTGACCGTTTTAAAAATTGTCGGACGTGTTTAATGAAAACCGGGCTTTGAAAAAAATGTTTCTAAAACTGCGAGATCACCCAGAGGGGTTGAGTTGGTTCAGATTGCATGCATGCTCGTGCCAGAGGGCCGAGCGGATTTTTAGTGCATTGTGTGTTGAGTTTCTAGTGTCTTGAGAGTTGCATTTCCTGGTTGGGATTGTTGGGTTCATTCTAGATCATGGGTCATATTTCTGATTTAGTCGTGGAGGTTTCCCGACTTCGCCATGGGTTGTGCATTATCAGATTGAGTCATAGAGAGTTCTCCGACTGATTATGTGAGGATTGGGCATTTCCCGATTGAGTCGTGGTTCCTGTTTCCGACTGAGTTGTGATGTTGAGCATTGAGTTTCCGATCTGTTTGATCGTGGATCATAGCCTGCATGTGCCGCTTATGAGACAGTTGAGACTGATGAGATACTTGAGCTCGCTGGGGTTGCTCCCCTTGAGTTACGCCCCGGGTGCGTGTTGTTGATGCGCCTAGTTGATATACTAGTGGTCGCTTGATACCCCTGGCCGAGTTACCATGGGGTCACTTTGCGTGAGATTGAGATAGTCAGTTTAGGACGCCCCACGTAAATCCCGTCCTCTTGTGGATGCGTGGTAGTGGGCAGGTGCTTTCCTATATGACTTACCCCTAGCCGAGTTACTAGGGGTATTGTTTGGCGCAGGCTTGACTGGACCCTATGAGGCAGTCATTGAGATTGGGTGATATGAGAGAGTGATTGCATAGCATGTTCTTAGATGAGTTTTTCCTTTGAGCATGATACTTGAGGCATGTTAGCAGTAGCGAGTGTATGCATATTTTTATCTCTAGTAGAGTTTCCTGAGCATGATGATTGAGACATGGTAGCTATAGTTTCATTTCAGTTTTTATCTATCTATCTATCTGCATACCTATCTGTTGTGCCTCCAGTAGACTTAGTGGGCATACCGTGGATATTGGTGACGGTACCCACTGAGATCTACCTTCTGCAGTAGATATCACACCCGCTGAGGTGACAGGTTCCTGAGGTAGCTGTTCCGGCTTGGTTCGCGCGGAGACAGCAGATCGAGGTGAGGACGTGGCCGATTAGTTCCTTACCAGCATTGAGAGCCTGAGATAGATGTACCCGGTATATTTGTATGTTTCCACTTTTGTACTGGACATTCTGAGAGATCTGTGAGGATTGTACTTGTTTTAGCATAGTTGAGAGACTTGTATTGAGGATTATTGTATGTATTCAGATGTTTGGTTGTTTTTCTTTAGCTTTTTGGGTTTTAGTTCTATTTCAGCTCTGATACTTTTTACCTTTAGATCTGACTTGCAGGGTAGACGCTTCGTCTGTCCGGCAGTTTTCGTACAGATGGCGGATCTGTTGGTGAGCCCGGGTCGCAGTTCCGACCCCGGGGCGTGACAGATTAGGGTGGTATCAGAGCCTAGGAATATAGGTCGTTGAGGACTTTGAGACCCTAGGCTATTGGTTGGACATTAGGATGACTGTCGTGAGAGACGTGACTTTAGCGAGAGTCTTGATTGAGTTTGTACCTCCCCCAGAGGATTGGGGCGAGTGATCTTACATGTTATTCCTCTAAAGATGATTATGTTGGCTGCAGACAACATAATACTTTAGTATGGGTAACATGTTCTAGACTTTTGCTTGATTAGGTCGAGAGAGTTCTTGGTCCTAATGTTTGTTCTATTGCAGTGGTTTTTGATGCCTCCGAGACGCCGTGCGGCGGTGAAGACGTGTTCAACCTTGGGTGAAGAGCCCGAACAGCGGGAGGCTGAATGGACAGAGCAGAGTGAGGTTCGTGAGTTGCGAGCCAAGTAGCTCGATTGTTTGAGGCGATGCGGCGCCAGGAAGAAAGCAGGGAGCGCGTGATGTGCATACTTGAGCTGAGAGCATCTCCCGGGGTATCGCCAGTAGTACCTCCGGCCGCGACATTGTCGTCTTCGACCCAGATCGCACTGTGGATAGTGCCGGAGCAGCAAGAGATTGTCAATCGGTTATGTACTTCATCCAGTTCCATCCCCTGCAGATTTCGGGACCGGGTTTGGAGCCTTGGGGGGCCGAGAACTGGATAGCTGCTATGGAAAAGTTATTGAAAGATTTGTTCATCCAGGAGAAGCATCAGGTGCACTTGGTTGCGCACTTTTGGATAGGGACGCCGAGCGTTGATGGCATCGAGTTCGTCCTGTTGGACCACCGGGAGCATAGTTGAGGATCTGGAGTGAGTTTCTGCGACGGTTGAGCAGTGTGCCCCATGTTGCCCAGGATGAGGCTCAGAAGGTTGATTATGTTTGCGAGGGGACTGCATCGAGATATATATCACCTGGGGCACTCTCGGCGAGCGCCGACTTTAGATGCCACGATTGTGCAGGCTCGATGGATTGACCGAGCCTCAGTGATCGCATTCGAGAGGGATCGAGAGCGAGGGACCAGCTTCAGTGAGAGACGTCCAGCATCGTCGGATTTTGGGATAGTCGAGCGGATCGAGGTTGCCATGATTCCAGTTTAGGGTCATGGGTCTCAGAGGAGACGGAGACCAGGAGGTTCTCGACAGTCGAGACACCAGCGGCAGTATTGGTATGATTGTGCCTTTTGCGGTGGGCCGCATTCATCGCCATAGAGTGACTTCAGGGAGGGCGATGCTTATTATGTGGATGGTCAGGACATTTTCTGGCAGAGTGTCCCAGAGTGGTACTCGTGGATTTGCCGCTTGCGACGGCACCCCTCTACCCCTTCAGGATTTAGAGGTTCATCCGATTTACCGGTAGGCTGATGGAGCCGTGATGCCGAGGCAGGTGGAGCGATGGGCACCAGCATCTAGTGGATGAGATTGTGTAGCTGGTTGAGGACGCCGGGATAGTGGATCGCGTCTTACCAGGTGTGGTTCTGCTGACGGTTGTCAGAGTCGGAGCATGTTTAATGCCGACACCGTTTGCGCGTGTTTTAGTAAGCAGGGGTAGCTTCGCGCGGGCCTGAGTTAGGATGGTTGGCTTGTGCACGTGAGGAACAGGTTCTAGATCACGTTTAGCACATGGTTGAGTGTTGCCAACCCCGCCCAGTGCTGTTAGGACATTGGATTTGATCCATTGAGTTGTTGGCCTTCATCAGCTCTGAGATATTGATATGAGATTGGATTGGGATTGGATATCCCACGTTATGCTATCCTGGATTGTCGAGAGAGGACAAAGACCCTCCGTGGACCTGGTCAGGAGGAGTGTGTTTATAGAGGAGGCTAGACCACGACAGAGGTTGAGTCGTGGTCGTATCGTTTGCTAGCGATTGTAGAGGAGATGCCTGCGGCGGCACCGGGACTAAAGGATATCCTTATCGCCCGTGTGATCCCGGGTGTGAGTCTACTCGAGCTGTTATTAAAGCCGCCGTTTAGTGAGATTGAGATCAAGTTAGTGATCAACGTGGTTTTGGAGACTGCGCCGACTTTGATGGCACCTTTTGGAGTATCACCTGCGAGACAGAGAGTGAGAGTTGATAGCGTAGTTGCGGGATTTGATGGATCGAGAGGTATGTGTGACCAAGTACCACATCGTGGGAATACGACAATGAGGATCCGAGAGATTGATACTTGAGTAGGATGCCATGCCGTTGGTACACGGCAGTGATGCCACGTTGTGAGTACACAACAGTGAGGGTTCTATGATGGGTTGAGCACAGACAGGTTAGGATTGTTTTCGGCTGATGCCTTTGTGAGAGTGGTAGCTTTGTGGGGCCTTTAGCCGAAGGCGGTGCTCAGTTGGTGTTCAGGATCCAGTAGGGGCATTGTGAGCTTACAGCGAGGTCAAATGGATTGACTAATGCCCTGCCGCCTTCAGGATTTGAGGAATTGAGTATTCCAGCTGTGTTCGGACGGGTTGGCAGCCGGACCCGTCGTGGATATTTGGATTTATCTCCAAGGTGATATAGAGCATGAGGAGCACTTGAGGATAGTGCTGCAACTTCTGAGAGAGAGAAGAAGTTGGATGTCAAGATGGGAGAGTATGCTTTTGACTTCAAAGGGTTCTGTGGATAGGCTTTGTGATTTCAGCTGTAAAAGTGTCTGTAGACCCAACGAAGAGTGATGTCGTTGGGAATTAGCCTAAGCTTATGATTGTGGCCGAGGAAAGAGGCTTTCAGACTAAGCAAAGCCAGTGTAGCTTCCAAGAGTTTAAGCTGAGGAGGATACCAGCAGTGATTGGATGAACGCCGGTGGATGGAGTTTTCAATTATGCATGATTGTTATCACAGTATGATCCTGGTGAGGTCCTTATGGTCAGTTACGCCTTGTCTAGGCAGGCAGTGCAACCTTGGAATTTGAGAGTTGGAAATTTGGGGAAATGTTTCCGATGTTGAATTTCTTTCCCTGTGGAGGATTGTGAGAGTGTAATTGTGGAATTATGAGCATGTGGTTGCTCAGGAGCAACGTTGGAGTTATGCCAAATAGAGGTCGGGAGTTTGGTATTGGAGACCCGGATTTTTGGAAGCCACTAGCCGCAGGCATTTGTATAGATTTGAGTTACGCGGGAGGTTGGTCCGCAAGTAATTATCTGGCTGAAGGATGTGTGTTTGATCCTTGACATGTTTTGGACTTCGCTTCGTTAAAGTTGGACGAGGATATGAGACATTGGAGTGGCCGATGCAAATCCTGCTTATGAGGCAAAAGAATTTGTTTAATTGGGATATATCCTGGATGAAGATTCAGTGGAGCCATCCTGATGAGTGAGAGTGACCACCTGAGAGCTTGAGGATGAGTTGGGGATCTCCTATCCCTATCTGATTGAGACACCCTCCTGAGTTATGGATCTATTTTTGGTTTCGAGGACGAAACCTTTTTAAAGGAGGGGAGAGTGTAGAGTACCGGGACTTTGTGGAGTGTACCGACCTCGCAAGATGGCGTGGTGCGGAGATATCGCCTCGGATGTGTTCCATATTTGTTTGTAGATGATTTCGGGTTGATTCGGATCGACGCGGAAGCCCCAGCTTGAATCGGAGTTTTTCCGGGCTTTGTGCGCCGTTAGAGGACTGGTTGGTTAGAGCCGCGACTCCACTGGGGTTTGCAGAAAATTTGGGAAAGGTTTGGAACATGTGTATTTTCAGTTTACAGTGAAGTTCGGGAGGTTTCGGACGGGTGCGGAGACCCCGAAGGCGAAAAGTGAGTTGGAGTCGGTAGATATGGGAGCCGGTTTTTTGATTGAGCACCTTGACTCTACGATTGAGCTTTTTGAGTGGGGAAAACTTTGGACATGTGTATTTTCAGATTACAGCGGAGTTCGGGAAGTTCCGGACTGATGCGGAGTCCCCGAGGGCAAAAATTGAGTTGGAGTGGGATTAATTTGGATTAATTAATTAATTAATTAATCTTTTAAGTGTTGCATGTGAAGGGAATTAGAGAAGGAATTAGAGAATAAGGATGTGTGTGAGAGGGAGGTCTTGGCTTGGAGTTGGTGTTGGTGTTGGAGGGGTTTCTTTGGGTTATACATATTTTGAGTCCTTGAGACTCCTATCCCTTATCGGTGTTATGCATTGGCCAGCATACCCGATTTGTCAGGCACAGCAGGCAGTACCAGTTCTTACTGGTTCATTGATTGGGTTTATTACAGGCAATTACTTTATTGTTGCACTCGTGTCAGGGGGGACCGAGTGGAGTCTAGTAGCTGTGTTTAGACCAGTGCTAGTGTTGTTGGGAGCTGTTTGGTTTGACGGTGGTCCCGTGGCGTTGTGAGTACTTTGACCGTTGTGCGAGAGGTTTGGGGGTCTTGAGGCTATCCGTTCTGAGAGAGAGCGTGGATTCCGACTATAGCCTGCATGAGCCACTACTCGATAGCGAGTTAGTCCGTTTGGACGCTCTACGTAATTCCTACCCGTCAGCGGGAGGTGGTTGTAGGTGGGCGTAGGTTTGACTGGACCTGATGTGGCAGTCAGCTCGATTGGGTCGATTGAGCACCTCGTGTGCGAGTGTTGCATATCTTTATCAGAGTTTCCCCTTTCGAGCATTCAGATAGAGGCATGGTAGCTGTTGAGAGTCTCCAGCTTTCTTATTTCAGTCTTTACTGCTTTGGTTATCTTATGCCTCCAGTGGACTTAGTGGGCAGATCGTCGGGCCTGGTGGCGGTACCCACTGAGAACTCCCTTTTTGGTGTAGTTCTCACACCCGTTGGGGGTTTTCCCCCTCCCCTTCTTTTCTCTCCTTTGTTTTGCAAAGTCTTAGCGGGTGTTGCTGATTCTGCGGTTGTTGATCGAGGCGAGGGAGTCGCGTGCTAGATCCCTACCCGTTGTTGGAGAGTAGCGGTACCCCTTCAGATGAGAGCTTCAGTAGATTAGCTATTTTATTTTCCTCTTTTGAGAGACTGATGTAGTGAGGACATGATATGTATTGAGAGCCTGTACACTGATGTATTTATTGGAGATACCTCCCTGTTGAGTTCTGATTTTGTATATGAGGATATTGTATGATTATCATTTTGGGAGATGGACATTGTTGTATTATTTTCTAGTTGTACAGTGGTTGATTTTAGTTTTACAGCAGATTTTTATTTTTAGCTCTGATATCTGTTAGCTGTAGCACTTTTCTTGCAGGTAGGACGCTTCGCCTATGCGGAGTTTGGCATAGGTGGCGGATCTGTTGGCGAGCCCCGGTCTCAGTTTCGACCCTGGGGCGTGACAGCTCCCCTTGAGTGCCACTCCGGAGTTGGGCCTGTTACTTTGCTATCGCGACTTGTCGACGCAATCCCTCTGGCTGGGCCAGTTTTGGCAGTCACGGACGCCCTACGTAAGTCCGGTCCTCCTTGGATATAACGGCCGTAGGTGGGCGCAGGTTTGACTGAACCCTATGTGGCAGTCAGTGTAGATTGGGTGATTATATGTGAGAGATAGTAGATGCATCATGTTTCCATCTGTTCCACTCCTTGAGCATTTAGATAGCGGCATAGTAGCTGTAGAGTTATTTTCCAGCCTTTACTTTCAGTACTGCATTTGTTACTTTATGCCTCTAGTAGACTTAGTGGGCAGACCGTCGGGCTTGTTGGCGGTACCCACTGAGAACTACTATGGGATGTAGTTCTCACACCCGCCGTGGTGACCTTTCCCCATGGACCTCTACTCCAGTCCCTGCTGCTCCAGTTGCTGATCCTGCTGATCGAGGTAAGGGAGTCGTGAGCTAGATCCCTACCAGTTTTCTTCCAGCGAGAGTAGATGTACCCTTTTGGTGATGTACTAGTACTATCAGTGATTTTGGGATGTATCATGTACTTTTTACTTTTGAGAGTTTTAGTTTTGGAGTGACTTATGTATTTGTGAGGACTATTTGAGGAGTTGTATATATTTATTCAGTAGTTTACTTTTTAGCTCTGATATATGTATAGCTATAGTATCCTTCTTTTTGCAGGTTAGACGCTTCGTCTATACGGGGTTTTCCGTATGGGCGGCGGATCTGTTGGCGGGCCCGGGTCGCAGTTTCGACCCCTGGGCGTGACATGTGTCCAAAATATTCTGGATTCAAGGTCCTGCTATCACTGGTACACCACTGCCACGAACACAGTGGCGACAAATAAATTGAAGAACTCGACAACCCGGGACCACCGTTTACCCAAACAGCTCCCGCCACAGGTACAAGACTAGCTACATTTACCAGACTCCACTCGCCCCCCAAGCACGAGTGTAACATGTATCCCACACTAAGAGAAATCCCGACCACTCAGCCCACTACCCG
Organism: Tillandsia leiboldiana; assembly: GCA_029204045.2. Classification (NCBI taxonomy): domain Eukaryota; kingdom Viridiplantae; phylum Streptophyta; class Magnoliopsida; order Poales; family Bromeliaceae; genus Tillandsia; species Tillandsia leiboldiana. The sequence goes on from CM055069.1 coordinate 18,885,871, forward strand.
GGCGAGGAAAACACTATGTCCAGGGATAGAGAGTAAAGTGTGGATGTCTAAAGCATAAATAAACCTAGCCCAAGTGAGAGTTTTCTACTAGTCTGGTTACACATGCAACATATGACAGGGTGCTAGGTCAAGTTCCAATAATAGCATTTAGTTTAACTAAAGCAAGATCAGGGAACATTAACCAACATGATTTCAATAACGACACAAGAAAGACAACATCTCTCTCTCTCTAACATGCATTCTAACACATCTCATAATCATGCATGTTTTCTATACAATAGAATTAATGAACCGTCCACCGGTTTTGGAGACGAAGCAACCCACCTGAAAATGCGCATCGATCCAAGGTCCAACTGAACGTGGATAATCCTCAGGTTCCCACGATTCCAACGAGTCCAAGAATACCCAATTTGCGGACCACTGCAAAAAGTATCGCACTTAGCACCGACGGTAGCAGTTCCAAAAACAGCACTCGCTGTTTGCCAAAACCAGCACAAAAAATGAGGGATTTCACCTCTGTGCAGTCCTCAGAAAAATCCAAAAAAATCACCGTTGAGTTCCTTGCGAAGAGTAGATACGAATCGAGTATTTATACACCTCATTCCTATACTCGTAGGCCAAGAAAATCCACGATTACTCCGCCGCTGTCCAAAAATCACCGCAGAAAAAGGGGGTTTAAAGAAGCTCCAGAAAACCCAGTAAAACCTCGAAACGGGTGGAAGTGGTAAATACAAAAAGTGTAGTCCTACCTGTCGTAAAAACGATGCCGTAAGAATCACTCAAAAAGTCCTCTGGAGTAGCCCACGGTCCGAAACGCGACGGAAAAGAACACCGAAAGAAGAACGTCACAGTGCACCGAATCACAGAAGTTGCCGATGTCGAGATCTCCAAATATTCCGAAACTCCTTCAAGGGATGCAAAACAAGATGAAGATCAACCTTGCAAAAGGGCTCCACCACAGATGAGCTCGGGAAAAGCCCCAAACTGCAGGTGAAAAGGGCTATTTATAGCCAAGAAAGGGGGGGGGGGGGGGGGGAAATACCCCTTTTCGGTACGTTTTCGGGCGCCCGGAACAACCGGGCGCCAAACACGGGACACCGTAGTCGGTACCCGGTTCGTTCCGGGCGCGACACGTGGCCCCGAACACGCGGCAGCGGGGCGCGGCCAACCGCCCCGCGCCACGTGGCCCGACAAGGGAGCGGGAGCGGGTGGCGCTGGCCACTCGCGGGGCGCCACGTGGCGCCCTCGCGTGGCCCGCCATGCCGCCCCGCCTGCCCCGCTCACCTGCCCACCTGCCCCCGATGCTTCGTGCGCCGCGCTGCGTGGACCGCCCAACCCGGGGCCGCCACGTGGTGCCGCCCCGGTCCATGCACCGCCGCGCCGATCCCATGGACCGCGCGTGCTGCGCCGGCCAATCCGGCGCCTCCACGTGGCGCCTCGGTCGTTCCACATCACCCCTATGCACCCAAAATGCGCGAAAACTTCTGGGGGTCCGTTTTTGGGCATCCCGACTCTGAAAAATACAAGTAAATAGCCGATTTTCGATGTTTTTCCGCGCTGAAACCAAATCCGGCCTTAGATTAGCCTGAAACCCTTTCTAAAATTCGGCAGAAATAGCCGAAAGGCAGGCTTGATCCAGAAACCTCACAGAGCCCGTCCAACGCATCCATTTGACACGTTGCGGGTCCGACACACTAATAATAGGTGTTCCACAACATAGATCATGGGGAAAACTGCACGGGGATCTGGGCTACTACAGAATGAGCTCAAGGCTCAATTACAGGACTTGCTGGATAAGGGTTTCATTAGACCCGACAAGGGAGCTCAAGGCTCTAGTATTGTTCGTGAAGAAAAAGGACGGGTCATTGCGGTTGTGTGTGGATTATCGGGAACTCAATAAGTTGACGATCAAGAACCGATATCCATTACCGAGAATCGATGACTTGTTTGATCAGTTGCAGGGTTTCCGGGTATTTTCGAAGATTGATCTTCAATCCGGATAACATCAGTTGAAAATAAAGTCGGAGGATGTGCATAAAATGACTTTAATGTGTTAGTTACGACTTGACTAGCTATTTATTGACATATCTCCTACTACTATATTTTTACACATGTTATTATCTATGGATTACTTTGCATGACATAGTAGGAGGATACTGTTTCGTTATGGCATTGTTGGCATTGTGATTGACTCTAGATCCCGTTTGGGAGTTCTCGGCTATTTGCCGTATTTTCGGTCTTTCGACCGTGAGTATTGAGCATCCACATTTGTGATCGCCATGCACCTGTTATACACTTCGTGTACACCAACGGTTTGACCGCTGTTATGGTGTTCTTTACTGGTAGAGTGGTCTGATTGACCTGTGAACCCCTTTAGCTGTACTCTCGGGTACGGGGGTGGTTATCAATTTAGCCGGGTGTTCTGCTATGGCTTTAATTTGAGATCCTTGGGACCAACAATAGAACCTGATTGGGCTGGTTGATTATCGTTACATTTGACGCATTACTTGCTTACAACTATATTACTTAGTTATTTGATTACAGCTTATCTGATTATTGCTTTCATATCTGCTTTACCGTTCGATTATGGTATACTAGTAGGTACAACTTGGTTCATTTCCGGCTCGTACCCACTGGAATACATTCAGTTGTGTCTCACACCCTCTGGTGGCCCTTTTTACAGGTCTATTGGGTGGTGAGCAGTCGAGGCGATGATGTAAGATTCTTGCGATAGAGCTGTCTCTATCTGCTAGCTAGAGAGCTGGCCTGCTACCTTGCTGTTATCATCTTATAGAGATTTTTAGTTCCCGCTTATGACTTATCATGCCATTTAGACTGCTGGACATCATGTTGGATTGATTTATCAGTTTTATGGATTTTAGTAGTTATGAACTTTTATGATGATTTAATTGTTGCTTAAGTTGGGCTATTAGTCAGATGTTTATTATTGTGTTTAGTCACTTTGATTACGCTATTGTACATTGCCTAGCCGTGTAAATATAAGAGAAAGTTCGTTCGTTTGGACCGAAAATTTTTTATGTGTGTGACAGATCTGCCCACATCCTGGAGATTATGTTTTCACTCTGATTAAAAAAAAAAAAACAAAAAAACAAAAAAAAGACTTTAAATTCTGGGGCGTGACAGTCAACGACAACGACAATCCACTCCATTAGGTCTACTATCAATAATCAATAATAAGAAATAAGCTGAACCAAAATATAGAACCGAAACAAAGTATACTATCATGCCTCAGTACTAACAGCTAAAAACAACAAATCTGATATCATGAACTAGCTACCATATAAAATAAATCCAATCATACCTACCGATTCATAAGTCCGATCAAATCTACGCCCACCTCATGTCCGGTACCACACTGACTCATGGTTTGCCAACATACAGGCCACCTAATATATCTATAACAACTATCAGCCTTCGAAGAAACACAAAAGGAGCACAACCTAGCTACCAAGTATTATAATATTTTTGTCAAGCTCACTTTGGCTCATACAGGCTATAATTAATATAAAGATAAAAAAAAATTACTATATACTGTGGCCTGGTGTCCTGAACACAATCACATGCATCTCACTGTCCGATACAATCACACTACCCCCACGACATTTTCTCAGTTTTAGCCTAGCTATATCAATAAAGAATATCAATAAAAAATATAAATTCTCAGTTCTTTGCTTGCTCGCGTGGCGTATTCTCATAGCTCTCTGTCCAACGTGTCGCGCTCTTCCCTCTTTGCCCCAAACCGCCCAGATTATTTCTGCTGCACATGGTTTTGTGCTCTCCCCTCCCTCTGCACATGGCCTTCTCTCTCTCCCTCCTCTCTCCCCTCCCTCTGCACATGGCCTTCTCCCGTAGCGCTCTCCCTCTGCACATGGCATTCTCCCGCAGCACCCTCCCTTCGTGCCCTCTTTTCCACACTCTCTCCACTCCATCCCCCACCCCACTTCCCCCCCTCTCTCTCCCAGTAATGGCGGAGACCACCGACGCCGGAGATCTCGCCTGAGGAGGACGAGCTCCGTTGCCGGAGCGCCGATCGGGTGGCCTGGGCAGCGGAGAGCGGGAGGGAAGGGCGCGACGCCGCATGCCGGAGGAGGAGGGACTCTGGCGACGGAGTGGAGATCTGGGGGTCTTGGCGCTGGGAGAGGCGGCGGAGCGCCGGAGCGGAGGGGGCAGCCGCTCGCTGGAGCCAGGTACCGGTCGATGTCGCCGGCGCAGCTCCCGACCCCGCGCACGCCGTGCCTCACCATCCCCCCAGGGCTCAGCCTCTCCGTGGTCCTCGAATCCCCCGTCCTCCTCTCCGACCCCAAGGCACTCTCTCGATCCCTAAGCCCCTCATTTGTGTTAAATTTGTCATTTACTTTTCTCCTAATTTGTGCTTGATTTGCTCCACTTGACTATTTGTGCTAGCTATTTCCTCCTAATTTTTCCTCATTTCTTACCTTATTACTTCATCTGAAGTGTGTGGAGATTCCAAAACTATAGGGCATTTTATAATAAATCTCCTAACTTTGTTTTGGTGTAGATCTACTAACAGTTTTTTTTTTCTTTTTTTTTTTTTTTTTTTTCAATCCTATCTTACAAATTCCCTCATTGAATGCTTTCAAAATTCATTAATGTTTAGCTGACAACTCATTTGATTATCTAACTGTAATGTGTTATAACTGTTCCGGAGTTTCGAAAACTTTAGCCCAAAACCAGCAAAACTATTAAACAAGATTGGCTAAACAAGAAACTGTTATCTCCAAATATGTTGAAGACCCCTAAATTGTGACATTGTAGATTTAGGAAAACCCCTAAATTAAAATTTTTTAATTTAATCCAGTGTTCATCTTAAAAAAAAGGACAAATGTGATAACGTAGATTTTGAGGACAAAAATGGCAATGCAGATTTTGCTTGGGAGGATTGGTTATCTGCCTCCATTTTGTCTGCCACGGTGTGCTGGTGAGTTGATGCCTAATCACTATGTTTAATCCCCCTGGAACTTTTATAAGTAATGCACATAAGGCATTAGAGTTTGCTATGTTTTAACTTTCACTTGCATGTGATTTTACTCGCTTTTTATATTATCTCATTAAATGTCTATGTACTCCCACATGTTTCCAAAAACAAAACTTCTTACAACCATTAGTTAGCAGGCAATTTGCTTGATGTATCCGAAACAGTCATACATATGTTAATATTTTGAGGAGGTTTTCTTTTGCTCTATTTTTTTTCCCTTTTGTATAGTTGTATCAAATTTATTTGTTGCATGTTTTATTGAGTCGTGTAGCAAAAAAGGATAATGTTAAAGAAAATTGTAGATTCTGGTTCCTCCAAAAAACTAAGAAGTGTTTTTTGTTTTGCAAGCTAGACCCCTAAAAAAGAGGAAAAATTTAGGAAAACCCCTAAATTAAAATTTTTTAATTTAATCCAGTGTTCATCTAAAATAGAGGACAAATGGAACACTAAAATAGAGGACAAATGTGACAATGCAGATTTTGAGGACAAAAATTTTAATGCAGATTTTGAGGACAAAAATTTTAATGCAGATTTCGCTCTGAGGTTCATGTGAGAACCTAATGTAGATTTTGAGGAGCCACACAATTCTTCCGCTCTATGGTTCATGTGTATTACATTTTTTTTAATTTGAGAAACTACGCAATTCTTTCACCCTGAGGTTTATGTGATAACATAATGTAGATTTCATTCTAATCCAGTGTTCATCTAAAGAAGAGGACAAATGTGATGATAATGTAGATTTTGAGGACAAAAATTCCAATGCAGATTTTGCTCTGAGGTTCATGCGAGAACCTAATGTAGATTTTGAGGAATCACACAATGCTTTCACTCTAAGGTTCATGTGTATTACATTGTTTTTTAGTTTGAACCTTCATGTATGCTTCTTTGTTTTCTTTTCCCACCTATATGAATCAACATTTTTCCGCCTATATGAATCGGTGTGTTTATTCTTTGCAATATTTCTACTTAAGGCTGGAATAAGTTTGTTGTCTTTTTTAAGAACCTCTATTCCATTCCTTAATGTACTTAAATCAGCAGAAGAAAGAAAATAAGGTTCAAAAAACGTCTACTCCCCTCTTCTCCTTCATAGCTCAAATCAAACAGGAGAACAAGGTAATGGTCAGTTCCTGATTTGTGGTTATTTTTATGCATTTCTATCCTATTTCCCACACTATGTTGTCTCTTTCCAGGTTCAGCAGCCCAAACTTATCTGTGCATGATTCAGAGCATCAGTGAAAAACACCGCAACTTGGTAATGAATGGAGAAAGAGGTTTGCTCTATTCATGGCACCTTCTCTTTTCTCAAATGTTGTGTTTGCTCACCCTCTAATCGAGGTTTCTGTTGATATTGATATAAGGTAATTGTCTTCCTCGCATTTAAAAACTACGTATAATTTTTATACAAAATGATTAGAATCTTAATATATATCCTAATATATATGTATAAAAAACCTTAAAAACTAACTATACATATATATATATATATATATATATATATATATATATATATATATATATATATATATATATATATATATATATATATATATATATATATATATATATATATATATATATATATATATATATATATATATATATATATAAGAAGTCCTAATAACAATATAGAGAATCCTAACCTTCCACCGCCGCAAGCAGAGGCATTAGCAAAGTTGAATAGGTCTAAAATTGTTTAGACTACTGTTGTCGTTTCATGTTGCGTAATCTGGCGCACATTGTACATTTCGGTTTCTCTCAAAACTTCAGACTCTATACCTTCTTCCTTGAGACATTCTCCTAAGTAATTTCCTGAATGTTTGTTTTATATTTTAATTTCTCAGGAAAGCATTTTGACTGCATGAGATGAAGATGTGTATTAACAGTACACTGATAGATTCTTTTTGCATGATCAATTTGATGTATGCTATTTTTATATTTTTCATTCAAGTCTTGAAGTGGGTAGAGGAGTTCTCAGAAAAACTATAACTAGATATGAAGAACACTATAAACTTCAGCATTGCTTCATTTTTTTTGCCTTTAAAAACCTATTGCATACTCTTGCTTCTTCTAATGGTAAGTATGCTTCCAATCTCCATCCGCATTACCAACTCTTCTGACTATACCCATTTTGGAGAAAGATATAGAACAAAAATGGTGTACTAAATTTTCCAAATAGGCTGGAATAGTTAGCTATTTCGCCCAAATTTTTACAGCAAACATGGCTTAAGTGTTTATTTTATGCTAAAAGAAAAGGTAAAATAATATGATTTGAAACTTTCAATTTCTATAGGTTTCTTCTTTAGATATCTTTAAGAACCTAGCACTGCGCTTCCTCTTCCTGCAGCAGGTTAACATTAGTTTGGTTCTTAAGTGAGATATGCTTTTTACATTTTCAATGAAAAAGTCCCAATATTTTTCCCAAAAAGAGATTAATGGGACTATTCATCGCGGAATCTGGCTAAATCTTTAGTGTGGGAATCTAATTGTAGCTTTTTTCTTGCATCTATTGCAGGTAAATCAATTTCAATCTATTTCTTTTTGTGTTTGATGAGAATTTGTCCTATATGTGTTAAGTTGCATTTCTCTTTCACTTCAATATATTTATGGAATAATAATACTTCACAAAAGTTTGGTGCTATTTAGGATTTCGTTTTTTATTATTATATATATATATATATATATATATATATATATATATATATATATATATATCCGATCCTACATTTGTTAGTTCCTAAATTGAACTTTAAAAGTTTATAGTTTATTAATTCAGCCCGTATTCTTTTACCCAATGTTTAGTATTCAATTCAAGTATAATTATTTCAAGGAAATTAGAGAAAAGTTAGAACTTTTGTTTGTCATTTATAGTTCTTTTTCTGACATTCTCTATGGTTTCTTTCTATGTAAGTTTTACCATTTACGGTTTGAACTTATATCTCTTTTTTTTAATCCATATCTATAGAATTTAAGTTTTTCCATTTCAATCATGTTCTTTGGGTTTCTTTTGGGATAATAATAAAAATACAAAAAAAAAAGAACTTTGGATGGCCTACTCTCTAAGCAAGTGCTTGGAGATTACCATTGAATCGATTGAGATCCATTTAATAGAAAGGTTTTTTTGCGGTAATGATGATAATATAAAAGAAAAGCAACTTTGGATGGCCTCATTTCTAGGCAACCAGTTGGAGGCTCTCTAGACAAATACTTGGAGATGATCATTGAATCAATTGAGGCCCGTTTAGTGGAAAGTTTCTTTTGGGTTAATGACGATAATATAAAAGAAAAGCAACTTTGGATGGCCTATTTTCTCGGCAACCAGTTGAAGATAATTGTTGAGTCTATTGAGACCTATTTAGTAGAAATTTACTTAAACTTCTAAACTCACATGATTCGATGGAAATTTTCGCGGAGCCTAAATATTTTTTGTTAGTATGGATTAAAAAACCAAATATGTAGATTAAGAGAAAAGTCAAAACTTCTCTTTGTTATTTGTAATTCTTTTTCTGTCATTTCCCGTATTTAACTTCTATTTAAGTTTTGCTCTCTATGGCTTGAACTTATATTTATCTTTCTTTTTAAAATCTATGTTTACAAGTTTTAAATTTTCTCATACTTTGGATGCCTAGCTTTTTAAGCAACCAGCTAGAAATGATCGTCGAGTCTATTGAGGCCACTTTAGTAGAAAGATTTATCATACTAAGTTCCAATATATCTAATTACTATTTGCATACCAGCAACATTCATTAAGCAATTTGGGAACTATGGAAGCATAGTAGATTTAGTGAAGTATTGGCTTCAAACACTGGCAAGTACAATTAGACTGTGCAGGTAAACAGACCTAATAAGGTAAAACCATTACTTCCTTTGAAGTCGCTTCAGATTCCATCTTAGTTCTAACAAAGAAGTAAATGCATTCTTTGTAGTGACATCTGCTGACAGGGATCTACTCGGCGAAGTGTACATATATATATTTTACACATTCAAGCTTCTAATTCCATCAAGTTCCTAAAGCAAAGTTTGAAGAAAATGGTAAAAATCTAATGTATATTTTATCGCACAATGCTTACCTAATGCAAATTATGAGGAATCTCATGTGTATTCCTTTTCTTTTAATATAGTTACAATCAATATCTGTGTGAACCTCATGTAAAGATGATTGTAAGCATGCGAATGTAGATTTTATCAAATACAGCTTTTGACGAAGCTCATTGTTTTCTTTTTGTTCTAATATAACTAAGGTCGATATGTATGTGAACCTCATATAAAGATGATTGTTGACGCATTATGATTGTTGACACATTATTCGCTAAATTTGACCTGAATTGTTTAATGCGCTAATTGTTAAGGAATTTGTGTTGGCGTATTTCGTGAAAGTGTTTAAGTCTTGAAGATTGAAGATGAAGATATTTGGATCATATACCTCAATCTCAAGAAAGAAGAATTCAAAAAGATCAGGTACATTTAACTAAATAAGTTTGGTGATTCGAATACTTCTTATAGTGTAGAAACACTTGGATGAATTTTTAATTGCATAAAAATAAAAAAACTGGACTGTTACATGTTCAGGATCCGGATCAGGGCATTCCAGTCCGGACCCCGAACGTAGGTAAGTTCATGCGAAATTTCAGTCCCGACCCCGAACAAGGATTCTGCAGAAATCGCATGAACAGTCCAGACCGTTCATCTTTCAGTCCGGACCCCGAACATGATTTTTCAGGAAATTCTCTGAAAAATGACGACAGTCCGGATCAAGCCAAATCCAGTCCGGACCGTCTTGCGGGAAAAATTCTGTTAAGTCAGTTTTTTATTCTTATCTTCTTCCAAAGGTTTCTAACCTATAAATAAACCATTTGATTCATCTTTTAGGGTTAAGATTTTAGAATCCAAAAATTAACGGAGAAAACTTAGAAAAATCCACATATAGAGAAGAAAGGGAAAAACTAGATTTATTCTATGTTTCTTCATCTATATTGATTAATTTGATTCTAGGATTTCAAAACTCAGATTTTGTGTAGAATCAAATTAATGAATACTTATATGGTATTTCCGATCTATCTTTGATCTAAGTATTCGAAAGATTTTCACCACCAACAAACAACGATTTTGCCAAAAATCGGCGCGTGGATTCGCGTGGCCTTGTGGACTCAAGGTGCTACCGTTTCGTGGATTCGAAACGAGGTGCGTTCGTGGATTCGAGACGTACTACTTGGTGGAGACCGTGGATTCGGTTGGACGTCGTGGATACGTCGTTGGACGCTGTGGATTCGGCGTTCGACGCAAATCGTGGATTCGAGGCGCGTTGCGGAGCGAGCGGAGAAGATCAACTAGGAGCGTATGGTAAAAGGTTGAGTCGTGTGAGTACGGTATATCACCTTTGTACGTGTTTAATCTTAGTGGATTTCACCGTGTGATCGGTCCCGTGGTTTTTTACTCCTGGTTTGGAGTTTTCCACATAAAATCTCTGCGTGTTATTTACTTTTCCGCATTGGGTTTTTGTTAAGCAAAGATTTTGGAGTGTTTATTGTTTACACCTATTCATCCCCCTCTAGGTGTTTTTTCCCCTATTCAGATCCATATTTAACATAACCCACACTAATGTTGATTTTATCTAATGCACATTCTGACGAATCTCATGTGTATTCCTTTTGTTCTAATATAGCTAAAGTCAATATCTGTGTGAACCTCGTATAAAAATGATTGTAAGCATCGTAATGTAGATTTTATCTGATGCAGATTTTGAGGAATCTCATGTGTATTCGTTTTGTTCTAATATAGCTAAGATCAATATTTGTATGTGGTAATTTTGTATATAAATGATGAAATATAGATAGATCACTTACACAAAAATATCACAAAAATATGTCCATATAATTTAATTTTGTTGTAGTGTCATTGGTTAAAAATTTGATGAGATCTAAAATTTAAATTTTAATTATTTCACATTTCTAATTTAATTTATTTTTTAAAAATAATATAAACGAATAGGATAGTCTACTATCTTTCTCTTTCAAAAAAAAAAAAAATCAATTAGCGCAGTTTACTGAGATTCTCAAATTCTAATTATTTTATAATTTTAACTGAGTTGATTAAAAATTTGATAGTGGGTTCTGGATTAGTTAAAAAGCTTGATAATTGATACTTAAGAAGGTATAGAAGACTAATCTTTATCATTTTTCATTTTGGTTCCTAATTTTTTTTTTTTTTTCTTTTTACTATTAGCTTTTTAACCTGTATATATTATTTTAATTAGATTTTAATAATTTAAATTTATATTAATTTTGATAAAATAGGTCGTGTAGATTCTAATAAAATACTGTCTACTTATATAGAACACGGTCGATCATTGTCTGGCATGCTTCATCCGATCAATATCAATATTTTTTTAATTTTTTTCTAAAGAGTTTGATAAAATTTTCAACTCGACATCAACGTTGAATAAATTTCAAAAAAAGACAATAGGCGTTAGGTATAAAATCGACGTGACAAAGACAATAGGCATTATGTATAAGATCGATGTGATTGTTTGGTTGCAGATGTAATATTTTAGCATGGTATGGCAAATCACACTATTTATGGCTTACTTTTTTGTGTAGATAATATTTTGGTCAAGCTCTAAGAGTCTCGACTTAATTGGGTTAACTTTCTGTTTCTATTTATCTATTTCACAAGATAATAATTAGGCGGGGCCATCTAATGTCACGCCCTGAGTTTTGAAAAACAGGCTAATTTTTTTTTTTTTTTTTTTTTTTTTTTTTTTTTTTTTTTTTATAAATCAGAGTTCACAAACCGGGCGTAACAGACCGCCACATGTATAGTAAATTCTCTGCCCAACTGGACAGAGCCTTTCCTATACATGCACGGCTAACCATAATCAGTCAATACCAGAGTAGTCTAAACTACGCATGCAAAACTAGTCAATTTATAATAATTAAACTGAAATGCGGAAAATTAAATATACTGACTACATAGGGGTTGATACTATCGCAATCGTCTCACCAACGTGTCCCGACATCCCATCACCCAAGCGACCTGAAAAATGGTCACCCAGGGGGTGTGAGATACACTGTACATGTATCCCAGTGGGCACGACGAGCCGAGAAATAGCTAATCGTACCTACTGGATACCATAATCTGCGGATAGTAGATAAATCAATAGGTAAAGCTAAAAAGGCAGGTAATCAAGCATAAGGAAGCTATAGATAACAAATGCGAGAAATCCGAAAATAACTGTGCAGATATGGGTATATGACTAAACAGTAGAACATGCTAGAATATCAAAATATCAGCTATGCATCAATAAAAGAACAGCAAATACTAACCGAAGCCACTATTGGTCACGGGGACCTCAGGCGAAGATATCTATGCCAAGCCAACCACAATCATCCTGGATTCCACCTAGCAGAACTGAACCGCAACCCCGTACCATTGATATAGCCGAGAGGATCCTCGTACCAACAGGTACAGCCGAGAGTTTCCTCATATCGGTACCGCAAAGGGGCTCCCCGTACCCAGTGATACAGCAAGAGGGGCGAGCTCACGGGTCAAGCAGACCCTTTACCGGTAAAGAACGCAATGTGGGGGATCAATCCCACAGCGTACACGAATGAACAGCAGGTGCACAATCAACACAATGCGAATGCTAAATCTCACGGTCCTCAGACCGGGTAATCGGCAATATGCCGGAAATCCCCACAGGGATGCAAATGTCTATATATCAATCATATATCATGCAGTCTAGAATATAAGGAATATGCATCTCTGAATAAAAGCAAGTATAATGTAGTGATCGAGCAAGCATGATATACATGTCCAAATATGAGCTAATGAACTGTCATCTAACTAATGACCAATCAAGCAGGTATATGTCCAGGTATATGCGAAGGATACTAGATCAACAGAATAAAGCTCCTAAACATAATCTGGGCTAAATAGAAGAACAGGTGTCCGACTGGACTAAAGCAAACAGAGGGCCGAAAAGATAAAGCCCGGACCGAAGATAACCCACCTGTGTGTAGGCGGTCCAACGATTCCAACAGAAGGCTCGTGGGCCGGAGTCAGACTGCAAGGACTTGAACAGAAACTAGAATCAGAAACAGACTCACTCATACCCATCCCGTCAACACTATAATAATATGACGTTAACACGGGGAACTTAGCCGAACCAGGCTTTTACCGAAATTTCTGGAAATCCACTAAAACACTCCCGGGAAGCCCATTTTGGCACCGAAAGTTGCAAACTAAAAGCTAAAATCACCGGACTCTTTAGAATAGCACTGGGAACAGCCACTGATACTTGGCATCACCAATTAATCACCGCAATTTCCTAAATTGCATGATTAACACCGAATCACCGTTAAACCGGCGATTTTGCCGATTTACGGTTCGGGATCCAATTCCCGCTCAACGAAAAGCATCGGACCAACAACAAAAGTTTTAGAGATCATGTGTACACTGTAAAAAGCAGCTAGTATGGTCCCAATTGCATTTAGGCCCCCGGGATTATACCGAATTGCATAAAAGCATGCATTTTCATGCTATTTTCGCTTGTATTAAATTTCGGAAAGCTATTTTAACGAACCGACAACACCAGCAGGTGGCTCTCGACTTGCTGGACACCGTGCTCACCTTTTGGAAGCAACGCGAAACTCGAATAAAACTTCGGGTCAACAAATTCTTGACATAAAGGCTCACAATGCTACATTTAATACCTAGACTCGACCAAACCCAATTTTTGGGTGAGCATCATGCTCAGTGGGTCGAAAGAACTCAGAGGCTCACCAACTAGGTGCTGCGGGGTAACCGGAGACATCGCCGGAGCAACAAGGCTCGAAACTCAAGCTTTTAGAGCTCGGTTTACTAAAAACATTTAACTAAGCGTTCAAATTGGAAAAGAAGATGGCTATCATGCTCAGGAGGACAGTAGTAGTTGAGGGCTCGCTTGCTGGAAGACCAGAACCAGATTTGGCTCTCTCAGGCATTTCTACAAACACAAGGTGTGCAACAACCTAACACCTAACCTTGAAGACAACAATGGTGATCCTCTATACCAAGGCTCTGAGTCTCAAGCACCAGCACCTGTAGGTGCTACATGACTCCAAGAAACTTGCTGGACCCATGGCCGGCGGCGAGAGGCGACGGCGGCGGCGGCGGGGCAACCTTGGCCGAAGCAAACACCAACAATGGTGAAGCCTCAACCAAGCAGCATAGGTCTCATGCAAGGGCATCCTAGGGTCCCTCTCGACTGTAGGAAGGTAACTGGAGCATTGGCCGGCGACGAGAAGCCGCGCCGGCGCCGGAGCAAGGTGCTCGGCCGGAGCATGGTTAGCCCGAAATTAGGGCTCAGATCTGCGAAGCGTACACTAAATGAAACGCCACGAAACTTCATGGGAAGGTTCCTTAGGCCCTACAGTAATTGCCCACCATTTTGGTTTCGAAATTGAACCCTCGGTTGCGGCAAACGGCATGGGCGGAGTAAAGCTAGGGTTCCGGCGGGTGCATTTTCCCCGCCGGCAACCAGGAGCATTCCCGACTTCGGGGTTCAGCATGGTACATCCCCACGACAACACTTAACTACTGTAATAGTCTAGGTAGCCAGAAAAAGAACAAACACCAAGATCTCACCTTCGCCGGATCCGAGGAAGAAGGATTGATCTTCCCGGCGTCGCGCGGCCACGGCGGTGTACCGGACCACCACGGCCCGACTGCTGGATGCTGCAGACAACTTCAGATAAACCTGGGCACAAGGCTAGGGCTTGGGTGCTTCTCCCTCTCCTACAAACCGAAAACCAATGTTGCTTCTTATTTTATCCTTGCTTTTCCGGCGACCTTGGACGACGGCCGGCGACGCAGGAGCTCGGGAGAGATAGCAGAGGGAGATGAGGAACCTCGGGGTGCGGCTGGGGTAGGGCTACGAGCCTCAGGTTTTTCCAAAAACCCTAACAGCATGTGTATATATATATATAGTGTAATATGTACGATTGCGATTTACACCCCTTACTAATGACATTTAGGGCTGGGTCCTTTACAGCATTTTAGTCTCCCACTTAGGTCCCTCTCCAATGGAGCGGCACGCAAATCGAGGCACACAAACTACGGTTTTTGTGCAATTTAACGCATTTTCTGCCGTATTTCACGCTTTTCGAGACAACCGGACTGTCAAACTGAAAAACTGAGACCGCCACGACGTCCGGCTCAACGAAACCTATTAGGTAGCAATTTTGGTTTGCTAAAATTTAGCTCCATAATTTTTAAATTCCATCTTATACTGTAAATTATACAGTTCGGCACGCTTTACGATGCTTTAGGTTCGTCAATTGCAAATTTCGTCAGTGCCATTGCGTTCAGAACGATGAAACCGATCAAATCGACTACCTGGTTCACTATGTTCGGATTCCGGACGGTGAATTGGTCAACGTTGCAACCGCTGGAGTCCCGAAATTGGGGTTCACTGTTCATCTACAGTAATCACTAATAGCACTGTGCGCACATGCCACTGTTACATTGGTCGCGGCTATTTTGCCCGCTTCTTCACTGATTTTAGGAAGATCCGACCATCAGATCGGAAAGTGCTGAATATGAATCTCGCTCAGTTCGACGAGACGATCGTAACGGTCAACTCGGATTTCTAAGATCATGTCTGGATTGGAAAATAGCCTTTTTGCCTCGTAAATCGTGCAACTTGCACACTGGCGATTGACCAAGTAGATCAATTTAGGTCTTTTGAATTCAAAACCAGCTCAAAATTCACTTTTAGTCTATTTATTAAAAACAAGATATTTCGAATTTCTACATCTAATTTTTACTATTAATTTAAATTTGTGGTTATTGCGAATTGTTGAGGTATATCTATATTTTATATTTTTCAAAGTAATTATTGCTTTTGTTGTTTGATGTGTCAAATGCCTTTAAACAACGATGCATTTAAATATAGCTCCGTATATGTAGGTAATTTTGTGTGACGTCATCAATTTTTTTTTGCCTCTCACAATCAAAAGAAGTGTAGATGAAGAAAAGAGATGATCCAGTAAAGAAAATGGTTTTAGATACATCCAAGATCTCACCGGTTAGCTCAAGTTGGGTAAATTGAATTGGTGATTGTTTTGATAGGTGATATAAATGTAGTTATTGTCATTTGATGAGCGTCAATTTGTCTGTAGCTATTATTTGGTTGTATATGCATATCCTCGGTTGGAAAACATGCTGTTTGTTGGCTTTCATTGCTCACCTCCATCTGCTCTGTTTTTAAATTTTGTAGTAGCTTATGAATTGAGTCAGAACAAAAATGACTTATCCATTCTTCTTTCAGAAAGGGCAGAAGATATGCCCCTCGATGTATCATTGTACTACAAGTACCAATCCACAAACTAAGGAGAAAACTGTTGGAAATAATTTATCTTTTCAAAATAATTCTTTTAAATAATTTAAACTTAATTTAAACTCAAAATAATATAAAACAAAGTTTAGATGAAGCCTGTGAATGTCGAGGCGTGCGTGAGCACTGTCCTAAAAGCAAGATTGCCCCTCTACGTGCGAGGCTCCGGCAATCACCCCTAGCGATACAACGACCACTGTCCACCCCGTCGGCAACGACTCCGGAATGGTGCGTAGCGAACCCAACAACTTTCAGAGATCCAGCAAAAATATAAACTCAAAGAGGAAAATCACAGTGTGTAAATTTGTAAATTAGAGAGGAAAATTTTTAAGCTTAAGTGTAGATGCTGTGTATTTTACTTAGCTCACAAGCTCTCCTTTTAAAGAGCCCAAAACCCACAGGAGACAAGCTCCAACGGGTCTTTTCTTGGGCAGCCCACAAAGGCCCTTCCCAAGGAAGGCCTTTGGGTAGCCCGAGAAATAAATTCCCAATGTAGGCATTAAAGGCAAAAGTCAAATGGACCAAGTCAAAAACACGCAAGCCCGGCCCAGCCCGTGTGTGTATTGGAAAAGCCTTGCTCTCACTTTCTAACCAATACATGCACAAGAGAGGGAGTAAATAAACCCACTCTACATGTGATGAATTTTCGATGTGGGACTAAACATCACATATAGAGGGGAAAAGGGTTTGGGCTCCCAGGCAAAGCCCATTGATATTGGGCTGCCCAGAAAAGCCCAAAGGCCAAAAATACAAGATTTAAATCACAAAAAATAATTAAAACCCAACAATCCCCACATGATTTAAAACTTGTAAAAACGAAATACAAAATAAAGTAAAAGAAATACAAAAACTAAAACAGATGCTGGATCCCTTATACCACGTATTCGGCGAAGGTACCTTTCGGGTTTGAACCTTCACTTAGTACATGTTTATGTACATCCGAGGGCACAATGGTGGACTTCGCCTTGAACCAAGGCCGGTGAATCGGATTTCCACAAACAGTACACATGGTACAGCCGTTTAGGTTCTATGCGGGTTAGCGCTTTTATGGCCATGCGCTCATATCGATTCATGTGTGTTTTTAGGGAACCGCCCTCTTCCCACAGTCGTGGCCTCACGACTACACACATATAGTAGGTCCTGATAAGGGTGCATGCAAGGTCACACCCTGCCTCAAGGGTCTCGGAACCATTCAGGGTAAGAACCCTTACTATCCACTTGCATAAATGAGCACTGTCGCCATAGGGATGAGTATATAAAAGCAGTGCTCCGCACAACTACCAATTCGACTTGTTTCTACCCATTGAACCTCCAAGAGGTTGGGTTGCCGTCGCCAGTAGTTTCTATTGTGGGCTAAGCCCCATCCCCCTCGACGATTCTAGGATCACTGTCCTAGACAAACCTTTCGTAAGCTGATCAGCTAGGTTCTTTGCAAATCTCACAAATTCCAATGCAATTACATTTTTCTTAATATTCCGCCGAATATACTTTTGTCTTACTTTCATAAATCTATTCATCTTTGTTTCCACATTTTCTTGTGCACACTTGTCAATGGCAGATATACAATCACAATGTATACAGACAGGTGCCAAAGGTCGCTCCATCAGTGGCAAGTCATATAGAAATTCTCTAATCCACTTAGCCTCTGCTACAGTGGTATCTAAAGCTATTAATTCAGATTCCATTGTACTTCTAGCTATCAATGATTGTTTCGATGACTTCCAAGAAACAGCTGCTCCGCCAAGGAGAAAAACAAATCCAGTTGTTGATTTCACATCAGCTGTATCACTTATCCAGTTAGCATCACTAAATCCTTCTAATACAGCAGGGAATCCACAAAAATGCAATCCATAAGATACAGTGCCTTTCAGATATCTCAAAACTCTTTCTAAGGCATTCCAATGTTCTCTATTTGGGTTATGAGTATATCTTCTCAATCTGTTCACAGCATAGGCTAAGTCAGGTCTAGTGTAATCTACAAGATAACCTAGAGATCCTATAATCTGAGCATACCTATTCTGTCCTATAGGATCACCTTTATTCTTCTTAAGATATACACTAGGATCATAAGGTGTTACAACAATCTTGGAATCAAAATATCCAAATTTCTTTAACACTTGTTCACTGTAGTGAGATTGGCTCATAATAATTTCATTTGATTTTCTTATGATCTTCATATTTAGAATCACATCAGCTTGCCTAAGATCCTTCATATCAAAGTTATCATTAAGTAATTTCTTAACATCCATTATCACATCCATATTTGTTCCAAAGATCAAAATATCATCAACATACAAACATAGGATTATTATCTGTTCATTGTATTCCTTAGAGTACACACATTCATCAGACATGTTCACATGAAAACCAGCTTTCACAACTAAAGAGTCAAATTTCAAATGTCATTGCTTAGGAGCTTGTTTAAGTCCATATAAAGATTTTGTCAACTTGCAAACTTTGTTTTTATGTCCAGCAACAATAAATCCCTCAGGTTGCTTCATATAAATTTCTTCCTCTAAATCACCATTTAGAAAAGCAGTCTTAACATCCATTTGATGAATAATCAAATTATGGACAGAGGCTAAAGCTAGCAGAATCCTAATAGAAGTAATCCTAGCTACAGGAGCATAAACATCAAAATAATCTACACCAGGCTTCTGGGAAAAACCCTGAGCTACAAGTCTAGCCTTATACTTATCTACAGACCCATCTGGTTTCAACTTCTTCTTAAAGATCCATCTACATCCTACAGGCTTCAACCTATAGGTAAATCAGATAACTCCCAAGTATGATTCTGTAGAATAGATTGCATCTCCAACTTAACAGCTTCTTTCCAAAATGATGCATCTACAGAAGTCATAGCTTGGTCAAAGGTGTGTAGGTTTTTATGGATCCACAAGGATCTAAATAGGTACTATCAAACAACTAGAGGGGGGGTGAATAGGTGTAATACTTATAAAACCAATCTCAGTGCAAAATAAAAACCAATGCGGAAAATAAAAATAGCACACCGAGATATACGTGGAAACTCCAATCCAGGAGAAAAACCACGGGACCAACACGCTGTCACGCCCCGAGTCCGCCAATTTGTACGGTTCGGGCACGCCAACAGACCCGCCAATCGGGTATGACCTTTCACTACCCGAAAGGAACGGTAACATCCATAATCATACAACAAGTATATGCGGAAGCTCAATATCAGAGTACTAAAAATCACTATAAATTTGAACTTTCATTTTATAAACAAACAGTTTAAGCGATAATGAAGCATGCAAGAGTGAACCATGAACTAAATTTATGACACCTTACATTTCTGAACTTGCAAATAAAATTATTACAATTCTTTTACATAATTCCTCACCATACAAGGTTCACTCAAGAAATATATAAAAAGGGATACCTCTGCTAGACCCTCTAGGTCTCTATGCTGCTGGGCTCTTGCCCCTGTCGTATGCCTCGCTGACTGCATCTGATCCGTCTTGACCGCTGCATCCAAAGCTGAACCTGTGGGGGGGGGGGTCACCCAAGGGGTGTGAGAACTTCGACAGAGTTCCCAGTGGGTTCAACCACCGAGAAAAAGTGTCCTACACCACTTGGTCAAATGGAAGCAATAATAATAGTGCTAGGAAACTAAAATCCTCAATATCAAAATGCGGCTATGCTATATAATATATCACTACACTATCTGTGTATACTCATCGACCCAGCACTACTCTGTCTAGCCACACTAGGCTGCTAAGCACCAACTCGGCCACTATCCCGCTATATACAGGGTCCAACTAACCCGGCCACCTTGGCCACTCTATTTTTCTTTATTCTTTAGATTCTGGTGCTTTAGTTCAAGTTAACTCTCGGAAATTCTTATCCAACGGGCCCGAGCCCGGTAGTCTTGCTACCATAAGATAAGATTTCTAAGGTTGCCGATAACACCCGCAAGTGTTACCCCGCCCAACGGGGAACTTGTCATACGGGTCACTGCCCGGGAGAGGGACACTGCCCATGGCTCCGACAAGATCTACGTTTCACCCCCGAAGGTACGCCCATTTTATCTTTTTATATTTTCTTTATTTTCTTTCTACTTTAGTTCTTAGCCTCTTTGCCTTTGAACACTTGCTTTCCTTTCTTATTCAGGCTTATAGCTCCCTTTTTGCCACTGGCAAATCACTTTCTCTTTTTTTTGAGCATTTAGCTCCTTGCTTTCACTTTTAGCCATTCGAAAGTACCTCGTCCGACGGGTCACTGCCCAGGGAGTCCTGCTCCACTTGACGAGTCTCAAATTCGAAGGCGCCAATTACATTTTCTTTATGCTTTTAGCCACTTTTAGCTTGCTTTTAATCTTTGCCTTTTAGCAACAATTTTTTCCTCTTATCCTAGGTCTTGCCATAAGGATAACTAGAGAGTCTCCTGGACTCTTAAACATTTCTCTTTTATTTCTTTAACTCAAATTGAAGTTAAAGTTATTATCCATTTGCCCAGACACCCTATGACCTTCTAGGGTTATATTTGATCAACTCTTTAAACTGGGGATCTCATCCCATATTTCTGATTCCTCACTGAATCCTAGAGTTAACTAAACTCTGTTTTCCTGCTTCACCTTTAACTTAGAGTTACACTGACTCTAATTCCATGTTCCACTGTTATCTTAGAATTATATTGACTCTACTTTTCTGTTTTCCCTTTCATATCTCCACACTTGATCCACCTTTTCCATCCTCCTGATTCCTTACTGAATCCTAGAGTCAACTTGACTCTATTTTTCTGTTTGTGAGTTTAAACTCTTCTAGCTCAACTTAGGTTCCCTTTACCTAAGTCCCATGTCATACTTGTCCTAGAGTTTCATGACTCTATGCTGACCTCTAGTTCACCTTAGGTTTCCTTACCTAAGTTCCATGTCATACTCATCCTAGAGTTCCTTGACTCTATGTTGAACACTAGTTCTCCTTAGGTTCTCTTTACCTAAGTTCCATGTCATATACACCCTAGAGTTTTCTGACTCTATGTTGATCACTCTATCCAGTGTCCTTAGGTTATCACCTAAGACCATGCCACTCATCCTTGCTAGGATAACTCCTAAGTTGATGTCACTCGTCAAACCCCTAAACTAGGTTTTCTCCTAGTCTTACTACCAACAAGTTCTGTTCCCTTATATCACATGATTCCTAGCGTTGTACCCTAACATGATCGCAGTCATCAAGTAATTACTCGTTTCTACGCATGTAATTATTTTCATATCCATCATAAAAATAATATTTATCCTCTAAGTCCTTTTTGCACATGAAAATAAATTATCTCCTTTTGGCAACCGACAGTTGCATTTATCATCTGTGTCCATCTACACATACAAATTTATCCCCTATTATGGATAAATCATAAATATCAATTTTCCTCTAAATTTCTCTACACATGCACATATATCATCTGTTATTGGCAACCAACAGTTGCTCTTTTCATCTGTGTTCCTCTAAACATGCAATCTTATTCATAATTACCAAACGCCTCTAATAGGCTACTATCATGCTTCGAATCGAAAAGCAAAGGAGCAAGGGGAGAGGTCACCCAATTTCGGCAGAATTCCCCACCTTGTAGTGTACCCAATTGCTTGTAGACACTTGCAATTGGTCTCCGCGCAATTTCACTTGTCTCCTCGAACTTGCACGCAAAACGATGCACTTCTCTCGAGTCTGCACGCAAAATGATGCACTTCTCTCGAGTTGCACGCAAAACGGTGCACGTCTTACTGTAGGGTTGCACGCAAAACGGTGCATATTTTTTCTAGCCCTGCACGAAAAATGATGCACAATATTAGGATCGGCACGCAAAATTGTGCGCGACAACACGAACTGCACGCGAAACGGTGCACGTACCTCGAAACCGCACGCAAAACGGTGCACATCTGACTGTAGGGTTGCACGCAAAATGGTGCAAATTTTTCCCTAGCTCTGCACGAAAATGATGCAAACCATCAGATTCTACACGCGAAACTGCGCGCATTGGTCCAACCCGCACACAAAACGGAGCACCTATCCCGTATTGGCGCGCAAAGCGGTGCACACTCTAATATAGGGTTGCACGCAAAACGGTGCACATTTTTCTATCCCTGCACGAAAAGCGATGTATATTATTAGAGACTGCACGCAAAACGGTGCGCGATAACACAAGTTGCATGCAAAACGGAGCACATACCTCGGTTTGGCACGCGAAATGGTGCATTTTTTTTTCAACGTTGCACGCAAAACGGTGCACGTTTTCCGAGTTTGCGTCCAAAACTGCGCATTTTTGTCGAATCCGTACGCAAAACGGTGCATTTTTCTACAACTTGCACGCAAAACGAGATGCGCCAAAAATACCCGCGACATTTCGTGCAGCAGAACGGCACAGTAAACTCGGTCCCTAGCACGCACAACGGCATGGGATCAAATCCAATGTTCAAAATGACGTCTCAAAACTGTGCTAAAAATATCACAAAATTAACACGCGGAACCTACCTCGACAGTGCCGCATCGCCCATCTGATTTTTAGAGCACTTCGCGTGCTTCACGAGGTTCACGGCGCGCCGTTCCTCCTCACGAAATCCCCTCTTTTTCTCTCTCTCTCTCTCTCTCTCTCTCTCTCTCTCTCTCTCTCGTGCTCGGGTGGAGAAGAAGAAGAGAAAGGGAAGGTCTTGCGGGAGAAGGATGAAGAAGAAGAGAATAAGAAGAAGAAGGAAGAGGAGGGTTCATGGACCGGGTCCACGAAGACCTCCAATGAGGAACCACCGGGTGGCGGTCCACCATGCAGGGGGCACGCACCAGGTCCAAGCGGCGCCCCCCACGCCACGCGGCGCACGTCCCGCGCACAGATGCGCGCCAGCTGTGCGCATTGCGCAGCGCGCGAAATCCGTTTTTGTCCTGTTTTCTACCCGTTTTTCGTCCGTTTCCGTCCAAATTTGACATGTGGCTTCGTTTTAGCTTAATTTACCACAAAAAAATTTAAATTTTCAGTTTGGGCCATTTCTGGGTCACCAAAGCCCTACTGTGTCCAGAATCATTGGCGGACCCCGTTCTCGCAATCCAGGTATCCGATCAACACGAAATTTTTACTGTGACCTTAAAACATAATTACACAGCTCCTGTAATTTTCTCAGAATTTTTCGACTCTGTTGGCGGAGCCCGTTCTCACTATCAGGCATTCGATCAACGCAAAACTTTTTCTGTGGTCTTAAAACATATTTACGGGGCTCCCGTAATTTTCTCGGAATTTTTCGACACTGTGAATTTTCCACTAAAAATCTGGACCCCGTTTCTCCAATAAAATTCCAGATCTTTCCATTTTAACCTGATTTGGTCCCAACTCGCGTCCAAATATTCTTTACTTCCCTAACTTTCATAACACTAGTATTTCATACCACCTTTATTTACATTTATTTATGTGCCGAAAATCCGGTACTTTACATTCTACCCCCCTTAAAATAAGTTTCGTCCTCGAAACTTGAATCATATCTCGACTCCTACTTGATCGAGAGGGAGGAAACCTTGCCGTCACTACTGGGCTCACTGTATATCGTGACCGGCATCAATTGCCTGCTCGCCGAGACTACACGAGCAACTCATCCTCGGATCCCTATCTCAATCTAGGGACAAACACAGACCACGGTCAAATAGGGGCCTATAGCCCAAATACTAGTCCAACACTGTACAATGGCTCTCACTAGCCCACAAACCCAATCGTCAAACGGGTAGATCCACACTCAGGATTACTATCCCAACACTCCCACTAGGAGCTACAATACTTCAATCACCACTAGCACTACGGTCTGATCCTATCACACTCTCCGTGTACTATCAGCCTCAAGGCTCACACGTGGCATTCCACGTCCCCGGGTCATCGCTCGGACTACCGCCCCGACCAAATCTCTATCATGCCCCGCCCTCAGGTCTCGGGCCGCTGTCTCTCACAGCCGACTGCGCCTGCCCACTGGGCTACAGGCCCACAGTCCACAAACATGGTCCAGGCATGGATCGTCCCCAAGCGAACCCGCGAATCGTCGCCACGCGACCACTATGCTCCACTGAGCAAAATCAAACTAACTAGTCGTCAATCCACGACCCGAACTCTCTATCAACTCTGGCCACACTGGGCAAAGGCTAATGTGCCACCTAAGCAGCTCTCTCCGGCTAAACGATACCTGTGCTCCATGAGCACCCAAACAGTTGGGCGTCCTACGCCCCCACGCTAACTCGTAAATATCCAGTGCTAAGCGATTTGCTTAAGCACCCCAACGGCTCTTGTGCAACTCTCCCAACTGGGTCGAGGCACCACAATAACTGTCCACCAACTCTGGTGATTAACTCGCAAATCCTGCGTTGGCAATCCTTGCCATTACGCTGATCCATCGGATCGGCGCCACAAAACTCTCGCTCTTTCAGGAGATCTTTACATCTTGAAGCCTATTCTAGGCCTCACCAACACTGCTATGCGGCAACTCAGCCACAATCAACACGCCACACGGTCACTACCGTCATCAGGGGCGAACTCACGCCGCCTGGCACGTAAATCTTTCTTGCCCTAACCCTTAGGGCACAGCAACTTGGCTCTCGCGACATAGCAATCACCAGCGTTCTATGAGTCGGTCTCTCACTGGACCTTACTAACCATACTTTGCCAGCAACCTAGCTGACACAAGCGTAAAACACCCTATGCTGAAGGTGTTGGCTGTGCCGACGAAAGTTCGGCGGCCACTGCCATTCTCTTTACTGTCGCCCCTACAGGCGGCGACGCCGTACGCTCATGCGTCATCTACGCAGCCTCAGCTTGCTACGCTATCAGCCACTGGAGTCTATCTATCTGCTCCGACTGTCACATCGACGCCACACTTAGGCGTTGGAATCAGCTTTCCTGTCGGCGGAAAGTTTCCACTTGACGGCAAGAAGCTTAATCTACTGCTGGACCACACCAACAAGTGCGGCCACCTGCTATCGCAGCTCGTGTACCTTGTTCTACCCAGAGCCCTCTTGTGGCTCGAGTCGAGACAAGCGCGTCTCCCTATGTGGTGTCATCGCCAATATGCACACCACAACGAAACGATTAGCCCAAATTCAGCCATTTGAGCAATGCGCAATCTATACACCGACAAAAAGGCTCGTCGACCCAATCATGCGAAAGTATAAGATGGTACTCATTTTCATCTCCAACCTTACGTTGTCGGTCGCCAACGTAATATCCGAAAAATGAAAGCTCGTTGCCCTCGATCAGTCCCAACATCCTTTTTGGGAACAACAACAACCAATCAAATACTTTCGCCCAATAATCCACACCCTCTCTCGTTCTAATCCCTAGGGTCTCCCTAAGGTTCATTAACCACCTAGGACTATTCCTAGGCTCCGATACCACTCTAATCTGTCACGCCCCGAGTCCGCCAATTTGTACGGTTCGGGCACGCCAACAGACCCGCCAATCGGGTATGACCTTTCACTACCCGAAAGGAACGGTAACATCCATAATCATACAACAAGTATATGCGGAAGCTCAATATCAGAGTACTAAAAATCACTATAAATTTGAACTTTCATTTTATAAACAAACAGTTTAAGCGATAATGAAGCATACAAGAGTGAACCATGAACTAAATTTATTACACCTTACATTTCTGAACTTGCAAATAAAATTATTACAATTCTTTTACATAATTCCTCACCATACAAGGTTCACTCAAGAAATATATAAAAAGGGATACCTCTGCTAGACCCTCTAGGTCTCTATGCTGCTGGGCTCTTGCCCCTGTCGTATGCCTCGCTGACTGCATCTGATCCGTCTTGACCGCTGCATCCAAAGCTGAACCTGTGGGGGGGGGGGGGGGGGGGGGTCACCCAAGGGGTGTGAGAACTCCGACAGAGTTCCCAGTGGGTTCAACCACCGAGAAAAAGTGTCCTACACCACTTGGTCCAATGGAAGCAATAATAATAGTGCTAGGAAACTAAAATCCTCAATATCAAAATGCGGCTATGCTATATAATATATCACTACACTATCTGTGTATACTCATCGACCCAGCACTACTCTGTCTAGCCACACTAGGCTGCTAAGCACCAACTCGGCCACTATGCCGCTATATACAGGGTCCAACTAACCCGGCCACCTTGGCCACTCTATTTTTCTTTATTCTTTAGGTTCTGGTGCTTTAGTTCAAGTTAACCCTCGGAAATTCTTATCCAACGGGCCCGAGCCCGGTAGTCTTGCTACCATAAGATAAGATTTCTAAGGTTG
Source organism: Tillandsia leiboldiana (assembly GCA_029204045.2). Classification (NCBI taxonomy): domain Eukaryota; kingdom Viridiplantae; phylum Streptophyta; class Magnoliopsida; order Poales; family Bromeliaceae; genus Tillandsia; species Tillandsia leiboldiana. Next base: position 18,912,501 of record CM055069.1, read on the forward strand.
CCGATAACACCCGCAAGTGTTACCCCGCCCAACGAGGAACTTGTCATACGGGTCACTGCCCGGGAGAGGGACACTGCCCATGGCTCCGACAAGATCTACGTTTCACCCCCGAAGGTACGCCCATTTTATCTTTTTATATTTTCTTTCTTTTCTTTCTACTTTAGTTCTTAGCCTCTTTGCCTTTGAACACTTGCTTTCCTTTCTTATTCAGGCTTATAGCTCCCTTTTTGCCACTGGCAAATCACTTTCTCTTTTCTTTGAGCATTTAGCTCCTTGCTTTCACTTTTAGCCATTCGAAAGTACCTCGTCCGACGGGTCACTGCCCAGGGAGTCCTGCTCCACTTGACGAGTCTCAAATTCGAAGGCGCCAATTACATTTTCTTTATGCTTTTAGCCACTTTTAGCTTGCTTTTAATCTTTGCCTTTTAGCAACAATTTTTTCCTCTTATCCTAGGTCTTGTCATAAGGATAACTAGAGAGTCTCCTGGACTCTTAAACATTTCTCTTTTATTTCTTTAACTCAAATTGAAGTTAAAGTTATTATCCATTTGCCCAGACACCCTATGACCTTCTAGGGTTATATTTGATCAACTCTTTAAACTGGGGATCTCATCCCACATTTCTGATTCCTCGCTGAATCCTAGAGTTAACTAAACTCTGTTTTCCTGCTTCACCATTAACTTAGAGTTACACTGACTCTAATTCCATGTTCCACTGTTATCTTAGAATTACATTGACTCTACTTTTCTGTTTTCCCTTTCATATCTCCACACTTGATCCACCTTTTCCATCCTCCTGATTCCTTACTGAATCCTAGAGTCAACTTGACTCTATTTTTCTGTTTGTGAGTTTAAACTCTTCTAGCTCAACTTAGGTTCCCTTTACCTAAGTCCCATGTCATACTTGTCCAAGAGTTCCATGACTCTATGCTGACCTCTAGTTCACCTTAGGTTTCCTTACCTAAGTTCCATGTCATACTCATCCTAGAGTTCCTTGACTCTATGTTGAACACTAGTTCTCCTTAGGTTCTCTTTACCTAAGTTCCATGTCATATACACCCTAGAGTTTTCTGACTCTATGTTGATCACTCTATCCAGTGTCCTTAGGTTATCTCCTAAGACCATGCCACTCATCCTTCCTAGGATAACTCCTAAGTTGATGTCACTCGTCAAACCCCTAAACTAGGTTTTCTAAACTCTGTTTTCAACTTAGGATAACTCCTAAGTTGATGTCACTCGACACCCTATGACCTTCTAGGGTTATATTTGATCAACTCTTTAAACTGGGGATCTCATCCCACATTTCTGATTCCTCACTGAATCCTAGAGTTAACTAAACTCTGTTTTCCTGCTTCACAATTAACTTAGAGTTACACTGACTCTAATTCCATGTTCCACTGTTATCTTAGAATTACATTGACTATACTTTTCTGTTTTCCCTTTCATATCTCCACACTTGATCCACCTTTTCCATCCTCCTGATTCCTTACTGAATCCTAGAGTCAACTTGACTCTATTTTTCTGTTTGTGAGTTTAAACTCTTCTAGCTCAACTTAGGTTCCCTTTACCTAAGTCCCATGTCATACTTGTCCAAGAGTTCCATGACTCTATGCTGACCTCTAGTTCACCTTAGGTTTCCTTACCTAAGTTCCATGTCATACTCATCCTAGAGTTCCTTGACTCTATGTTGAACACTAGTTCTCCTTAGGTTCTCTTTACCTAAGTTCCATGTCATATACACCCTAGAGTTTTCTGACTCTATGTTGATCACTCTATCCAGTGTCCTTAGGTTATCACCTAAGACCATGCCACTCATCCTTCCTAGGATAACTCCTAAGTTGATGTCACTCGTCAAACCCCTAAACTAGGTTTTCTCCTAGTCTTACTACCAACAAGTTCTGTTCCCTTATATCACATGATTCCTAGGGTTGTACCCTAACATGATCGCAGTCATCAAGTAATTACTCATTTCTACGCATGTAATTATTTTCATATCCATCATAAAAATAATATTTATCCTCTAAGTCCTTTTTGCACATGAAAATGAATTATCTCCTTTTGGCAACCGACAGTTGCATTTATCATCTGTGTCCATCTACACATACAAATTTATCCCCTATTGTGGATAAATCATAAATATCACTTTTCCTCTAAATTTCTCTACACATGCACATATATCATCTGTTATTGGCAACCAACAGTTGCTCTTTTCATCTGTGTTCCTCTAAACATGCAATCTTATTCATAATTACCTAACGCCTCTAACAGGCTACTATCATGCTTCGAATCGAAAAGCAAAGGAGCAAGGGGAGAGGTCACCCAATTTCGGCAGAATTCCCCACCTTGTAGTGTACCCAATTGCTTGTAGACACTAGCAATTGGTCTCTGCGCGATTTCACTTGTCTCCTCGAACTTGCACGCAAAACGATGCACTTCTCTCGAGTCTGCATGCAAAACGATGCACTTCTCTCGAGTCTGCACGCAAAACGGTGCACGTCTGACTGTAGGGTTGCACGCAAAACGGTGCATATTTTTTCTAGCCCTGCACGAAAAATGATGCACAATATTAGGATCGGCACGCAAAATTATGCGCGACAACACGAACTGCACGCGAAACGGTGCACGTACCTCGAAACCGCACGCAAAACGGTGCACATCTGACTGTAGGGTTGCACGCGAAACGGTGCAGATTTTTCCCTAGCCCTGCACGAAAATGATGCAAACCATCAGATTCTACGTGCGAAACTGCGCGCATTGGTCCAACCCGCACACAAAACGGAGCACCTATCCCGTATTGGCGCGCAAAGCGGTGCACACTCTAATATAGGGTTGCACGCAAAACGGTGCACATTTTTCTATCCTTGCACGAAAAACGATGTATATTATTAGAGACTGCACGCAAAACGGTGCGCGATAACACAAGTTGCATGCGAAACGGAGCACATACCTCGGTTTGGCACGCGAAACGGTGCATTTTTCTTTTTCAACGTTGCACGCAAAACGGTGCATGTTTTCCGAGTTTGCGTCCAAAACTGCGCATTTTTGTCGAATCCGTACGCAAAACGGTGCATTTTTCTACAACTTGCACGCAAAACGAGATGCGCCAAAAATACCCGCGATATTTCGTGCAGCAGAACGGCACAGTAAACTCGGTCCCTAGCACGCACAACGGCATTGGATCAAATCCAATGTCCAAAATGACGTCTCAAAACTGTGCTAAAAATATCACAAAATTAACACGCGGAACCTACCTCGACAGTACCGCATCGCCCATCTGATTTTTGGAGCACTTCGCGCGCTTCACGAGGTTCACGGCACGCCGTTCCTCCTCACGAAATCCCCTCTTTTTCTCTCTCTCTCTCTCTCTCTCTCTCTCGTGCTCGGGTGGAGAAGAAGAAGAGAAAGGGAAGGTCTGGTGCGGAGAAGGATGAAGAAGAAGAGAATAAGAAGAAGAAGGAAGAGGAGGGTTCATGGACCGGGTCCACGAAGACCTCCAATGAGGAACCACCGGGTGGCGGTCCACCACGCAGGGGACACGCACCAGGTCCAAGCGGCGCCCCCCATGCCACGCGGCGCACGTCCCGCGCACAGATGCGCGCCTGCTGTGCGCATTGCGCAGCGCGCGAAATCCGTTTTTGTCCTGTTTTCTGCCCATTTTTCGTCCGTTTCCGTCCAAATTTGTCAGGCGGCTTCGTTTTAGCTTAATTTACCGCAGAAAAATTTAAATTTTCAGTTTGGGCCATTTCTGGGTCACCAAAGCCCTACTGTGTCCAGAATCATTGGCGGACACCGTTCTCGCAATCCGGTTATCCAATCAACACGAAATTTTTACTGTGACCTTAAAACATAATTACACAGCTCCTGTAATTTTCTCAGAATTTTTCGACACTGTTGGCGGAGCCCGTTCTCACTATCAGGCATTCGATCAACGCAAAACTTTTTCTGTGGTCTTAAAACATATTTACGGACCTCCCGTAATTTTCTCGGAATTTTTCGACACTGTGAATTTTCCACTAAAAATCTGGACCCCCTTTCTCCAATAAAATTCCAGATCTTTCCATTTTAACCCGATTTGGGTCCAACTCGCGTCCAAATATTCTTTACTTCCCTAACTTTCATAACACTAGTATTTCATACCACCTTTGTCACGCCCCGGCGTCGGAACTGCGACCCGGGCTCACCAACAGATCCGCCGCCCATACGAGAAGCCCCGTATAGACGAAGCGACTAACCTGCAAAAGAGCATCTATACTATACAGATATCAGAGCTGAAAGTAACTGCTAGAAATCAAAACTATATACAACATAAGTCCTCACCAAAAGTACATACATCTCTCGAGCAGTAAAATAAATACAACTCTATACCTCACTACAAAGTTCGCTCAACAAAAACTCTCAAAAGTAAGGGGGTACGTCTACTCTCTGGACGACGACTGGTAGGGATCTATCTCGCGACTCCCTTACCTCGATCAGAAGAAGCAGCAACAGGGGCAGCAGGAACAGAAGTAGGAGTCCCTGTGGGAAAAGACACCACGACGGGTGTGAGAACTACGTCCCAAGTAGTTCTCAGTGGGTGCCGCCAACAAGACCGACGGTCTGCCCACTAAGTCTACTAGAGGCATAAAGTAACAATATAAAACTGAAATGAAAGGGCTGGAAAAGTAACTCTACAGCTACTATGCCTCTATCTAGATGCTCCAGAAAAGGAACAGATGAAACATGATGCATCTACTAACACACACAGTAAACTCACCAAATCTAAACTGACTGCCTCAAAGGGTCCAGTCAAACCTGCACCCACCTACTGCCGCACATCCTCAACAGGACGGGTCTACCGTAGGGTGTCCGTGACTGCCACTAACTGGCCTAGTCAGAGGGACGGCGTCGACAAGGCCCGATAGCAAGTAACAGGCCCAACTCCGGAGTGGCTCTCGAGGGGAGCGACCCCACCGAGGAAAGTGTCCGCGTATCTCTGTCGAGCTTAAATATGGCTCATGCAGGCTATAGTCCAAACCACGATCAACAAGATCGACCGACAACACCAACTCTCAACCACAAGCTGGAAGTCACACAGCTGGGGCCACCGTCCACCAGACGGCTCCCACAACAGAACACTAAACTCTCCAGAAAGACCGACACCATAAGGGTTCGGAAACCCGATAGACCGGTGCTAAGAACCCTATCAAACAAGAACAGACTCTAGGCTCCGACTATCGAAGTTCCCGATCCCTTATAGTTCGGGAAAGCAAAAATCACAGTACAACTCGCAGAAGACACCAACAGGGCCCGAAAGTCCCGGGAGACCTACACCTACAACCCTATCAAACAAGAACAGGTTCCAGGCTCGGCCCCCGTGGCTTTCGTCCCGACAGAGGAACGGCCCCTAGAACCCAGACCACTCGAATCCTTTCGAGTGGGGAGATTTACAGGAAAAAGGTGACATTTGTTATTGAAAACTAATTTGATATGGAAGAAATCCATATTTAATGATTTTAGTTCTTTTTAGAAAAACAGTTAGAAAACAAGTGTTTTACCCAAACCCCGAAGGGCTGATGCCTTTGTCCAATCAAACAAGAACAGACTCCAGCGGCCCTTCGATGTTTGGAAGAAAACATGGGTAGACTAAATCATGTGTATGTCGAAAAGGGTTCTGGGTTCTAGGTCCGGCTAACACTAGTAAACTACTGCCACTAACACAGTGGCGACAACCCAAACAGGGGAAAACAAGATCTCTCGGGCCCACCGTTTACCCCAAACGGTTCCCGATACAGACAAGCAAAACACAATATATACCAGACCCCACTCGGCTCCCAAGCACGAGTGCAAATGCATCCCACACTAAAACGAAGTCCCGACCGCTCGGCCCACTACCCGGGCGAGGATAACACTAAGTCCAGGAATGAAACATAAAGTGTGGATGTCTAAACATAAATAACCCTAGCCCAAGTGAGGGTTTTCTACTGGTCTGGTTACACATGCAACATATGACGGGGGTGCTAGGTCAGGTTCCAAGATAACAAATATTAACATGATAGAAGGAAGCAAGAGATCACAAGATCGACAGATAAAACAAGGAACAACAATTCCTACACTCTAGCATGCTACCCAAATCCAATCACTATCATGCATGATTCTATATCAATAGAATTAGAGCACAGTCCATAGATCTTGAAAGTAAGCCACCCACCTGAAAACGCTAACTGTCCGGAGTCGTACAGCTGAGAAAACCAGGAAAAATAACAGCTCTATGTCCAACAGGTTCAGCACAGTCCACAATCCCTCCTGGGTACAATACAAAGTCCACATTACACATCAATTCCAAAACTGCCCATAAAAATATACACAGAATTTCAGTCCCAAAGATGTCCCTTTTTCACCTGCTGAAAATGCCCATAAAATTCCCAGAAAAATATCACAGCGATCCTCGCGTCGATATCTTCGAAACGGTACCCTGCACGCCCAAATCCAAGTTCGGTAAGTCAAGATATAAATTCGGCAAGGGGGCACACTCATACAAAAATCTGTGCTGAAAACTGTGCACTGTTCACAGAGAAAAACAGAGATTTCACCTCGAAATAATCCTCTGAAAATTCCAAGAAAAATACGAGCGCGTTCCTTGCGATCCGTAGATGAAAAAGTTGTATAAGCTCATTTCCGTCTGACGCTCGTGTGCGAAGATATGGCCGAAATACCCTGCCGCTGTCTCAAAAATCCACACAGAAAATGGGGTCACTGTTTGCCTCGGGATCCATGCCAAAACATCGAAACGGAAAAGTGCAACCAACACAAAAGATGAAGCCCTACCTCTTACGAGTCTGTCGGCGCAAGAATCACAGAGAAATGATCGGCGTAGCCCAGGGGAGCTAAAACACTGCCGCTGCGCCGAAGAAGAACACAGGAAATGCAACGTCGCGCCGCGCCGTAAAAAACCAGAACCTCGGGATGCGTGCTCCTAAAAACTCCAAAACTTTGCAGGTGGATCCAGAACTTGAAGATGAAGAAATCTTCTTAAGGGTACTCGGGCAAGAGGAGGCTCGAAAAGGGGAGAAAAGGGGAGAAGAGAACGAGGCTCAGGCTGCTATTTAAAGGCCCCAAAAACATTTGAAGAAATACCGAATGGTCCCCAGAATCGGCGCCCGAAAAATTCGGGCTGCTACAAGTAATGCGCCCGCCCATTACTTGTGCAGGCCCGAATTCACCCACAAGCCTGCCACGTGCCCGCCCACACGGCCCACCACCGCGCCCCGTGCGCCCGGTGCACGAGCGCCCTCCAATGGCGGCGCGCCACGTGGCACCGGCAACCCTGGGCACCGCGCACAGTCGCGCACCTGCCCCGCGCGTACGGCCACCTGCCCCCACCTGCCCTGCACAGTTGACCAACCAATAGGGAAGCACCACGTGTCAAAGCCTCTGCCTGCTGCACCCGGCGCACGAAATCCTATGAACCAACCCAATAAGAACATGCCACGTGTCCACCCCCGATGCACCATAGACCAGAGCTTCTCGTAGACCGCGAGCTGTGAGCCAACCAGTAGGGAAACCGCCACGTGGCACCGCCCTGGTGCACGCCCGCCGCGTGGACCGCGCACCTGCCCGCGGCCCGCGCGCCTGCCCGCGGCCGCACGCGCCTGCCCGAGCCCGCGCCGCCGCCTTCCGCGCTGCCCGCCGCCGCCGGCCGCGCCGGCGATCGCCGGGAACACTGTTCCGGCGGCGTGAACAGTAACCGATGCACAAAAAAAAAAGTAGGTTGTCCATCTTGACCGTTTTCGCGCGCTGAACCCGAATTTGATGTCCGATTTCCAAATTCCAACTCTAAAAACTGCCGAATGCACCCGGAAAGGTATTCTTAGCCCAAATTTCGCGTGAGCCCAAATTTATATCCGTTTCGCGCGAAAAACCTCTAAACCTCCACGGGGTCAGCCGATCACCCACATGATCCAATAAAGTTCGAGGTCCGACACTTGTGTCCAATCATGCACAACACCTCCCGAAACCACAGTACAGGCTCCCCCAAGTCACCAATGACTCTCCACAGCTCTGCAGAGATCCAGGTCATCACAACCTTTATGTACATATTATTTATGTGCCGAAAATCCGGTACTTTACACACGCAATAACAATCCACTAAGAAAAGAAGAATAACAAGGTGATTACCGACTCCACGGATCAAACCCTTCCTTCAACTTCTTCGGACCTTGCGCTCACCGATTGCAATCCACTGCACACGTTCGAATCCACGAACGCCACTCGAATCCACAGCACACGTTTCGAATCCACGAAACGCCTTTTAGCACACCGAATCCACGATGCCACGTCGAATCCACGACGCAAACTTAGCGGTAAGAATATTGGTTTCGATGGTGATCCTTTGCTTAGATCTCATTGAGGAACCGTAGAAGAAATCTCTAAGCAAAAATTAGATCAATTCGACAAAATATGTTTTTGAAAGAACGTCGAATTGACCTAAAAGAGGCTATAAAGAAGAACGACAAAAACCTAGCCTCTAGGGTTCTCTCAAGTGTTTAATTAATTAATCGGTAGTTTTTGAGAAACTCTAAATGTCTATTTATAGTTTAGAAACTTTTGGAAAGAGATAAGCATCAAAAACTGGCTTAACAGAAATTTTCCCGCACGACGATCCGGATCGGATTACGGCGATCCTGATCGTCGTCTTTTTCAGCAATTCCTGAAAAAACAAGGTTCGGGATCCGGATCGGAATTCTGATCGGATCGGAATTCTGATCCGGATCAGTTCAGGATCAGAAAATTCTGAAACATCCAATTTGTCCAGTTTTTGAATTTTAACCAATGAAAAACTATCCAAGTGTTTCTAAACCACTCAAATGTATCGGATCACCCAATTATTTAGTTAAACGTACCTGATCAATCCGAATCCATTTTCCTCAGATTGATGTAATTGATCCACAATTCTTCTACTTCAATCTTCAAGACTCAAAACACTGAGTGTCAACTTGAGATCTGTTGAATCTTCTCTAAGTCTTCGATTGCTGATTGACAATTTGATCACTTCAAGACTCCGACTCAACATCAAAATCAACTACTAACTCACGCAATATGCCAACACAAAAGCCGTAACAATCTCCCACCTTTGGCAATTTCGTGACAAAACCCAAAAATATATTAAAACGCTCAAGACACTCATCTTAAACCAAAAATCAAAACTCAAGTCATCACCAAAACATTGAATTTCTTTGCGTGAAGATTCAATAAACAAAAATTACATTTGAACCAGTCTTAGAACAACTCTATGACTTAGGACTTGGAGTCTTAAAGTGATGTATTATCCTGCAAAACCAAAACTCCAAACAAATCAAACGTTAGTCGTTAGAAATTAAATGTAAATCCTACATTTGATTCGTCCTTTTGGTTCTTTTGTGTTTTCGGCTCCTTTTAATCATCTCGTTTTTATCTCGATGATCTCATCTCCGTCTCCCCCTATCTCGATGATCTCATCTCCCCCATTTTCTTCTCCCCTTTGGTCAACAAAATTGGGTCAAACAGTGGAACATATAGACAAAAGGAAATCACTAACAGCATTAGTTCAAGAGAGGAAAAGAGCGAAAAGCTCGTTCCGGTAATAACAAAAACACAGATTGCGTTACCGGTAGCCAAAAGCAAAACAAAACAAATAATTTCTTTATGAACAAATCCAGATTTGAAAATTAATTGAATTCACCGATTTGTATCCACTCAAGAAAAACAATTAAACCGTGCTTGAAACGAATCTGAGATCACATAGATGTATCAATCCAATGAATTATAAAAATAAAAGATTACCCAAAATCATGAAAAATAAAGGTAAAAAT
>CM055069.1:18922426-18977764 GCA_029204045.2 Tillandsia leiboldiana
TGGTTGTTGGTAGTAAGACTAGGAAAAACCTAGTCATAGGGGTTTGACGAGTGACATCAACTCTAGGAGTTATCCTAGGGTGGATGATTGGCTGGTCTTTGTAAAAACCTACGGACACTGGATAGAGTGCATCAATATTAGAGTCAAGGAACTCTAGGACAAGGATGACATGGAACTTAGGTAAATAGAAACCTAATGGACAGATCAATAGAGAGTCAAGGAACTCATAGGACAAGCATACATGGAACTTAGGTAAAGAGAACTAAGGTGAACTAGTGATCAGCATAGATCAGGAACTCTAGGACAATCATGACGTGGAACTTAGGTAAAGGGAACCTAAGTGAACTTGTCACGCCCGGGGGTTCGAAACGCAGCGGCAAGATGAGCCACCGATGCCCCTGATTCAGCCATATATATTTTTTTTTGTGAAGCCTTACTCCCCGGCGCGTCACAGACCCGCCGCATACACAAATTCGCTCTGCAATGAGCAGAGGCCCCTTGTATATGCCACGGCGTCTCACTACAAAGTGTCACCAAGGCGTAGTACTACAATCTCTAACCCACATCAGTTGGGGTCTCGAACACATACAACCAACCATTCACATGAATTCCGCATTCACTTAGGCATAGAGCCGGTGTTTTGAAAGTATAAATAATCACAAGGTTTTGAAAGCGGCATCCACACGATTCCCTCGTTTGTGAAACCAGTTCGCAACACATAAATCCCACAAGGTTTATAAAGCTCGGTGCCCCACACGAGCACCCATGTTTTTTAAAAAATAGTTTCGCAACGGTTTTCTTTGTTTTTCCTTCGTTCAAAACGGCCAAGAAGAGAGAACGTAGTTATTCATTCCATTATTTCAAATGAAAGGAAAGAAAAGGGCAACATCCACTTCGACCCCACGGGTGTCGCAATCCACAACTAGCTACCATGAATAATTAAAATAAAAGGGAAAGTAAGTCATGTATCTGAAGTCATCCAAAATCAGATCAGCATCCTAACGTCCTCACCGGCGCCCAGCACTTGCCCCTGGATGAACCTGTCACGGAGTGGGAAGTCAGTGACTAGAAATACTCATGATGAGCAAGAATACTATAATAAACAAACCGCTGTAACTAGAGCAACTGTCACCCCCCTCCCATATACCGTCACAATGATCACAACCTGCACCAACATAAACCGGGCACCCTCCCCGGCACCCGCCCGGGCCCCTACCCCGGTGCCCCTCTCTGCCGAGCACCTGCCTCGGCCCGCCCGAGCACCAACTACTTCGGGTCACCGCTCCACACCCTCCACCTATGAGGGCCCCCCATACTCTAACGCCACCTCCGCGTGGGGTACACGGGTCAACGTACACTTTTCCGGAAAAGCACACCCTTGCGGTGGCCAAACCGCGGGTGTGCGTGTAGTTAAAACTTGAGCCTCAGATGATTAAAGCGAATAGAACGAGATTCGGAGTCAGCGTTGCTCATAAGGACAACCAGAAGGGTGAACACTTTTGCTCATGAGGAAATCTTAAGGAGGAAAACACCGTTTGCTCAGTGGGAGCAACTTGAAGAGGAGCACACCTTCGCTCACGAAGAGCATTTTAGAGAGAAACCCACCTTTGCTCACGAGGAGCAACTTAGAGAGAAACACCTTTGCTCATGTCCGCCCCTTACCCAATTAACCTCGGCGAATTTACCCACCTTTTGCGTGCGTCGTCCGGCGTTCGGTACGTCCGTGATCGTGCGCCCGTCGCCAACAATGTCCTGCACTCCTGAAGGAACAAGGGCAAGTCAAGACTAAGGATCCGACACTCACACCGACTCCCACTCATGTGCGGCGGAGTTCCCCGCCCGGGTACTGTGCCCGTGCGGCGGACACTCCGCCCTGTGAGCACAGCATCGCGTGGCCCCCGGCCCGCTGCGGGCGCGAGCTGCCCGCGGTGCGGGGGCGACCCCGTGCTGGCACCAGTTCCCGCGCGGTCAGCCCCACCAAGCGGGCGGCCCCCTGCTGCGGCCAACGCCGCGCGGGTGGCCTACTTCGCCCGCGGTGCGGGGGCGACCCCGCGCCCTCGGCACCAGCCGCTGCGGGCGCCCCACCTGCGGGCGGCCCCGCGCGGCCAAGCGCCGCGCGGGTTGCCTCGTCCGCGGTTGGCGGGGGCTACCCCCGCGCGGCACCAGCCCGCGCGGAGCCCCACCTGGCGGGCTGCCCCGCGCGGCCAAGCGCCGCGCGGGTGCCTCGCCCGCGGTGCGGGGGCGACCCCGCGCGGCACCAGCCCGCGCGGGCGCCCACACTGCGGGCGGCCCCGACGCGGCCAAGCGCCGCGCGGGGTGCCTCGCCCGCGGTGCGGGGCGACCCCGCGCGGCACCAGCCCGCGCGGCGCCCCCACCTGCGGGCGGCCCCGCGCGGCCAAGCGCCGCGCGGGTGCCTCGCCCGCGGGCGGGGGCGACCCCGCGCGGCACCAGCCCGCGCGGGCGCCCCACCTGCGGGCGGCCCCGCGCGGCAAGCGCCGCGCGGGTGCCTCGCCCGCGGTGCGGGGGCGACCCCCCGCGCGGCACCAGCCCGCGCGGAGCCCCACCTGCGGGCGGCCCCGCGTGGCCAAGCGCCGCGCGGGTGCCTCGCCCGCGGTGCGGGGGCGACCCCGCGCGGCACCAGCCCGCGCGGGCGCCCCACCTGCGGGCGGCCCCGCGCGGCCAAGCGCCGCGCGGGTGCCTCGCCCGCGGTGCGGGGCGACCCCGCGCGGCACCAGCCCGCGCGGGCGCCCCACCTGCGGGCGGCCCCGCGCGGCCAAGCGCCGCGCGGGTGCCTCGCCCGGCGGTGCGGGGGCGACCCCGCGCGGCACCAGCCCGCGCGGGCGCCCCACCTGCGGGCGGCCCCGCGCGGCCAAGCGCCGCGCGGGTGCCTCGCCCGCGGTGCCGGGGGCGACCCCGCGCGGCACCAGCCCTCGCGGAGCCCCACCTGCGGGCGGCCCGCGCGGCCAAGCGCCGCGCGGGTGCCTCGCCCGCGGTGCGGGGGCGACCCCGCGCGGCACCAGCCCGCGCGGGCGCCCCACCTGCGGGCGGCCCCGCGCGGCCAAACGCCGCGCGGGTTCCTCGCCCGCGGTGCGGGGCGACCCCGCGCGGCACCAGCCCGCGCGGCCGCCCCACCTGCGTGCGGCCCCGCGCGGCCAAGCGCCGCGCGGGTGCCTCGCCCGCGGTGCGGGGGCGACCCTGCGCGGCACCAGCCCGCGCGGGCGCCCCACCTTGCGGGCGGCCCCGCGCGGCCAAGCGCCGCGCGGGTGCCTCGCCCGCGGTGCGGGGCGACCCCGCGCGGCACCAGCCCGCGCGGGCGCCCCACCTGCGGTCGGCCCCGCGCGGCCCAAGCGCCGCGCGGGTTGCCTCGCCCGCGGTGCGGGGGGCGACCCCGCGCAGGCACCAGCCCGCGCGGGCGCCCTACCTGCGGGCGGCCCCGCGCGGCCAGGCGCCGCGCGGGTGCCTCGCCCGCGGTGCGGGGCGGCCCCCGCGCGGCATCAAGCGCCGCGCGGCGCCCCGTCCGCGGCCGGTCCGGCGGCGGCGGCGGCGGTGTTCCCCGTGAAGACCCCACCCCGACACGCCTACACCACAGAACTAATAAAAACTCACCTTTGATCCGCCGGCAAAAGAGAGGAAGAGGATCGTCCTAACGTTGCCCGGTTGATCCCGCGAGCAAGAACCTCCGTCCTTTCCTTGAATGCCCCGCCGTCGGTCGTACAAGAGCGAAAAAGGGTTGGGTCCCCGTTTTATTCTCCTCTTTTTCCCTCTCGTGGTGTTTCTCAAAGAGAAACCCTAGCCGTCCTTCCCTCTCTCTTTTTCCCTCTCGTGATGACTTTTAAAGGGAAAACCCTAGCCGCCGAACGAAGGGACCTAGGAGGGGACACCTAAAACCCTAGATTCCTCAAAGGGTAAGAGAATAACTAATTAATTAGGGGATAGATCCAGCGGCTATAGTTACCTCGAGAAACGTGCCGATCGTCCGCACGGATTCCGGGGCGCCTAAGTGGGGTCCGAACTTCGGAAAATTATTCCGGGTGAACCGGGAGTCGGAATCTAAAAACCGATCGCGCCCCCGTTCTCCATTTCGCGAGCCCTTCGGCCTAAAAATGTCCGCGAGCCCCGACGGATTCTCCGGAAAAACACCAAAAAAATTGTCCCTCAGTCGGGCAGTCGAAGAAAAAGGGGTTACGGGGAGGGTCACGGAAAAGTCAGGTCTTACATCACTCACTAATAAAAACAAGTTTCGTCCCCGAAACTTAACTCCTGCCTGCGGCGAAGGGGGTCCGGGTAGCACCCCCTTCACTCTCGATTCGGGTTCCCAAGTTGTCTCACGTTTTTCCCGATTGCTCCAAAACGCCTTCACGTCGGGAAATGTCCGACTTCGTAGCTTTTCAGTCCTCCCGCGCTTGGGTCCGCACCGGCTCTTCCTCATAGTTCAAGTTTCCTTTGAACTTGATTTGCGGAGTCGTCACTCACTCGCGACGGGTTGGGGGATACTTTCGAGGCACGAAGGCGTGGACACGACCAGAACTCGGTCGTGATTCGGTGGTAGGGCGAGGCGATGGGTCACGGGGCCGTCGCACTCCGGGATCCCAAAAAGTCCCACGTACTATGGCACTACTAGCCTCTCAACCCGACCCGCTTCGCCCCTGATCGTTCCAACAAATCGGGGGGGGGGGGTTGCAGCGCCTTCCGTACGATGCTTTGTACGGTGTCATCCGGGTACTTGTCTGGTAATCGATGTCGTAGACGAACTCGACGAGGGGTAGGTAGCGTGGCCATCCGCCCGTTCAAAACCAGTATGCATGCTCGGAGTATGTCCTCGAGGATCTGGATCGCCCGTTCGGATTGCCCATCCATCTGAGGTGATAGGCCGGGCCGAAGTGTAGCTTGGCCCGCAAGTAGTTGTGTCGACGTCCCGTGTCCAGGTCGAAGTCCCTTCAATAGTCCCAACCACCGTCTTCGCCATAGGTTCGGCCCCTTCTGGGTGGAGAGGCGCTTAAGGCTTTGGTGGTCCGTGGGTGCGTTACCGTGGGCCCCGAAGTGTTAGTACCTTAACAGTCTCAGGACGAGGACGACTGCGGTACACCCCAGGTCGTGTGTCGGTTAGTTCTACATGTAGTCCTTGAGTTGCCCTGTCGCATAGGCTACGACTCTTCCTTGCTGCCTTAGTACTTCCTCCCGTCCAATTCGCGATGCAGTGCAGCATACTTCGAAGTCTTCCCCGGGCGTTGGTACGGCGAGCACGGTCGCCCTTGTTAATTGCTTTTTAGGCTCTTCACGGCTTTCCTTAGCATTGGGCCGTCCAAAAGAACTTGGCCCCCCTTCCGGGCCGAGCGGTTCAAGGAAGTGCGTGCTCTTACAGGGCTTCATCAAATTCCGGGTAGTCAACGCGCAGCTGCAAGCTCCTTCCCTGTTCCCGTGCCAGTAGAACGGCCATGCACCCAGCCGGTGCCTTCCGCTCTTCACTTTTTGCTACTAAGTGCATGGTCCCCAAGTGGGATAAAACAAAAAAAAAGTGCGTGCCTAAGTAGATCGAGGCCAAAACTGGTTGGTCTTGGATGGGAGAAAAGAAGGGATCTTCGGAAAGAGAAGGGAGTATCTGCGGACTATGCCGACGGCGGATTCCCGCAGTCCCTCTTAAAGGCGTTCGCCCCTCCCCAAGAGATCCGAGGAAAAACGGACAGAAAAACAACGAAGCTATTACTAACGACGGGACATAGCCGAAACCCATAACAGATGAAGAAAAGGATGGTATAACTCAGGTTCGACGGATGTCCCCAACTAAAAAGAAGTAGTTCAAGTATTACCTGTCGTCACTCGGTTCGGGACGTTGCTCCGTCTGCTGGGGCGGCTGGGGTAGCCCTCCCGCAACCCCTGGGCCAGCGCCGCACTGCGTGGTTGGGCAGGGTCCTGGTGTCATACGAGTCCGCCGACGGCGAGCCGTCGGGTCGGTCCTTCTGTGGGTCGGGAGCCGCGGTATCCTCTCGTCCCTCCCGTTGTGGCGTCGCGGCGGGGGTAGCGGCCTGCTCTCGCGGACATGAAGCGCGGGTGTGATCTGATTTGCCGCAACCATTGCAGTGGGAGTACCTCCAGAGGCAGCTCGTTACTCGATGCGCCTTTCCACAGATGACGCAGGGCCCTTGTGGCGGACTCCGGGGTCCCTGTGGGTACCCCGCCCACCCTCCCTTGCATTTTCCAGGTGTTGGTTCGCCCGGTACCTTGGTTTGGGGCTCCCCTGCAAGGCGGGGGTGGCGGCTTCCTCTGGTTCGACAGGTCCTGGCGTCGGGGGCCTAGTGACGCCTAGCTTCTGGCGGCACGTGTAACGCGTGTGACCCGGTCTACCACACCGGAAACAGTGATCATCCCGCCAGGGGCAGCCCATCACTCGATGTGCGCCGCCACAAATGACGCACGGCTTCGATGGGCCGGGCCCCTCCTTCTTCACCGGTCCAGACTCCGGTTCTACCTTCGGACGTTTGGTCGCGCGGCTCGCCAGATAGGGGTCCTCCGCCGGGTCAGGGTAGGGGCACCCTTGCCGGGCGTACTCTTGCTCCGCACGCATGCCAAATTAACTGCATCGTGATAGGTGGGAAATCTCGCCGGTGGCATCCCGCGAGGGGTACCGTCCCATGGGCCGTGCTGGAAGTGGTCAACGCTCTCAAGGTCCCGCGTCAGCATGCACAGACGCTCCGTGAGAGTCAGCAGCTGTCCTGCCACATCGCGCAGTTGGTTGCGCAGCAAGCGGTTCGCCCCGGCTGCGGTGTCCATTTCCGTCGGTCGTTGCTCACTGTGTTGGGCTGCTATTGTATTGTATCTGCGTACATAATGAAAGCATACCGATCATCACAAACATAGAGACATAACTGACAAGGCAACCCGGCTCCTAAAGGGTTCTACTAAATCTCTACCCTCCCCCACGTACACTCGTGTCCTATTTATTTATCCCGTGTTCACTTTATTACTCAGCAGCCAGAGTATTGCGCCCGTGGATGTTAGGCCCCGACTGTTGTGGTTAAAGTTTACCCGCTCTGATACCATCTTAATCTGTCACGCCCCGGGGGTTCGAAACGCGCGGAAGAGGAGCCACCGATGCCCCTGATTCAGCCATATATATTTTTTTTGTGAAGCATTACTCCCCGGCGCGTGCACAGACCCGCCGCATACACAAATTCGCTCTGCAAATGAGCAGAGGCCCTTTGTATATGCACGGCGTCTCAACTACAAAGTGTCACACAAGGCGTAGTACATACAATCTCTAACCACATCAGTTGGGGTCTCGAACACATACAACCAAACCATTCACATGACATTCTCGCATTCACTTAGAGCATAGAGGCCGGTGTTTGAAAGGATAAATAATCACAAGGTTTTGAAAGCGGCATCCACACGATGCCCTCGTTTGTGAAACAGTTCGCAAACACATAAATCCCACAAGGTTTATAAAGCTCGGTGCCCACACGACACCCATGTTTTTAAAAAAATAGTTTTCGCAAACGGTTTTTCTTTGTTTTTCTTCGTTCAAAACGGCCAAGAAGAGAGAACGTAGTATTCATTCCATTATTTCAAATGAAAGGAAAGAAAAGGGCAACATCCACTTCGACCCCACGGGGGTGTCGCAATCCACAACTAGCTACCATGAATAATAAAAGAAAAGGGAAAGTAGAGTCACTGTATCTGAAGTCATCCAAAATCAGATCAGCATCCTAACGTCCTCACCGGCGCCCTAGCACTTGCCCCTGGATGAACCTGTCACGGAGTGGGAAGTCAGTGACTAGAAATAATCATGATGAGCAAGAATACTATAATAAAACAAACCGCTGTAACTAGAGCAACTGTCACCCCCCTCCCATATACCGTCAACAATGATCACAACCTGCACCAACATAAACCGGGCACCCTCCCCGGACACCGCACCGGGCCCCTACCCCGGTTGCCCCTCTCTGCCGAGCACCTGCCTCGGCCGCCGAGCACCAACCTCGGCGTCACCGCTCACACCCTCCACCTATGAGGGCCCCCATCTCTAACGCCACCTCCGCGTGGGGTACACGGGTCAACGTACCACTTTTCCGGAAAAGCACACCCTTGCGGTGGCCAAACCGCGGGTGTGCGTGTAGTAAAACTTGAGCCTCAGATGATAAAGCGAATAGAACGAGATTCGGAGTCAGCGTTGCTCATAAGGACAACCAGAAGGGTGAACACTTTTGCTCATGAGGAAATCTTAAGGAGGAAAACACCGTTGCTCAGTGGGAGCAACTTGAAGAGGAGCACACCTTCGCTCACGAAGAGCATTTTAGAGAGAAACCCACCTTTGCTCACGAGGAGCAACTTAGAGAGAAACACCTTTGCTCATGTCCGCCCTTACCCAATTAACCTCGGCGAATTTACCCACCTTTTGCGTGCGTCGTCCGGCGTTCGGTACGTCCGTGATCGTGCGCCCGTCGCCAACAATGTCCTGCACTCCTGAAGGAACAAGGGCAAGTCAAGACTAAGGATCCGACACTCACACCGACTCCCACTCATGTGCGGCGGAGTTCCCCGCCCGGTACTGGCCCGTGCGGCGGACACTCCGCCCGGGCACAGCATCGCGTGGCCCCCAGCCCGCGCGGGCGCGCTGCCCGCGGTGCGGGGGGCGACCCCGTGCGGCACCAGTCCGCGCGGGCGCCCCACCAGCGGGCGGCCCCGCGCGGCCAAACGCCGCGCGGGTGCCTCGCCCGCGGTGCGGGGGCGACCCCGCGCGGCACCAGCCCGCGCGGGCGCCCCCACCTGCGGGTGGCCCCCGCGCGGCCAAGCGCCGCGCGGGTGCCTCGTCCGCGGTGCGGGGGCGACCCCGCGCGGCACCAGCCCGCGCGGAAGCCCCACCTGCGGGCGGCCCCGCGCGGCCAAGCGCCGCGCGGGTGTGCCTCGCCCGCGGTGCGGGGGCGAGCCCCGCGCGGCACCAGCCCGCGCGGGCGCCCCACCTGCGGGCGGCCCCGCGCGGCCAAGCGCCGCGCGGGTGCCTCGCCCGCGGTGCGGGGCCGACCCCGCGCGGCACCAGCCCGCTGCGGGCGCCCCACCCTGCGGGCGGCCCCGCGCGGCCAAGCGCGCGCGGGTGCCTCGCCGCCGGTGCGGGTGGCGACCCCGCGCGGCACCAGCCCAGCGCGGGCGCCCCACCCTGCAGGCGGCCCCGCGCGGCCAACGCGACGCCGCGGTGCCTCGCCTAGCGGTGACGGGGCGACCCCCGCGCGGCACCAGCCCGCGCGGGCCCCACCTGGCGGGCCGGCCCCGCGCGGCCAAGCGCCGCGCGGGTGCTCGCACGCGGTTGCGGGGGCGACCCCGCGCGGCACCAGCCCGCGCGGGCGCCCCACCTACGGGCGGCCCCGCGCGGCCAAGCGCCGCGCGGGTGCCTCGCCCGCGGTGCGGGGCGACCCCGCGCGGCACCAGCCCGCGCGGGCGCCCCACCTGCGGGCGGCCCCCGCGCGGCCAAGCGCCGCGCGGGTGCCTCGCCCGCGGTGCGGGGGCGACCCCGCGCGGCACCAGCCCGCGCGGGCGCCCCACCTGCGGGCGGCCCCGCGCGGCCAAGCGCCGCGCGGGTGCCTCGCCCGCGGTGCGGGGGCGACCCCGCGCGGCACCAGCCCGCGCGGAGGCCCCACCTGCGGGCGGCCCCGCGCGGCCAAGCGCCGCGCGGGTGCCTCGCCCGTGGTGCGGGGGCGACCCCGCGCTGGCACCAGCCCGCGCGGGCGCCCCACCTGCGGGCGGCCCGCGCGGCCAAACGCCGCGCGGGTGCCTCGCCCGCGGTGCGGGGCGACCCCGCGCGGCACCAGCCCGCGCGGCCGCCCCACCTGCGGGCGGCCCCGCGCGGCCAAGCGCCGCGCGGGTGCCTCGCCCGCGTTGCGGGGGCGACCCTGCGCGGCACCAGCCCGCGCGGGCGCCCCACCTGCGGGCGGCCCCGCGCGGCCAAGCGCCGCGCGGGTGCCTCGCCCGCGGTGCGGGGCGACCCCGCGCGGCACCAGCCCGCGCGGGTGCCCCACCTGCGGGCGGCCCCGCGCGGCCAAGCGCCGCGCGGGTGCCTCGCCCGCGGTGCGGGGGCGACCCCGCGCGGCACCAGCCCGCGCGGGCGCCCTACCTGCGGGCGGCCCCGCGCGGCCAGGCGCCGCGCGGGTGCCTCGCCCGCGGTGCGGGGCGGCCCCGCGCGGCATCAAGCGCCGCGCGGCGCCCCGTCCGCGGCCGGTCCGGCGGCGGCGGCGGTGTTCCCCGTGAAGACCCCACCCCGACACGCCTACACCACAGAACTAATAAAAACTCACCTTTGATCCGCCGGCAAAAGAGAGGAAGAGGATCGTCCTAACGTTGCCCGGTTGATCCCGCGAGCAAGAACCTCCGTCCTTTCCTTGAAAGCCCCGCCGTCGGTCGTACAAGAGCGAAAAAGGGTTGGGTCCCCGTTTTATTCTCCTCTTTTTCCCTCTCGTGGTGTTTCTCAAAGAGAAACCCTAGCCGTCCTTCCCTCTCTCTTTTTCCCTCTCGTGATGACTTTTAAAGGGAAACCCTAGCCGTCCTTCCCTCTCTCTTTTTCCCTCTCGTGATGACTTTTAAAGGGAAAACCCTAGCCGCCGAACGAAGGGACCTAGGAGGGGACACCTAAAACCCTAGATTCCTCAAAGGGTAAGAGAATAACTAATTAATTAGGGGATAGATCCAGCGGCTATAGTTACCTCGAGAAACGTGCCGATCGTCCGCACGGATTCCGGGGCGCCTAAGTGGGGTCCGAACTTCGGAAAATTATTCCGGGTGAACCGGGAGTCGGAATCTAAAACCGATCGCGCCCCCGTTCTCCATTTCGCGAGCCCTTCGGCCTAAAAATGTCCGCGAGCCCCGACGGATTCTCCGGAAAAACACCAAAAAAATTGTCCCTCAGTCGGGCAGTCGAAGAAAAAGGGGTTACGGGGAGGGTCACGGAAAAGTCAGGTCTTACAGAACTAGTGGAGTTTGAACTCACAGACAGGATATTGGAGTCAGAGTAACTCTAAGTTAAAAGTGAAATCGAAAAATAGAGTTAAGTTAACTCTAGGATTTAGTAAGGAATCAGGAAAGCAGGATAAGATCCCAAGGTTAAAGAATTAAACAAATATAACCCTAGAGAGTCATAGGGTGTCTGGGCAAATGGACAATAACTTTAACTTCAATTTGAGGTAAACAAAGAAAGTGAAATGTGTAAGAGTCCAGGAGACTCTCTGGTTACCCGTGTGGCAAGACCTAGGGTAAGGGATGAAAAAGTGGTTAATAAGCAAGACAAGCAAATTGCTCAAGATAGAGCAAAAATTTGGTTAATAAGCAAGACAAGCAAATTGCTTAAGATAAAGAGAATGAAAAGAGGATATAAATGACGCCTTCGAATTTGAGACTCGTCAAGTGGAGCAGGACTCCCTGGGCAGTGACCCGTTGGACGAGGTACTTTCGAAAGGCTTAAAGTTAAAAGCAAGCTAAAAGTGGCTAAAAAGCATAAAGAGAATGTAAATGGCGCCTTCGAATTTGAGAGTCGTCAAGTGGAGCAGGACTCCCTGGGCAGTGACCCGTCGGACGAGGTATTTTCGAAAGGCTTAAAGTGAAAGCGAGAGCTAAATGCTCAAAGGAAAGAGAAAGAGATTTGCCAGTGGCAAAAAGGGAGCTATAAGCTCGAATAAGAAAGAAAAGCAAGTGTTCAAAGGCAAAGAGGCTAAGAACTAAAGTAAAAGAGAAAGAAAAAGAAAAGAAAGAAAATTAAAGATAAAACGGGCGGACCTACGGTGAGAAACGCGGCCTATGTACGCGGCCTATGTTGGAGCAGTTGGCAGTGCCCCTCTCCCGGGTAGAGACCCGTTCGGGTCGTTTCTTCCGTAGGACGGGGTAACACTTGCGGGTGTTATCGGCAACCTTAGAAATCTTATCTTATGGTAGCAGGACTACCGGGCTGGGGCCCGTTGGATAAGAAATTTCTGAGGGTTAACTTGAACTAAAGCACCAGAATTTAAAGAATAAAGAGAAATTTGAGTGGCCAAGATGGCCGGGTTAGTTTGACCCTGTATACAGCGGCATAGTGGCCGAGTTGGTGCTTAGTAGCCTAGTATGACTAGACAGAGTAGTGCTGGGTCGATGAGTATATACAGATAGTGATATATTATTTTGCATAGCTGCATTTGATATCGAGGATTTTAGTTTCCTAGCACTATTATTATTGCTTCCATTGGACCAAGTGGTGTAGGACACTCTTTCTCGGTGGTTGAACCCACTGGGAACTATGTCGTAGTTCTCACACCCCTTGGGTGACTCCCCCCAAAGGTTCAGGTATGGATGCAGCGATCGCGACGGTTCAGAGGCAGACGGCGAGGTATACGACAGGGGCAAGGGCCCAGCAGCATAGAGACCTAGAGGGTCTAGCAGAGGTATCCCATTTTCATATTTCTTGAGTAAACCTTGTATGGTGAGGAATTTATGTAAAAGAATTGTAATAATTTTATTTGCAAGTTCAAAGATGTAAAGTGTAATAAAGTAATGCATGGTTCACTCTTGTATGCTTTCATTTCCGCATTAACTATTGTTATTGAATGAAAGTTTTAAATTTGTAGTGATTTTTAGTACTCTGATATTGAGCTTCCGCATACACTTGTTGTGTTATTATGGATGTTACCGTTCCTTTCGGGTAGGAAAAGGTCTTACCCGATTGGCGGGTCTATTGGCGTGCCCGAACCGTACAAATTGGCGGACTCGGGGCTTGACAGATTAGAGTGGTATCAGAGCCTAGGAATAGTCCTAGGTGGTTAGTGAACCTTAGGGAGACCCTAGGGATTAGCACGAGAGAGTGTGTCGATTATTGGGTGAAAGTATTCAATTAGTTATTGTTGTTCCCAAAAAGGATGTTGGGACTGATCGAGGGCAACGAGCTTTCATTCTTCGGATATTACGTTGGCGGCCGACAACGTAATGTTGGAGATGAAAAGAAGTACCCTCTTATACTTTCGCATGATTGGGTTGACGAGCCTTTTTGTCGCTGTATAGACTGCGCATTGCTCAAATGGCTAAGTTTGGGCTAGTTGTTTCGTTGTGGTGTACATATTGGCGATGACACCACATAGGGAAACGCACCTGTTTTGACTCGAGTCACGAGGGGGCTCGGGGTCAAACGACGAACACGAGCTGCGATAGCTGATGACCGCACTTGTTGGTGTGGTCTAGCAGTAGGTCAAGCTTCCTGCCGTCAGCAGAAATTTCCCCGCCGACAGGAGGACAGATTCCGACGCCTAAAGGTGGCGTCAAGGTGACGGCCGGAGCAGATCAATAGGCTCCAGTGGCTGATATCGCAGCTAGCTGAGGCTGTATAGATGACGCATGAGTATACGGCATCGCCGCATGTAGGGACAATAGTAGAGCGGGTGGCAGCGGCCACCGAGCTTTTGTCGGCGCACCCCGCACCTTCAGTAAAGGGTGTTGCAAGCTTGTGTCAGCTAATTTGCTGGCAAAGTATGGTGTGAAAGGTCCAGTGAGAGACCGATTTATAGAATGCTGGTGATCCCTATGTTGCGAGAACCAAGTAAATATGTCCTAAGGATTAGGGCAAGAAAGGTTTACGGGCCTAGAGTAGGCTTCAGGATGCGTGGATCTCTCGATAGAGCGAGAGTTTTACTGGCGCCGTTCTAATGAATGGGTGTAATGGCAAGGATTGCCACCGCAGGATGTGCGTGTTATTCACCAGAATGGTGAACTGTTATTGTGGCGCCTCGACCCAGTTGGGAGAGTTGCAGAAGAGCCGTTGGGGTGCGTAAGCGAATCTCTTAACACTGAATTTTCGCGAGTTAGCGTGGGGGCGTAGGACGCCCAACTATTTGGGTGCTCATGGAGCACAAGTATCGTTTAGCCAGAGAGAGCTGATTAGGTGGCACATTAGCCTTGCCCAGTGTGGCCAAAGTTGATAGAGAGTTTGGGTCGTGGATTGACAACTTGTTAGTTGGTTTTGCTCAGTGAGCATAGTGGTCGCATGGCGACGATTGGCGGGCTCGCTTGGGGACGATCCGTGCCTGGACCATGTTTGTGGACTGTGGGCCTGTAGCCCAGTGGGCAGGCGCAGTCAGCTATGAGAGACAGCGGCCCAAGACCTGATGGCGGGGCATGATAGAGATTTGGTCGGGACGGTAGTCCGAGCGATGACCCGGGAACGTGGAATGCCACGTGTGAGCATTGAGGCTATTAGTACACTGAGAGTGTGATGTGACCAGGCCGTAGAGCTAGTGGTGATTGAGGTACTGTAGCTCATAGTGGGAGTGTGGGTATAGTAATCCTAAGTGAGGATCTACCCGTATGACGATTGGGTCTGTGTGCTAGTGAGAGCCATTATACAGCGTTGGACTGGTTTTGGGCTATAGGCCCCTATTGGACCGTGGTCTGTGAACCTATTAGTAGTCCGAGATGTCGGGGTAACTGATAACCCGTGGACTTAGAGCGCTAGCAGCGTGTGAGATAGTTGAGGACTTGTGGATTGGCCTTTGCACTCCACATTAGGCAGCGGAGTGACCGGAAGATGCGGTAAATGTAATTAGTTGCAGATGCAACCTCCTTGTGAAAGATAAAATGACCGCGGAATTAAAGTGAATATTTCGCAAGAAGAGACTTCGCCATTTGTGGCAATTGAGAGAGAGCAAGTGCTCAAATGTGTCTCTCACCTACTTGGTGAAAGTGGCCAGACACCGGGTCTGAGTTTGTCCCTGAGTTGAGATAGGGATCCAGGAATGGGCTGCTCGTGTAATGCCGGTCACGAGGTTCAGTGAGCCCAGTAGTGATGGCAAGATTCCTCCCTCTTGATTAAGTAGGAGTTGAGATGTGACTCAAGTTTCGATGACGAAACTTATTTTAAAAGGGGTAGAATGTAGTGAACCGGAATTTTGGCATATAAATAAATGTAAATAAAATGGTATGAAATGCTATTTTATTGAATTTATAGAAGTAAAGGATGACCTGGAAATGAATTGGGCCCAAATCGGAATTAGAATGTAAGATCTTGGATCTTACATGAGAAAATGGGCCCAGATTGCAAATGGAAAATTCACAGTTTCGGAAAATTCGGAGAAAATTACGGGAGCTCCGTAAATGTGTTTTAAGGCCACAGTAAAAGTTTCGCGTTGATCGGACACCCGGATAGTGAGAACGGGCTCCGCCAGTGAAATTAAATACAGTGGGACTTGTGGCGACCCAGAGGTGGTCCAAAATGAAAAGTTTAAGTACCATGAGGTAAATTAAGTTAAACTGTGGCTGCCCGTCAAATTTGAGCGAAAACGGGCGAGAATCGGGCAAGAACGGACGAAAACGGGCGAAACTGGGCTTGGGCCCAAGTTTCGGGCGCCCGAAAATAAGTTCCGGGTGCCCGGAAAATACTGTAGCAAACCGCTTGTTCGGGCTGCAGCGAACCGGGTCTTTGCACTGTAGCGAACCGGTTACTGTAGCAGCCCGGTCCGGACTTCGATGCGCCCGAAAGTTACTGTAGCGCGCCCGAAAGTTACTGTTGGCACGGATCCCGAGGCAGTGGCACGAATTCTGAGGCAGTTGGCACGGATCTCGAGGCGGTTGGCGCGGATACCGAGGCAGTTGGCGCTGACCCCGAGGCGACGGGCGCGAATCCCGAGGCACGGGTGCGAATCCCGAGGCATGGAAGCGCGTGCGGCGCGCTGTGGCACGCGGCCAGAGGTGCGCGTGGTAGGTGAAGACCGCCACGTGGCGCCTCCTCATTGGACGCTCTGACCGAGGGAGCGGGGGCGCGTCGGGAACCCGCGCGGGCGCTGGCGCTGTGTCAGCAGGGGAGGCCACGTGTCGGCCTTCCATTGGTCGGTCAGCGCGACGCGACGCGCTGACGCGACGCATCGCTGCGGCCGGTGTCAGCGGGAGCGTGGGTGCGGTCCACGTGGCGGCCCCTAATTGGCCGCCACATTTCGTTGGTCGCGGTGCACGGGTCCAGGGCCACGTGTCATCCTCTGATTGGTCGAGCGACGCTGACGTGGTGCCTTGCTGGCGCGGCGTGGACGCGTGGACCGCGGCGGGACGGTTACTTTAGCCGCCCGAAAACTTTCGGGCGCCCGAAAGCTTGCGCCCGAAAGTTCGGGTTTCGGCCTATATTAGCCCAAATGGCCCCATTTTCCTCCTTTTCTCCCTTTTGGCTTCACCCGAGCGTACCAGGAGGGGAGCGGGCGATTCCGAGGCGGGATTTTCGAGGGCGCACGAACGCGTCGTGGACTCCGTGGAGCGCACAAGGTGCTCGAAAGAGGCTAGTGGGCACGATGGACGTCACGGCGTTGTCGAGGTAGGCCCCCCCGTTTGTCGTTTTTGCGGTATTTTTGGCACAGTTTTAAGGTTTCCTTTTGGATTTTGGATTTGATCCCTTTGCCCACGTGCATGTTAGGGACCCAACTTTCTGTGCCGTTTTACTGCGCGAGTTTCGCGGGCATTTTCGACGCGCCTCGTTTTGCGCGCAAGCTCGTGGAGGTGTGCACCGTTTTGCGTGAGGATTCGGCAAATGCGCGCAGTTTTGGACGCGAACTAGTAAAACGTGCACCATTTTGCGTGCAACGTTGAAAAAAGAATGTGCACCATTTTTTGTGCCAATACAAGGTATGTGCTCCGTTTTGCGTGCAGGTTGGACTAACGGGCACCGTTTTGCACGCAGACTCTAACATTGCGTCTTGTTTTTCGTGCAGGGCTGGAAAAATGTGCATTGTTTTGCGTGCAACCCTACAGTAGATTGTGCACCGTTTTGCATCCTAATACGAGGTATGTGCTCCGTTTTGCGTGCGGGTTGGACCAATGCGCACCATTTTACGTGTAGATTCTAATATTGTGCATCGTTTTTCGTGCAGGGCTAGGAAAAATGTGCACCATTTTGCATGCAACCCTATAGCTAGACGTGCACCGTTTTGCGTGCAGTTTCGAGGTACGTGCACCGTTTCACGTGTAGTTCGTGTTGTCGTGCAAAGTTTTGCGTGCCGACCCTAATATTGGGCATCGTTTCTCGTGCAGGGTCAGAAAAGACGTGCACCGTTTTGCGTGAAACCTTAAGAGAAGCATGCTCCGTTTTGCGTGTAAACTCGAGGGATGTGCACCGTTTTGCGTGCAAGCTCGAGGAAACAAGTGGAATCGCGCGGAGACCAATTGCAAGTGTCTACAAGCAATTGGGGGCATCACAAGGTGGGGAATTCTGCCGAAATTGGGTGACCTCTCCCCTTGCTCCTTTGCTTTTCGATTCGAAGCATGATAGTAGCCTGTTAGAGGCGTTATGTAATTATGATTATGATTGCCTGTGTAGATGGATTCAGATGAAAAAGTGCAACTGTTGGTTGCCAGAGATAGAGGAATAGATGTGCATGTGCAAATAGACACAGGAAAAGTGCAACTGTTGGTTGCCAAAGATATATGAGGAATATGCATGCGTAGAAGTAATTACTATTTTATGAATAAGATGAAAATAATTGCATTCATGAAAAAGATTAGCTATTTATGATTGTGATCATGTTAGGGTATAACCCTAGGACTCATGTGACATCAGGGAAAAGAACAACATTGTTGGTGGTAAGACTAGGAGAAAACCTAGTATAGGGGTTTGACGAGTGACATCAACTTAGGAGTTATCCTAGGGTGGATGAGTGGCATGGTCTTAGGTAATAACCTAAGGACACTGGATAGAGTGATCAATATAGAGTCAAGGAACTCTAGGACAAGGATGACATGGAACTTAGGTAAAGAGAACCTAAGGTGAACTAGTGATCAATATAGAGTCAAGGAACTCTAGGACAAGCATGACATGGAACTTAGGTAAAGAGAACCTAAGGTGAACTAGTGATCAGCATAGAGTCAAGGAACTCTAGGACAAGTATGACGTGGAACTTAGGTAAAGGGAACCTAAGGTGAACTAGTAGAGTTTGAACTCACAGACAGGATATTGGAGTCAGAGTAACTCTAAATTAAAAGTGAAATCGAAAAATAGAGTTAAGTTAACTCTAGGATTTAGTAAGGAATCAGGAAAGCAGGATAAGATCCCAAGGTTAAAGAATTAAACAAATATAACCCTAGAGAGTCATAGGGTGTCTGGGCAAATGGACAATAACTTTAACTTCAATTTGAGTTAAACAAAGAAAGTGAAATGTGTAAGAGTCCAGGAGACTCTCTGGTTACCCGTGTGGCAAGACCTAGGGTAAGGGATGAAAAAGTGGTTAATAAGCAAGACAAGCAAATTGCTCAAGATAGAGCAAAAATTTGGTTAATAAGCAAGACAAGCAAATTGCTTAAGATAAAGAGAATGAAAAGAGGATATAAATGACGCCTTCGAATTTGAGACTCGTCAAGTGGAGCAGGACTCCCTGGGCAGTGACCCGTCGGACGAGGTACTTTCGAAAGGCTTAAAGTTAAAAGCAAGCTAAAAGTGGCTAAAAAGCATAAAGAGAATGTAAATGGCGCCTTCGAATTTGAGACTCGTCAAGTGGAGCAGGACTCCCTGGGCAGTGACCCGTCGGACGAGGTATTTTCGAAAGGCTTAAAGTGAAAGCAAGAGCTAAATGCTCAAAGGAAAGAGAAAGAGATTTGCCAATGGCAAAAAGGGAGCTATAAGCTCGAATAAGAAAGAAAAGCAAGTGTTCAAAGGCAAAGAGGCTAAGAACTAAAGTAAAAGAGAAAGCAAAAGAAAAGAAAGAAAATTAAAGATAAAACGGGCGGACCTACGGTGAGAAACGCGGCCCATGTTGGAACAGTTGGCAGTGCCCCTCTCCCGGGTAGAGACCCGTTCGGGACGTTTCTTCCGTAGGACGGGGTAACACTTGCGGGTGTTATCGGCAACCTTAGAAATCTTATCTTATGGTAGCAGGACTACCGGGCTGGGGCCCGTTGGATAAGAAATTTCTGAGGGTTGGTTAACTTGAACTAAAGCACCAGAATTTAAAGAATAAAGAGAAATTTGAGTGGCCAAGATGGCCGGGTTAGTTTGACCCTGTATACAGCGGCATAGTGGCCGAGTTGGTGCTTAGTAGCCTAGTATGACTAGACAGAGTAGTGCTGGGTCGATGAGTATATACAGATAGTGATATATTATTTTGCATAGCTGCATTTGATAGCGAGGATTTTAGTTTCCTAGCACTATTATTATTGCTTCCATTGGACCAAGTGGTGTAGGACACTCTTTCTCGGTGGTTGAACCCACTGGGAACTATGTCGTAGTTCTCACACCCCTTGGGTGACTCCCCCCACAGGTTCAGGTATGGATGCAGCGATCGCGACGGTTCAGAGGCAGACGGCGAGGTATACGACAGGGGCAAGGGCCCAGCAGCATAGAGACCTAGAGGGTCTAGCAGAGGTATCCCGTTTTCATATTTCTTGAGTAAACCTTGTATGGTGAGGAATTTATGTAAAAGAATTGTAATAATTTTATTTGCAAGTTCAAAGATGTAAAGTGTAATAAAGTAATGCATGGTTCACTCTTGTATGCTTTCATTTCCGCATTAACTATTGTTATTGAATGAAAGTTTTAAATTTGTAGTGATTTTTAGTACTCTGATATTGAGCTTCCGCATACACTTGTTGTGTTATTATGGATGTTACCGTTCCTTTCGGGTAGGAAAAGGTCTTACCCGATTGGCGGGTCTGTTGGCGTGCCCGAACCGTACAAATTGGCGGACTCGGGGCGTGACAGTTGCACTCGTGCCAGGGGGCTGAGTGGAGTCTAGTAGCTGTGTTTAGACCAGTGCTAGTGTTGTTGGGAACCGTTTGAGGTTAACGGTAGTCCCGAGGTCGTTGTAAGTTTTTCGACCGTTGTGCGAGAGGTTGAGGATTTTGAGCCTATCCGTTCTGAGAGAGATCATGGATTTCGACTATAGCCTGCATGTGCCACTATTCGATGGCGAGTTAGTCCGTATGGACACCCTACGTAATTCCTGCCCGGCAGTGGGAGGTGGTTGTAGGTGGGCGCAGGCTTGACTGGACCAGATGTGGCAGTCAGCTCGATTGGGTCGATTGTGCACTTCATGTGCTAGTGGTTGCATGCCTTTCTTTGGTTTTCCTCTTTTGAGCATTTAGATAGAGGCATGGTACCTGTTGAGTACCTCCAGCTTTCTTGTTCAGTTTTTACTGCATTGTTATCTTATGCCTCTAGTAGTCTTAGTGAGCAGATCATCGGGCCTGGC
The DNA here is from genome assembly GCA_029204045.2 of Tillandsia leiboldiana. Classification (NCBI taxonomy): domain Eukaryota; kingdom Viridiplantae; phylum Streptophyta; class Magnoliopsida; order Poales; family Bromeliaceae; genus Tillandsia; species Tillandsia leiboldiana. The sequence goes on from CM055069.1 coordinate 18,942,583, forward strand.
GGTGGTACCTACTGAGAACTCCCTTTTTGGTGTAGTTCTCACACCCATTGGGGGTTTTCCCCCTCCTCTTTCTTTTCTCTCCTTTGTTTTGCAGAGTCTTAGCAGGTGTTGCTGATTCTGTGTTTGCTGTGCGAGGCGAGGGAGTCGCGAGCTAGATCCCTACCCGTCTGTGGAGAGTAGCGGTACCCCTACATTGGAGATCCTGAGTACAGTCAGTAGATTATTTATTTTTTCGCTTTTGAGAGATCATTGTATTGTGAGAATCTGACTTTTACTAAGAGCCTGTATACTGATGTATTATTTCAGATTACCTCCCTGTTGAGTTCTGGTTTATTGTATTGAGGATATTGTATGATTATCACTTATGAGAGATCGATATTTTATTATTATTTTTAGTTGTACAGATGGTTGGTTTTAGTTTTACAGCACTTTTATTATATAGCTCTGATATCTATTTAACTGTAGTCCCTTTTCTTGCAGGTAGGACGCTTCGCCTATGCGGAGTTTTGTATAGGCGGCGGATCTATTGGCGAGCCCGGGTCGCAGTTTCGACCCCGGGTGTAGAGTACTGGAGCTTCATATAGCGCACCGACTTCGCAAGATAGCGTGGTGCGGGGAAATCGCCTGGGGCGTGTTCCATTTGTGGTTACAGATGAGTTCGGGATGTTCTGGATCAACGCGGAAGCCTTTAGATGGAAAAGTGAGTTGGCGGCGTCGGTATTGGAAGCTTAAGCTTGCGGATCAGCCTGGGAAGCTTGGTGTTCCGGAACTGGGTATTGTGTTCCGGAACTGAGGGCTGGGTTTCGGAACTGGGTGTTTAGTACCGGAACCCAATGAGGATTTTAGCTTGAGTACCGGAACGTGAGTGTGGGTACCAGTACTCAATGGTGGATTTGTCTGAATTAGCTCTCGGGTTGGGTTTTTTGAGCCTGGGTACTGGTACGGGAGCCCGAGTACCGGTACTCAGCCTCCATATATTTGTGAAAACAAGGGTAAAAGAGTATTTTCACATCCCAACACCCCTGTTGACTGCGTAGACCCCTCTCTTCTCTATATATGGACTCCTCCTCCTCCCCTCTTCTCAGCTGGAAGCCAGAGAAAGAAAAAGAAGGAAAGAAAGGAATGAGAGGAAAAGAAAGAGAGAGGAAGTGAGAGAGTAGTGAGAGAGGGAGTCAGCTGTAGGTTTTTCGTGGATCCTTCTTCGCGTCGAAGCATCGGACGCTGAACGTGAGCGCATCAGAGAGCGCGACCAGTTGAGGAGAGAGCTCGGATGGAGCTCCCGCGCGTGCGGACAACCAGTAGAGGTGAGTACTATGCTTTTTTCGAGTTTTCGGATTTTTGGATTTTTCGTGGATTTTTTGTAATAACCTTGAATTTAATAGCCTAATAATTACTTTAGATAATATGTGGATTTACTTAAATGGCAAAAATAAATTATTAGTAGTGCAATTGTGGCCCAAAAATATCGACTTTTCATCAGAGCCTGATATCAAAAATCTAAGATCACCAGTGCGACCGTCTCGTCGAAACAAGAAAGATTGATATTCACATGTTTTCAATCCGACAGTCGGATCTTCCGCAAATCAGCGACGAAGAATTGGGCCCCACAACTTAAGTTGTGAATAGTAACCCCTGATTTAATTCCCCTCTCGACCAACGTCGGCCATTTCGCCGTCTGGACTCCAAACATAGTAGTATGAGTAGTCAATTCTAGCTAATTTTGATATTCTGAGCGTAATGGCACTGACAGAATTCGCGTTTGGCGATTCTGGTGCATCGAAATGCGTGCATTACAGTATAGCCTACAGTACTTTATGGTCTGAGAATTTATTCGAGCACTGAATCAAACATGCAAATGTACTACCTAAAGGGTTTCGTCGAGCCGGACGTCGTGGCGAAATCCGTTTTTCGTTTCGACGATCTGTTTTTCTCAAAATGCATGAAAAACACTAAAAAATCGTGTGTTTTTGCGAAAATCTATATTTTTCTTGGACCAGATGAGTAGAGGTTTATTGTTGAAGGTGCTTACAGTATTTAGGACCTTCAGCAGTGGACTGGGGTGTTAGAACATGAGGTATAGGGACCTAGTGGCATATTGTTACATTATTAGATATTTTTTTGAAGATGTCTTTTGGGCTGCTGGGGGGGGGGGGGGGTTACGAGCTGTTTTTGGAAGCTATTAAAGCTCTATGGCACGTTGATGAAGCAAAACGCCTCTTCCCTTAAGCTCGGAGACACCAAAAGCCTTCCCCCACATCCCAATCCGAGAGAGAAAGAAAGAGAGAAGGGTTGCTCCGATTCCCTCAAGCTTGCTCCCTGAGCTTTCTGGGAGATTCTTCTGCGTCTGGAGATCGAGGCTAACCTTGCTGGGTGGCTGCGCGACGCGAGGAAGAAACCAGCTTCTTCCCTCTTCTTCTCCAACTCCGGCGAGGTGAGTTCCCTTGATCTTTTGGTTTCTTTGGCCCGAGACCCTTGGAAGTGTCCTCCTTATCACCTAAGGATTCTTTCCAACCCACCCACGAAATGGGAAAAGCTCCGGCCAAGTTGCACCGCCAAGAGCTCCGCCTCGGTCGTGTGACACAACGACTCGACTAAATGGGAAAATAAAATAATGGAAATAAACTGTAGGAAGAGAGCATCATCTCCACCAAATTTGGTGGAGTTTGATCAAGTAACCGTGTAGAAAACTCAAACCCTAAGTTTTGCGGGTTTCTTGCACCATGGCCGAGCCCTCACTCCGGCGCCGGCGTCGCTCCTCGCCACCGGGCTCATGGTTGGGAAGATTTCTGGGAGTAAGAGGAGTGTAACCATGCCTTTGCATGGCATCCATGCAGCCCCAATCAAGAGATGCCATGGATGACCCGAGCTTAAGCTCAAGTCGCGGTGGCCGACGTTCCGGCCGTCTTCGACGGGGATGACATGCCCATAAATGTTCCTTGGATCATTTAGATCCCAGCCATGCTATTGCATGAGCCCCATGCTGCCCCGAAGGAAATCCACCATTGTTGATGGTGAAGCTCAAAACCGAGCTTGCTCCGCCGCGCCGCCGCCGCCGTGCCCCGTCGCCCGGCATGGGTTCAGGTAAGTTCGTGGGGTGTTGTAGCACCTGTTGGTGCAAGTGGATGAGGCCCAGAACCTGCGGATGTGTAGTCACCATTTTCGAGGCTTAAGCCTCATCTTCCTCCTCAAGCCGCGGCCAATCCGAGAGATGAAGCTTGATCCAAGTTGCATGGAAATGTTTCTGCAACTTGGAGGAGCATTTCTCTCCATCTTAGGTGCTCCCAGGTGGCCTCTCTGCTGAGAACAAGCTCGGACAAGAGCTTAGTTAACTGTTTGCATAGTATGCCCACTAGGTGTTTGTGGAAATGCCTCAAAGAAGAAAAGTGTGGATTTAGGCCTTGAGCAGAATATGAAAGTTTCTCCACACTGTCCCCTGAGCTTAATGCTCACTTCAGACCAAAGGTTGTCGTGTGGGTGTGTGTGTGGGGCATTATCGAAAAGTTAGAGAGCAAGGTGTTTGGATCTGTGGATCCAGCAGTAACTGGGCTGCACCAAGGCAAGCCCTTGAGCCTCTGTGATGTCCTGAGCAAAATGCTCAAGTTAGTTTTGAAGTGGCACAAACAGAAAGAATAGTTTGAGCAAGTTAGAGCCTTATGATGGTTGAATGGCCATGGGTCTGTTTGGGGCAGTTTACGAAGTCGCGACAGTGAGCTCCTGGCTATTTTGGGGTCACTGGACACGATGCTCACCACAGTTTTCAGTTTGGTCGAGCCGAAGAAATAAAAATGCTATAAGCCTATGTTAGTATAGTAAGTATTGGCCCGAAGTTTTTCTCGGGTTCCGTGCTACTGCAAATTGGTGAGCACGGTGTCCAGCAAGTTGAGGGTCACCTACTGGAGGTGACGGTTCGTAAAAATAATGTCCCGATTAAGAGATCGAGCGAAAACGGCTCTCAAATTGCTATAAAGGTGCAATTTTTTTGAAACCCTAGGGGTCTAAACGCAATTGTAGCCTCATGTACTGTCTCGGGCAGTGTGTATATAATCTCTAAGCTTTTTGCTAGTGATCTGTTGGCTCTCGTTGAGCGGAAATTTGTAATCGGTCCGTAAATCGACAAAAATCATCGGTTTAACGGCGCCCCGGTGGCAATCGCGCAATTAGGGAAATTGCGGCGGTTCCACCTAGCCGTCTGTTGAGTCCCAGTAGAATCTGGTTGAGCCAGCGGCAAAGGGTCAAAGCCCGTGTCTCCCAGAAATTCAAATGAAATTTTCGGGAAGGGCATTTTGGTAATTATGCCAATATTTGATTAAAAGGTTGAGTTTAGCGATGTTAACTGACAGATGTTAGTGTCCCGAGGCTGCACGCCAGGTTTCGTTAGTTTCGGAAATCTAAAGTTATTTGTTCGGGCCAAAGTGGGCCGAACGGCGGATTTCCGGCGAGTCGCATAAGTCTGGAAAAGATACACATTTAGTGGTTAGAGAGTCAGTGGTTTGATTGTGAGAGTTTCCCTGATCAGTGTTCTTGATTCAGGTTGGCACGGTTTGGCTCTAGTCTTCGAGCATTCCGTTGGAGTTGTCAGATCGCCTGCAGACATGTGGGTTTATCTTCGGTCCGGGCTTTATCATCTCGGCCCTCTGGGATATCGTAATTGGTCGGACCCCTATTCTTGTGATAGCCTAGATTTCCTTGTTGAGCCTGCTCTTTTTATTGATCAGCATCACTTTTATATTGCTATATCTACTTGATTCATTGATTCTTATCAGTTATCTGATTATATGATGCCTTGCATTATTGATCTTAGTTGCTTCCAGATATCATGATTTTATTCTCGGACATTTGCCATGCCTGATTGGTCATTAGCTAGCTTGCATATTTATACCTGATTATCAGTACTTCCTGATTACATCTGATCCATGCTATAGTTGTTGTTGATTATATTCTGCATATGATGAGATTCAGTTGGCATTCTGTTGTTGCATCCCTTTGGGATTTTTCTGGCTTGTTGATTTCTTGAGTTGAGATTTTGTTGGCATTCTACTGTTGCATCCCAGTGGGGAATTTCCCGGCTTGTTGCTGATTACCCGGTCTGTGGACCGTGAGCTTGAGCATTTGCATGATTGATCGCCCGCACTGCTGTACTTGACGAACATCAGCGGAGTCATGACCCGTGTGGATGTTCTTTACCGGTAAAGTGGTTTGTTGAAAGACCCGTGACCCCCATGGGGGTATGTCAGCCAGGTTGGTGCCAGGTTGGGCAGTTTCCCTAAGGTCTTGTAGACCAATATGGTGGCTTTTGATTGGGTATTTTGTTATTCTACCATTGATGCATTGCTTGCCTGTTTATCATTATCATCTTATGATTCTCTCAGTTCTTGTATCAGCATGCTCTTATTATGATAGTTTAGTATCCTGATATGCTCTGCACTGTATCCATGATTATTCGGCGTTTTTTTCCCTGAGGTCTTGTAGACCAACATGGTGGCTTCGATTGGGTATTTGATTGTTCTACCATTGATTCATTGATTACCTACCAGCTTAGCATGCTTAGTCATTATACTCTTATGATTTCTCAGTTCTTGCTTTAGTATCTATATCAGCATGCTTCAGTAGTTCAGTACTTATTTATGCTCAGAATCATGATTATGCTTCCTGCCAGTATCTGCTTATGATATCTGCCTTACCTAATGACTCTTACTATCCGCTAGTTATTATATGCCAGTAGGTACGATTTGCTATTTCTCAGCTCGTCGTGCCCACTGGGATACACTGTCGATGTATCTCACACCCCCTGGGTGACCATTTTTCAGGTCGATCGGGTGTTGGGATGTCGGGACGTGTTGGTGAGATGCCGCGATAGATTTGACCCTGGACAGCCGTTTATCATGTCTATCAGTTTATTAAATTTTGTAATATAAATTGTGATAAGTTGTTGTAATATTTTAATTGTTTAATTGTTTAGTTGTACGTAGTTAGACTACTCTGGTATTGCTGTAAAGGCTTAGCCGTGCATATATAGAAAAGGCTCAATTCCAAGGGGAATTGGGAATTTTCTATATATGTGGCGGTCTGTCGCGCTCTAACTGGTTTTAAACTCTGATTTGAAAAAAAAAGAAAAAAAAATTAGACGCTGTTTTTCGAACTCGGGGCGTGACATTTTTGATTTTGGACAGGTCGGATTTTTGAGTTTGGGAAAATAGATTTTTATCCATCTTTTCCTTTCCCTGTGATGAGGGGTACAGCAGAGGGCTGCCCGTGCTGCGAGGAGCGCGCGCATAGCGCGGAGCCGCGACGGGGGCGCGGACTGGGTGCGCAGGAGGATTTCGGAGCGACGTCGGTTTTGACCGAGATCAGGTGGAGACCTTGCTTGAGACCATTGGAGTGCGCTGTGAGCTTCGGGGATTTTTCTGGGCGCGTGGCAGAGGTGCGCGCGCGAGGGGCCGAGGTGCTGTTTCCGGCGGTTTTTGACAGTGTGCAAGTTCGGCGTTTCACCGACTTCAGCGATACCTGCGGAAAGCAATCCAGGTGGGTTGGAAATTCTTCAAGATGTATGGAATGCCTTCTAATGCTATTGTATGCATGTTTAGCATGTCTAGCATACCTGTTTATTATAACTGGTAAATCTGATAGTTGCCTAGAGAATTGTAGAAAGACATTCATGAGCCCCAGACATTTTTAGCATGATCTAGAGATGACTTGACACTAGACTGCATGGTTAGTTGGCATTAGAATTGCATCTGAACCGTTTTAAAAATCACCGAGCTGGTTTTAAGGAAAACTAATTTTATAAATGGTTTTTAATTATTGCGAATGCCCAGAGGGGGTGGGATAGGTTCAGGATGCATGTATCCTCGTGCCTGGGGGCCGAGAGGATTTTTAGAGCTCTGTGAGATGAGTTTCTAGTGTCATGAGAGTTTGTTCATTGTTCCACTTCGGGGGCGGAAGCTACGGGCGGCTGTGCCTGCAGCCTGTTCTTGTGTGATCAGGGTTGTAGGTGGCAGTCTTCCGAAATTTCTGGGCCTCCCGTGCGAGAGATTGAGGATTTATTCCCTTGTTGGGTTGATTGGTTTACTCTAGATCATGAGTTGTGCATTAGCGGATTGAGTCGTGGAGAGTTTTCCGACTTAGCTATGAGAGTTTGGGCTTTGGCAGATTGAGTTGCGGAGAGTTTTCCGACTTAGCCATTGAGTTATGCATTATCAGATTGAGTCGGGGAAGGTTCCCCGACGTAGCTATTGGTTATTTGGGTTTTATCAGATCGGGTCGTAGAGGGTTCTCCGATTGATTATGTGATGAGTTGGGCATTTCCAGATTGAGTCGTGGAGTGTTTTCCGACCGAGTTATGATCATTTGGCATTTGAGTTTCCGATCTTTTTGATCGTGAATTTTAGCCTGCATGTGCCGCTTATTGAGCCAGATGAGACACGCTTGATACTCGGTGAGGTCGCTCCCCTCGAGTTGCCGCTCCAGATGCGATGATGATGATGATGATGATGAGGCTGCTTTGCGTGATATTGTGATAATCCGTTCGAGCACCCTACGTTGGAGTAGTAGGGGCGATCGGACACCCTACGTTGGAGTAGTAGGGTGTAGTAACCGAGAAACTCAAATTTGAATTTAAAGAATTTAAATGTGAGTGTGAATGAGGAAATGCAAAATTGAACCTAAGTGGTTGTATATCAGTGTGCAAATTGCACAATTTTCAGAGCACTATGTCTGCCTTTCAGATCTGAGTCCGATCTCGAAAATCTGAAATCACCAGTGTGACCGTCTCGTCGAATCGATTAAAAATAATATAAACTGGTCTTCGATCCGACGGTCGGATTGTCCAGAAATCAGCAAAGAAAACGGGCCCCACAACTTAAGTTGTGAATAGTAACCCCTGATTTTAATTCCCCTCTCGACCAGCGTCGGCCGTTTCGTCGTCTGGACCCCAGACATAGTAGTATTGTCACGCCCCAAGTTTTAAAAAAAATCCAGTCTAAATTTTTTTTTTTTATATATATAAATCAGAGTTTGCAAATCGGGCGTAACAGACCGCCACACATATAGGAAATCCCCTATCCCAATGGACAGAGTCTCTCCTATACATGCACGGCTAGGCGAATACAATAATCATCACTCAGAGAGCAATAAATATCTCAACTAAACAATAACTAATCAACAGGAATAATCCAAGATAACACATGCTAACATCAGTTTGAGACATCTAAATCAAATTGAAGCTGAAATACTATGAAATGATAATCAACTACTAATCATCGAGATCTCAATCACAGATATATCATTAGGGGGGCAGCTCTATCGTGACGGCCTCACTCGAACGTCCCGACATCCCAGCACCCGACCGACCTGAAAAATGGTCACCCAGGGGGTGTGAGATACACTGTACATGTATCCCAGTGGGCACGACGAGCCGAGAAATAGCTAATCGTACCTACTGGATACAATAATCTGCGGATAGTAATAATCGATGAGTAAAGCTGAAATAACAAATAATGTCTACTGAAAATCAAATAATCCACAGATAAAACTGAATAGGCAGATAATCAAGCATAAGGAATCTGCAGGTAATAAATACTGGAATCAGGGTATAACTGTAATAATCAAGTATAAGGAATCTGCATGTAATAAATACTGGAATCAGGGTATAACTGTAATAATCAAGTATAAGGAATCTGCAGGTAATAAATGCTGTAATCAGGGTATAATGGTAATAATCAAGCATAAGGGAACTGCAGATAAATAATGCTAGTAATCATGACATAACTGAAAAATCAAGCATAACTGAGCAGCAAAGGTACAAGCTGAAAATGATGCGTCAAAAATAGAAATCCAAGTATCCAATCATATGCCATTATTGGTCTCACAGAACCTCAGGCAATACCACCGATCAGCACCCCATCCGCTGGCAATAACCCGGCACTCACAGATGCAATCGGGCTCACGGGTCCCATCTCCAGACCACTTTACCGGTAAAGAACATCTACACGGGTCATGACTCCGCTGATGTTCGTGAAGTACAACAGTGCGTGGCAATCATAATGCTATGCTCAAGCTCATGGTCTAATGACCGGGTAGTCGGCAAACCTGCCGAGATCCCCTCAGGGAAGCAACTATCTGTCTGTATATCAATCATGGGTCGATCATGCATATCTAAATATATAAGCAAGTATCTCTGGATATAAATGCAGTATAACAAAGGGGCATATATGATAGAAATCAATAGGCGTGATCAGACCCTGAAAATCTACTGTACTGGGATATAAAAGCTGACGAGCAGGTATACATGATATGTCTAAGGAGATCAATGTCTATCAGGAAAGATCATATGGCATATAGGCAAAATCATCATGACTAAATCAAGAACAGACAAAATCATCAGGACTAAATCCAGAACAGGCAAAATCATCAGGACTAAATCAAGAATCGGCAAAATCATCATAGGTGACAGGAAATATCAGGCATAATCAGAATCATGACATCTATGTACTCAGATGTAAAAGCTGAAAAACAGGTGTACATAATATGTCTAAAGAGATCAATGTCTGTCAAGATAGGTCATATAACATATAGATAAAATCAGCAGGGCTAATCAAGAACAGGTGTCCGACTGGACTAAAGCAACCAGAGGGCCGAGAAGATAAAGCCCGGACCGAAGATAACCCACCTGAGTGTAGGCAGATCCTCGAACTCCCGCTCAGCTACTGGGAGGCTGGTGCCGAACAACTGGGCCCTGAATGAGAAGCTATAGTCAGTAATAGACTCACACATACCCATCCCGACGATACTACAATAGCGCAACGCTAACACGGGAAGCATAAGCCGATTTACGGAACAAGGTCCTATTCCCGATCAACGAGAGCCCACAGGACTCTAACAAAATATCTAGTAGGTGTGAAAACACTGTCTAAAGACAGCCCGTGTGTCCAATTTACATTTTGATCCATAATACATCTTAATTTGCATAAAAACACTAATATTATAGCTTGTTTTGACTCGTTCTTGGAATCCGGGAATCCAAAAGCCGTTCTGTAAATTTTGTCGCGTCCGTTACGACGAGACGAAGCTCGTGCTCACAAGCTTGGGCTGACACGAGGCCTGAGGGCAAAGTTGGCCCAACATTTTTTTGGTTCAATTTGCAACTATCTAAGAACTTGCTATTTACTTGACCAAATACATAGCTAACTGGAGCATGGTATTAAGCAAAAACTGAGAACAGTGGTGCTCACCTGTGGCGCGCCGGAGGGTGGCCGGAACAGTCGCCGGAGCAAGGTGGTGCACCAAACAATGCAAGCCAAGGCTCGGGTTGGGTTCTCTTGGAGCAAACCAGGCTCAGTCCTGTCATAGGGGTGAGCATCAGTTAGGGGTAGGTCAAGGAAGGTGGCTGGTGCAAGCTGGGTCGAGCTCCGGTGGCCGGAGGTGGCCGGAAGCCGATGTAGGGTGCAGCTCGGGTGCAACTGCAGAGGTCACCCTCTCAACATCAAAAACCCCATGCAACACCATAATCCATCTTAAGATGAGTTACTGAGCTTACCTGCAAGGTTGGCCGACGCCAGGAGGCGGCGGCGACGCGCGGCGGCGGAGCTCGGTGGAGCTCAAAGGCCATTAATGGCGGATTCCGGTCTAGTTCCCCTGGGCCGGTGCAACTTGGACCAAAAGCTCCCACTCGGTGCCAGGAAGCTTCTGGTGGCGATGGCCGGCGGCGCGGGTGAGTGGCGGCGCCGGGCGGCCAAGATCGGCCAAGGTAGAAGAGGACCGGACCTAGGGCAATCTCGCTCGGGCTCGATCCTCAACCGATGGTCCTCCGACTTCGTGGAGAGGTTGCAGTCGACGAGAGGAAGGGATCTATCGGTGCTGATCTTGAGTTCACCGGCCGGATGATGGCGGCGCTCCCAATCGGCTAAAATGATGATTCCGGCAGCCTGGGGCCCCCGCCGGCGATCGGGACGGCGGCAGCGGCTCGACCTGCACCCGGATGATCCCCTCGGTGTCAGTAACCCACTGGACATGCCCACGTGCCAATTCAAAGAGAAAAGTTCCAAGAACTCACCTCGCCGGAGCAATAATGGAGAAGAAGGCTCTCCACGGCGGTGCAAGGCGGAGTCCGACGTCGGGTTCACCTCGGCTCAGTCGCGGCCACACAAAGGAGCTCTTAGAAAAGGCTTGGTAGAAAAAGATGTCTTCTTGGTGCTCCCAACACCAAGGCTCGAGAAGAATAATATTCTTCTTATTTCTTCTTCTCCGGCGACAAAGCGGCGGCTGGTTCGCAACCTCCGATGGTTGCGGCAGAGGGAGAGGGGGCTGTTGGAGCTGGCGGCTGGGGCAAGGAGCTTCGGGGTTTAGGGTTTAAAGGAACCCTAACCCTAAATGCATATATGTATAGTAGATGCACAAATGCAATGTAGTCCCTCAATTTTTCATATTTGGAGCCCAGTCCCTCACAGCAGCTCCCTTTCAGATTTAAGTCCCTCACCCAAGAGAAGCACGCAAAACGGAGCATAAAATGTAGGGTGTTTTGCGCAAAATACTACATTTTTCACTATTTTTCACGCTTTTCGAGGCATTTTAGTCGTCGAAACGAAAAATGGACTTCGCCACGACGTCCAACACGTCGAAATCTATAAGGTAGCGATTTTTGTTTTTCGACGAAATGCCCGGATAAATTCTCGGTCCATGAGCACTGTCCAATTATACAGTTTATCACGCTTTTCGAGACTCCAGGGTCGTCAAACGGAAATTCCGTCAGCGCCGGCCATTGCGTTCAGATCGAATAAACCATTCAAATCGACTACCTGGATTGCTATGATCAGAGTCCAGGTAGCGAATTGGCTAACGTTGGCACTAAGGGGATTTAGAAATAGGGGTTACTATTCATCTACTGTTCACAGCATTATTCACTTAAGTCGCGGGTCCCGCCCGCTTCTTCGCTGATTTCTGGAGGATCCGACCGTTGGATCTGAATTTGCTTAATATCATTTTCGATCGGTTCGACGAGACGGTCGCACTGGTGATCTCGGATTTTCGAGATTAGGCTCGGATTGAAAGGCGATATTTCTGCCTCGTAAACTGTGTAATTTACACAGTGGCAAAAAGGTCAATAGTGCTATTAGTGGCATCCACATTTCAAAATCAACTCGAATTTCATTCTTTTTTCCCTTTTTATTTATTTATAATAAAATTCAAGTTTTTACAAGTATGAGTAGTCAATTCTAGCTATTTTCGACGTTCTGAGCGCAATGGCATTGACAGAATTCGCGTTTGGCGATTCTGGTGCATCGAAATGTGTGCGTTATTCTATAATAAACAGAACTTTATGGCCCGAGATTTTATTCGAGCACCAAATCAAACATGCAAATGCACTATCTGAAAGGTCTTGTAGAAACTCCAAATATTTTATTTTAATAAATAGAGTAAAAGTGAATTTTGAGCTGGTTTTGAATTTAAAAGACCTTTGTTGACCTATATGGTCAATCGCCAGTGTGCAAGTCGCACTATGCACTAGACAAAAAGGCTATTTTCCAATCTGGACGTAATCTTGGAAATCTGAGATGACCATTGTGATCGTCCCGTCGAACTGAGCGAGATTCATATTCTGCACTTTTCGATCTGACGGTCGGATCTTCCAGAAATCGATGAAGAAGCGGGCAAATAACTGCGACCAATGTAACAGTGCTCTGTGCACAGTGCACTTAAGTGAATTATTGTAGATGAACAGTTCATTAGCTCATATTTGGACATTTATATCATGCTTGCTCGATCACTACATTATACTTGCTTTTATTCAGAGATGCATATTCCTGATATTCCAGACTGCATGATATATGATTGATATATAGACACTTGCATCCCTGTGGGGATTTCCGGCATATTGCCGATTACCCGGTCTGTGGACCGTGAGATTTAGCATTCGCATTGTGATGATTGTTCACCTGCTGTTCGTTCGCGTACGCTGTGGGATTGATCCCCCACATTGCGTTCTTTACCGGTAAAGGGTCTGCTTGACCCGTGAGCTCGCCCCTCTTGCTGTATCACTGGGTACGGGGAGCCCCTCGGCTGTACCGATATGAGGAAACTCTCGGCTGTACCGTTTGGTACGAGGATCCTCTCGGCTATATCAATGGTGCGGGGTTGCGGTTCAGTTCTGCTAGGTGGAATCCAGTATGATTGTGATTGGCTTGGCATAGACATCTTCGCCTGAGGTCCCCGTGACCAACAGTGGCATCGGTTAGTATTTGCTGATTCTTTCGTTGATGCATAGCTTATATTGCTACATTCCGGCATGTTTTACTATTTATTTCTGTACCCATATCTGTTCAGTTATATTTGATTATCACCATGATTGATTCTGATATTTCAGTACCCACATCTGCTCAGTTGTATCGTGACTTATTGATTATTCAGCTTTACCTATTATTGATCTATTACTATCCGCAGATTATTGTATCCAGTAGGTACGATTAGCTATTTCTCGGCTCGTCGTGCCCACTGGGATACATGAACAGTGTATCTCACACCCCCTGGGTGACCATTTTTCAGGTCGTCGGGTGTTGGGATGTCGGGACACGTTGGTGAGACGATTGCGATAGTATCGACCCCTTTGTAGTCAGTATATTTCATTTTCCGCATTTCAGTTTAATTATTATAAATTGACTAGTTATGCATGCGTAGTTTAGACTACTCTGATATGGACTGATTATGATTAGCCGTGCATGTATAGGAAAGGCTCTGTCCAGTTGGGCAGGGAATTTACTATACATGTGGCGGTCTGTTACGCCCGGTTTGCGAACTCTGATTTAAAAAAAAAAAAAATTTAGCCTACTTTTCAAAACTCGGGGCGTGACAGGTCTCGACGAGCCGGACGTCGTGGCGAAGTCAGTTTCGCAATTCGATGATCAGGTTGTCTCGAAATACGTGAAAAGTGCCGAAAGAATTAATTATTTTGCAAGAAACCTAATGCTTCTTGGGCCTAAGCTTTTGGGGCTTTGGAGCTGGGCTCCTGCCAGCATTTGGAGCCCACGAATGGGTGCTGGGGAGCTGGGGAGGCAGCCATGGATGGTGGTGGTCAGAAATGGAATTTAATCCCATTAAACTACTTTGAATTCTTGGGGACTGTGGGGAGGAATCCGAGGGGCCATGGTTGGGTTCCGAGGTCCTCCACAATTCCCCTGTAACCCTAGCCTTAACCCGGGTGCTGGGGTGGCCGAAGGGACATCCCCCCCATTGTGAAGCAAACGGAGAGAGAGAGAGAGAGAGAGAGAGAGAGAGAGAGAGAGAGAGAGGAGAGGAGCAGGGACGAAGCCATAGTAGGGCCCAAGGTGGCCATGGCCCCCCTCAACATTTTAATATTGCTCAATAGTCCTTCATACTAATTTATCTATTTCTCTCTTTTAGAAAATAATGGCCCCCCTCAACTTTTTAATATTTATTTTTGTGCCAACATAATTTTTTTTTTATTTTTATATATTTTAAATAGATGAAAATATATTAGGAGTCTCGTACTTACAAGTTATTTGAAATACATATCTTAACTCCAAATTTTTATTTTATATTTTTTAAATTTCTAACTATTTTTGGTAAGCTATTTTATTTAACTAAATAAAATATTATACTAAATTTAATAGATCTTTTAGCTAAAGTCATTGATCTAATTGAATTACGGTTATATTTAGTTATATTTAGATGAATTACGGTTAACTAAATAAAAAATTCTAATTGAATTACAAGTTATTTGAAATACATATCTTAACTCCAAATTTTTTATTTCACATTTTTTAAAATTTCTAACTATTTTTGGTAAGCTATTTTATTTAACTAAATAAAATATTATACTAAATTTAATAGATCTCTTAGCTAAAGTTCTAATTGAATTACGGTTATATTTAGTAAAATTTTTACTTATTTGAATAAAATAATATAAATAAAATAATTAAATATTAAATATTTTTAAATTAAAAAAAATTAATATTTTTATATTAATTATTTAATTAATAAATTTTTTAAAAAATAATGATGTACTAAAATTTTTATTTGAATATATTTTGGCTCCCCTCATAATTAAATTCTGGGACTTCTGCTTGAAAGCGGCGACCGACAGGTATCGTGTCTCTCTCTTGCTGATCTTTAGATAGCAAATGTGAAGTGTCTGTAGATTTACCGTTTATTTCAGTATCGGGAGGCGGCATTTCTACACAATTGTCTGAATTAGGTTGCTCACACACAGATTAAAGCCTCTGACTGTATCTTGTTTTTGTTGGGTTTTAATTATTTTTTGTGATTTAAATCTTGTATTTTTGGCCTTTGGGCTTTTCTGGGCAGCCCAATATCAATGGGCTTTGCCTGGGAGCCCAAACCCTTTTCCCCTCTACATGTGATGTTTAGTCTCACATCGGAAATTCATCACATGTAGAGTGGGTTTATTTACTCCCTCTCTTGTGCATGTATTGGTTAGAAAGTGAGAGCAAGGCTTTTCCAATACACACACGGGCTGGGCCGGGCTTGCGCGTTTTTGACTTGGTCCATTTGACTTTTGCCTTTAATGCCTACATTGGGAATTTATTTCTCGGGCTACCCAAAGGCCTTCCTTGGGAAGGGCCTTTGTGGGCTGCCCAAGAAAAGACCCGTTGGAGCTTGTCTCCTGTGGGTTAGGGTTTTGGGCTCTTTAAAAGGAGAGCTTGTGAGCTAAGTAAAATACACAGCATCTACACTTAAGCTTAAAAATTTTCCTCTCTAATTTACAAATTTACACACTGTGATTTTCCTCTTTGAGTTTATATTTTTGCTGGATCTCTGAAAGTTGTTGGATTCGCTACGCACCATTCCGGAGTCGTTGCCGACGGGGTGGACAGTGGTCGTTGTATCGCTATGGGTGATTGCCGGAGCCTCGCACGTAGAGGGGCAATCTTGCTTCTAGGACAGTACTCACGCACGCCTCGACATTCACAGGCTTCATCTAAACTTTGTTTTATATTATTTTGAGTTTAAATTAAGTTTAAATTATTTAAAAGAATTATTTTGAAAAGATAAATTATTTCCAACAATCTAGAAGCAAGATCTAATTTATTTTATCTTTTCATATAATTAGTGAAATACTATTGCACTGTTAACTACAATAATATTGTGTACACTGTTGTTCATTCTAATATTGTGTTAATAATATTAGTACTGTTATTATTGTGATATAATATTGTTACTGTTATCATTGTAGTATTAATATACTTCGTAACTGTTAATGAACAATTTAAATAATTAATTATTCTAATACTATTTGCACAGTGAATAAGAAAATTTTTAATTAGTATAATAGTTGATCCACTGTTAGTATAGTTGTATTTTTTTTCTTGTCCGTATTGTGAACTAGCTAGTTATTTAATTATTTTTAATACTGTGTTAATATAGTGGATTAGATAAATACTGTTGATATATATATAACTGTAGTGCAACATAGTACAACTTGTGTACACTGTTTCTTTTATACTTCTCCTTTTACAGAGTTGCAAGTTTACTTTCTTAATTAATCTTTTTAATAATGTTTGTATTAATTAGAATAATATTGTGTTAACATAATTAATTAATCTACTCTTTTATACATATAACTGTTAGTATTTAATTGTTAGTATACTATTACGTTGACAGTATACTTCATAAAATCATTTTGTTAATTAAAATAGTATAATCTTTGTTAATTAAATTTTTAACCTGTTATCTGTTTCTCTAAAATTATTGTTGATTAAATTTAAACCTGTTAACTTAGATTAACTGTTTTAAATTTAGAATAATTTTGTGACATTATTTTAGATTATTGATTAAACAGATTTAATGGAGGATTCGTATTCGGCGAAACCTTTTACTTTTGATGGTCGTAATTTTAGAAGGTGGCAGAATCAAATGCGATTCTGGCTCACCACGCTGGGACTTGTTTCTGCCATCTCAGATCCTGTTGAAAATGGTAATGAAACTGCACCTGATGGTGCTATTCAGTCTGTGGCAAATCGCCCTCAGACTCGCAGCCAGTCTCAGAGTGCTCCTACTCCTCCTGGTGTTGCACCTGCACCTATACCTGTGCCTCCTACTGATCCTACTATGATTAATTATCATTGTCTGAACCGGATCCTTAGCACCCTATCTGATAAGCTTTATGACATTTACTGTAGTAATCAGACTGCTAGGGAACTCTGGATTTCCTTAGAACAAAAGTATGGCCAGATTGATCCTACTAAGAAGAGATACCAAGCTTCAGATTTGCTCAAGTTTAAATTGGTAGATAGTAAACCAATGTCTGACCAACTACAGGATTTTGAGTACATTATTGAGCAGCTTAGATCTAGTGGTATAGATCTAGATGAGAGTTTTCTAGTTGCCACTTTAATAGATAAGTTGCCTCCTTCCTGGTCTAGCCATGCCAATGATCTGAACCACAATCAAAGAGAACTTTCCCTGAATTTTGTCCTAAGATGTCTTAGGATAGAAGAAACCAACCGAGCTAGAGATAAGAAGCCTAGCGAGCCTTCTACCCAAGCCAACCTAGTAGAGAACCCGAAACCTAAGGGTAGAAATTTCCAACCCTTTAGAAACTTTAAGAAGAAGCCTTTCCAACATAGAAAGTTCAACCCAAACTTTAAGAAGCCTGCACCTAAGGGGAGTGGAGTGAATTCTGGATGCTTTGTGTGCGGGAAGACGAACCACTTTGCGAAGGACTGCTATTATCGCAAGACTCGGCCTTCCGCGCCAAAGAAGAAGGGAGTTCCTCCTGAGCGTCAGTTGAACATGTTGACTGATGTACCCAGCCCTTCTGACTCCACTATCAGGTTAGGAACTAGCTTACCCGAGGTTAACCTTGCTCTTAGTTCTTCTGATTGGTGGATTGACACTGGAGCAAATGTACATGCTTGCTCTGACCGTTCTTGGTTTTCCACTTATCAGGACTCAAGTGGAGGATCGGTGAACATGGGAAATGCAGCATCTTCGCGCGTGCTTGGGACCGGTCGAGTGGACCTGAAGTTGACCTCTGGGAAGACTCTTTCCTTGCACGGCGTGCATCATGTTCCTGATCTTAGGAAGAACTTGCTTAGTGCTTCTCTTTTAGTTCAGCAAGGTTTTAAGTTTGTTTTTGAATGTAATAGGGTAGTAATTACTAAAGGTGTGAATTTTATTGGGAAAGGTTTTTTGAGTAATGGTTTATTTAAGCTTTCTGTGATGACTTCTACTATTAATGAAAGTATGATTTTGAATGTTGTTTCATCTAATGTTTGGCATGAAAAATTGGGACATGTGAATTTTAATACTATTAAGAGATTAATGAATTTGGATTTAATTCCTAAGTCTGTTTCAAAAAATCATAGATGTGAAATATGTGTGCAAGAAAAGGAACCTAGAAGACCATTTAGATCTGTAGATAGAGATTCTGATCTGCTAGAACTTATTCACAGTGATGTTTGTGATGGATGTAGACCCAGTAGGGGTGGAAGCAAATATTTTGTAGCATTCATTGATGATCATTCGAAGTATTGTTATATTTATCTGATTAAGAATAAAGATGAAGTTTTGCATAAATTTAAGATTTATAAAGCTGAGGTTGAAAATCAATTGGATAAGAAAATTAAGATTTTAAGATCTGATCGAGAAGGTGAATATACATCAAATGAGATGACTGTTTTCTGTCAAGAATTTGGAATTGTACATCAAGTGACTGCACCTTATTCACCTCAATCTAATGGAGTAGCTGAAAGAAAAAATAGAACTTTGATGGATATGGTAAATTCGATGATTATTAGTTCTGGTGCACCCGAGAACTTGTGGGGTGAAGCTTTGATGACTGCTTGTGTAATTCTTAATAGAATTCCCCACAAGAGCTCTTCTGTATCTTCTTATGAAATTTGGAAGGGTAGGAAACCTAATATGAATTATTTTAAAGTGTGGGGTTGCCTAGCTAAAGTAAAGATTCCTGAAAATAAGAAGAGAAAGATTGGTCCTAAAACTGTGGATACTGTTTTCTTAGGCTATGCAGATGGTAGTAATGCTAATAGATTCTTGGTGGTAAATTCTGAGGTTAATGAGATTTCTAACAATACAATTATTGAAGCTAGAGATGCAGTATACTTTGAGGATATCTTTCCTTTTAGAACTAGAGTAGATAGACCTGTTCCTGTTGAGACTATAGGTGGATCTAGTAGACCCAGCACTAATGAACCTATAGAAGAGTCTGAACCTAGGAGAAGTAAGCGTCCTAGGATTGAGAAGACTTTTGGTGATGATTTCTGTGTCCTTCTTGTAGAAGATACCCCTTCCACCTTGTTACGGCTTTTTGTGTTGGCATATTTCGTGAGTTGAGTAGTTGAGTTGTTGAGTTGAGTCGGAGTCTTGAAGTGATCAAATTGTCAATCAGCAATCGAAGACTTAGAGAAGATTCAACAAGATCTCAAGTTGACACTCAGTGTTTTGAGTCTTGAAGATTGAAGTAGAAGAATTGTGGATCAATTACATCAATCTTAAGGAAAATGGATTCGGATTGATCAGGTACGTTTAACTAAATAATTATGGTGATCCGAATACATTTGAGTGGTTTAGAAACACTTGGATAAGTTTTCATTGCTTAAAAATCAAAAACTGGACAAATTGGATGTTTCAGAATTTCTGATCCTGAACCGATTCGGATCAGAATTCCGATCCGGATCAGAATTCCGATCCGGATCCCGAACCTTGTTTTTTCAGGAATTGCTGAAAAAAGACGACGATCAGGATCGCCGTAAATCCGATCCGGATCGTCGTGCGGGAAAATTTCTGTTAAGCCAGATTTTGATGCTTATCTCTTTCCAAAGGTTTCTAAACTATAAATAGACATTTAGGGTTTCTTAAAAACTACCGATTAATTAATTAAACACTTGAGAGCAACCCTAGAGGCTAGGTTTTTATCGTTCTTCTTTATAGCCTCTTTTAGGTCAATTCGACAGTTCTTTCAAGAACATATCTTTTGTCGAATTGATCTAATCTTTGCTTAGAGATTTCTTCTACGGTTCCTCAATGAGAATCTAAGCAAAGGATCACCATCGAAGCCAATATTCTTACCGGCTGAGTTTGCGTCGTGGATTCGACGTGGCATTGTGGATTCGGTGTGCTAAAGGCATTTCGTGGATTCGAAACGTGTGCTCGTGGATTCGAGTGGCGTTCGTGGATTCGAACGTGTGCAGTGGACGTGCAATCGGTGAGCGCAAGGTCCGAAGAAGTTGAAGGAGGGGTTTGAGTCCGTGGAGTCGGTAATCACCTTGTTATTCTTCTTTTCTTAGTGGATTGTTATTGCGTGTTGGTCCCGTGGTTTTTCTCCTGGATTGGAGTTTCCACGTATATCTCGGTGTGCTATTTTTATTTTCTGCATTGGTTTTTATTTTGCACTGAGATTGGTTTTATAAGTATTACACCTATTCACCCCCCCTCTAGTTGTTTGATAGTACCTATTTAGATCCTTGTGGATCCATAAAAACCTACAATTGGTATCAGAGCGGGTTTTAGGTTTATCTATCATGTCGGGTGAAAGTGGTAATATTTATAGACCTCCTCTTTTTGATGGGACTAATTATGCTTATTGGAAAGTGCGGATGAGAGCGTTTCTCATCTCAATTGATGAGCGGGTATGGCAAACCGTGGAATACGGTTGGGTGCATCCTGTTGAGGAAGTAGGAAATTCTACTACCCCAAAACCTCGCTCTAGATGGTCCAAAGAGGAAATTGAAAGATCTTCTTACAATGGGAAAGGTATGAACGCTTTATATAATTCTCTTTCCTCGACTGAGTTCACAAGAATTTCCGCGTGTGAAACCGCGAAGGAAATTTGGGATATTCTCAAAATTACACATGAAGGTACTAATCTTGTAAAAATTCAAAAGCTCCAGATGCTTACAAGTCAGTTTTCCTCTATTCATATGGAAGAGCATGAATTGTTTATAGATTATTACACTAGACTTCAAGATGTAATTAATACATGTGCTAATTTAGGAGAAAAGATCCCGGAGTCGAAAATTGTAAGAAAGATACTTTGGACTCTTCCGGAACGGTTTAGGGCAAAGGTTACCGCCATTGAAACCGTTAGTCATCCGGATGAGATGAGTGTAGAGGAATTAGTAGGTGCTTTGCAAACTTATGAAATGACTTTTCCTACTAATCAAGTTTCTTCCAAGTCTTCTTCTAAGCTTACAGGTATTGCATTCAAATCAACAAAGGAAGAAGATAGTGAATCGAGTTCCGACGATGAAATCTCGTTTGCCGATTTTGAAGAACAATTGGCGCGGATCGTAAAGAAATTTCGTCGGAAATTTTGGAAGAATCGAACCGATGGATCTACATCCACGAAACCATCTAAAGGATCATCGGGTTCTAAATCCCTAACCTCAAAAGCTCTGCAAAACCTTCTAAGGAAAAAGATGAATTCGAAGGGGAAATCCAATGTTATAGATGCAAAGGCTACGGCCATATTTCAACGGATTGTCCTTCTCCGAAATCATATAAAAAGAAGGCTTTGCAAGCGAAAACTTGGGACGATTCTACTTCTAATGAATCGACCTCAAGTAAAGAGGAAAAAGTCGTTGCTTTTCATGCCTCTCAAATTCCCTCTTCTAATTTGTGCTTATCATCTTTAGTCACTGACTCTACTCCTTTGATTTTGTATGAAACATCAACAACCGGCGGAGAGTCATCAAGTGAGGGGGAGTCGGACGAAGAAGAACTCGTTGAGTCATATCAACAACTTCTTACGGAATCAAAGAAGATGGCCAAACATATTAAGAAGTTGAGGAAGCAACGACTTGAAGTTCAAGACGAGAATCAAGCTTTAAAGATAAAACTTCATGATCTCTGTGAGGACCCGAATCCCCGCTTAAGGGTTATTGTTGGATTAGTGTCTTCGGGAGGTGTTTGTGCACGTGTCGGGCCCAAGTTATTGGATTTCTGGAGTAATTGGAGCAAGAATTGCTTGTCAGGAAGCCCATATTGGATGATTGAGATTTGTGCGCGCTTATTGGAACCAAGAAAGTGACCCGGCACGAAAAAGGATCAAGTTTACATTTTCGGGAATTTTTGGGAAATTTTAGAAGTGGAATTTGGCCAATCGGGCATCGGATATAAATTCAGCGCGTGAAAACGGTCAAGATGGACTATTTACTTGAACTTTTCGGAGCCCGGATGCGAAAACACGTTTTTCGAGGCAAGGGTTACTGTTCCGGCGGCCGGAGCGGCGGCGGAGCGCGGCGGCTGGCGGCGGCACAGGCGCGCGGTCCACCACGGGAGTCGTGCACCGGGCGCGGGCCACGTGGCGCGCTCCGGTTGGCCGGCGCAGCAGGCGCGGTCCATGGACCTTGGCGGGGTGCACGGTGGACCGTGGTCATGCCACGTGGCGTGCTGGCATTGGCCGGTCTTGGTGCGCGCGGTCCACGCAGTGGCGCGGGTGTACGGTGGACCAGGGGTGGACACGTGGCATCACGGGGTTGGGTGGTGTTGTGCGCGCGGTCCACGGTGTGGGGAGTGGGTACCTCGGGAAGTGTGCCCGACAGGCGCGCGTGGGCGCGCGTGGGGCGCGACGTGGGGCACGTTGACCCGCGCTTCCCGCTCGTGGGTGCCACGCGTCAGCCTCTGCTTCGGCCACGTGGCGCAACGCGGTTGGCCCTTTTGGCTGTCGCCTGTTCGGGGGGCTACGTGGAGGCCTGGGAGGTTTTCGGGCGTGAACAGTAACCGGCCGGGCCCGTTACTGTAGCAGCCCGGAAGTACCGTGCGCCCGAATTTTTGGGCCAAAAGTCCAAAAATGCAGATTTCGGGCTGGGCCTATAAATAGCCGGCTTTCTGGGGCTTTTTTCCCCCTTTCCCGAGCTCCCATGCCCTTGGCCCCTTTAGTAAAGTTGTAGATCTTTGTGTTGCGCATCTTCTGGCAGAGGCCCGAAATTTTTGGAAGCCGCGACATCGACGACTTCGGCATCGGAGCGCAGTGCGACGATTTTCAGTTGGAGGCCCGTTTCCGTCGCACTTCAGTCTGAGAGGTCTACAGAGCTACCCCGACAATATTTTTGGACGATTTTCACGGCGTTAGAATCACGAGAGGTACTCTGTCGATTTCCGTATTGATCGCTTCATCTCGTTTGGGGTTTTTGACACGAATCCCGAGGAGTTCTGAACCCCCTTTTTTCTGTTGGAGTTTTTGGATAGTAAGGCCTTCGCAGATTTTTCTCTCCTCATCCGGACATCGGAATTCGACGATTCAAGGCTCTATCGACATCTACTCTTCGCGAGGATCGCCGTCATATTTTTATTGGAATTTTCGGAGATTGTTTTACAGGTGAAAATTTCGCTTTAATGGGACTGTTCACAGCAGATTTGTGGAACTTGGAATTTTATGGAATTAATGTAACTTTGGGTGGTATTTTTGTACCCAGGATGCTTTGAACACTACTTTGGTACTGCTGGCTTGGTGATTGTGCTCGTATATCTGTTTCTGGGCTTTCTTTGCTGTACGACCCTGGACAGTTGTGCACCTTGAGGTGGGTGGCCCTGTCTCCAAGAATGATGGAATGTGCATTAAATCTGCTATAGTAGGACCATGCATAATAGTGATATTCCTATGTAGCATGCTAGAATGTGATAGCTGTTGATTCTAGAGTTATATGATGATCATGCGATCTCTTGTTCCTACTCTGTAAAATTGTCATTTTTATCTTGGAATTTGACCTAGCACCCCCGTCATATGCAGCATGTGCAGCCAGACTGTAGAAAACTTCAACTTGGGCTAGGTTCATACTGCTTTAGACATCCACACTTCTTTTCTTTCCTGGACATAGTGTTTTACTCGCCCGGGTAGTGGGCTGAGTGGTCGGGTTTCTTTTAGTGTGGGATGCATTTTACACTCGTGCTTGGGAGCAGAGTGGAGTCTGGTAGATATAGTTGATCGTTCATCTGTGGCGTGAGCCGTTGGTAGACGGCGGTCCCGAGATGTTTTGGTTTCTTGTTTAATTATCGCCACTGTGTCAGTGGCAGCTTTGTACCAGTGATAGCAGGACCTTGAACCCATAACTATTTTTGGACACACATATGATTTTAGTCAACCAATGTTTTCTTCCAAGCATCGTGGAGTCGCCGAGTCTGTTCTTGTTTGATTGGACAAAGGCATTAGCTCTACGAGGCTTGGATATAAAGCTTGTTTTCAATTGTTTTCCTAAAAAGAAATAAAAATTATTAAATATGGATTTCTTTCAGATCAAATGGCTTTCAATAAGAAATATCACCTTTTTCCGACAAATTTAACCATCCGAGATGGTTCGAGTGGTCTGGGTTCCAAGGTCTGCCCTTTTTTCTTCGGGACGAGAACAACGAGAGGCTATGCCTAGAGCCTGTTCTTGTTTGATTAGGGTTGTAGGTTCTAGTCTTCCGGGGTTCCCGGACCCTTTATTGTTTCTGTTGTGGAGTTATCCTGTCAGTGATGCCTATTTTAGGGAGCCGTTGGGTTGACAGCGGTCCCGACTGTCGAGTGTTCCTTGTTGCTCGGGTTAGAGAGCAGGGATGGGGGGGATAGTATAGCTATATTGTTGAGTCGGGTGGGATTGCACCAGATTATCGACTCGGGTTAATTTTTCGGTAACCGCGAACTGTGGGCGGTTTGACCGATTAGTGTTATACATCAGTTGGGGCTGGGTTTTTGCATTGTGGATTGAGTGAGTCTCCACTTTGAGCATAGTGTCGACTTTTGCCCGATTGACTGAGATGCATGACAGAACTGTTGGATATGGGTTACTTATGGACTCGAGCGGGTCGCTCCCCTCGAGTGCCACTCCGGAGTAGGCGAGACCGGGTTGTTGTAACCGGCGTTGAGATTGAGTTTTAGACCGGGTTGTTGTAACCGGCATGAGATTGAGTTCTTCTATCGTGACTTGTCGACGCCGCCCCTCTGGCTGGCCCAGATGTGGCAATCATGGACACCCTACGGTAGACCGTCCTGTTGAGGATGTGCAGCAGTAAGTGGGCGCAGGTTTGACTGGACCCTATGTGGCAGTCAATATAGTTTTGGGTTACTGTACCTGAGAGTTAATAGATGCATCATGTTATCATCTGTTCTACTTTTTGAGCATCTAGATAGGGGCATAGTAGCTGTAGAGTTATTCATTTCCGGCTCTTTCCTTCAGTATTTCATTTATTACCTTATGCCTCTAGTAGACTTAGTGGGCAGACCGTTGGCCTTGTTGACGGCACCCACTGAGAACTACTGTGGGATGTAGTTCTCACACCCGTCGTGGTGTATTTTCCCCAGGGACTTCTACTCCTGTTCCTGCTGTTCCAGCTGCTGTTTCTTCAGAGCGAGGTAAGGGAGTCGCGAGCTAGTTCCCTACCAGACGTCGTCGTCCAGAGAGTAGATGTACCCACTTTTTTACATTTTGAGAGTTACTTGTTGTTGAGAGACCTTGTAGTGAGGTATAGAGTTGTACTTTTATTCAGAGATGAGCGACTTTTGTACTTGTGGTGAGGACTTGGAGTTGTATATATTTTATTTTTAGCAGTTACTTCCAGCTTGATATCTGTTTAGTATAGCAGCTTTCTTTTGCAGGTAGACGCTTCGTCTATACGGGGTTCACCGTATGGGCGGCGGATCTGTTGGCGAGCCCGGGTCGCAGTTTCGGCCCGGGGCATGACAGATAGAGTGGTACCGGAGCCTAGGTTGTAGGTCATTGAGGGCTTAGAAACCCTAGGCTTGTGGTTGGACATTAGGATGACTACGTGAGAGTCGTGACTGTTAGCGAAAGTCCTGATTGAGTTGTATACCTCTCCCAAGGGATGGGATGAGTGATTGGCATGTTTATTCTCCTAAGCGATTATGTTGGCTGCAGACAACATAATGCTATGGAATGGATGACATGTCTTAGACTTTCGCTGGATTGGGTCGTATGTTGTTTGGTGCTGTCCTGATGTTTGCATGTGGATTGTAGGTAGGTACGATGCCTCCCCGACGCAGGATGCAGACACGTTCTCAGGCCTCCTCCTCCCTTGAGCCAGAGCAGGAGGAGTCAGCATAGGGTCAGCGGAGTGAGGGTGCAGGAGCTTCGGGCTCAGATGGCCCATTTGACAGGGACTCTCCGGCGCCAGGAGGAGATTTCACGGCGCCAGGAGGAGACCGTGGACCGGATGATCCGTATGATGGAGCAGAGGGCGCAGTCAGCTGTAGCACGCCCTGAGAGTTTCCCCGCACCTTCTTCGCCAGCTGTGGCACCCCCAGTTGTATCGGCAGCTTAGGCACCACCTATTGCACCGGTTACCGTGGGGCAGCCGTCCGGGCGGCAGGACAATTGACCCCTACAGAGCAGCGTGAGGTGGTGGATCTATTGATGAGGTTCCGCCAGTTCGATCCACCCCGTCTTTCTGGATTGAGTGTAGAGCCGTGGGAGGCTGAGACTTGGATCACGGCCATGGAGCGCCATTTCGAGAGCTTATTTATTAAGGAGAGGTTTCGAGTCCTGTTGGCCACTCACTTCTTGGAAAGTAACGCCGAGGCTTGGTGGCGGCGTGTGCGACCTGCTGGACCGCCTGGGGTGCAGCTTCTCTCTTGGGCCGAGTTTCGCAGTCTATTTCTTGGAGCCTTTTTCCCAGAGAGCGTCAGGCAGGGGTTAGAGGAGCGACTGAAGAATCTCCGTCAGGGAGATCGGCCCGTGCATGAATACATCGCAGACTTCAACCAGTTGTTGGCCTGTGTTCCGTACTCAGCCAGGGACGAGGCGCATCGGATTATATGTTTGAGCGGGGTTTGCGGCGGGAGATTATCAGCTCATCCGTTCGCACAGATTGCAGACGTTGGATGCATCTATGGAGCAGGCACTTTACGTTGAGTGCGGAGAGGCGGTGATGGATGAGGTGGTTCCAGCTCCTGCAGTATGATTCCAGGGGCGAAGCGCCCAGCACCGGTTGATGAGGGACAGACGAGTCGGCAGGCACCTTCGAGACTTCCCCGACCTCACCCTGAGGGTCGTGGGTTTCAGAGGCGCCAGAGATCTGGTGGGCCCCCGCACCAGCCGCAGTATCAGCAGCGACAGCAGTTTCAGCAGCAGTATCGGCAGCAGCGACAGGAGCGGGTGTGTCATCTGTGGCGGCCCTCACCCACCGTCGCAGTGTGACCTAAGACAGGGACGGTGTTTCCTTTGTGGAGAGTTGGGACAATTTCGGGCAGCTTGTCCCCGAGCCATTCTGTCAATGCTACCCCCTTGCTGTAGCACCCCCCTTGCCTGTTCAGGAAGCGGAGGCCCCTCCGATGTACCGTCAGACAGAGTGGGGTACGACGTCGGGACAGACGGGACGACGGTCTGCAGCACCCCAGTGGACGGGTATACGCAGCTCTGGTGGAGGGCACCTCGACAGCAGATCATATCGCCGCAGGTATGACTTTATTTTCTGTCAGCTTAATTGAGCTTTTTGGATACCGCTGCATCCTTCTGCACATGTTAGTAGGGCATTTGCATCTCTGCATGGTTAGGGGATAGGGAATTTGCTACAGGTAATTGTAATTGGATCCTTCGCAGTATCCTGCGAGCAAAGGAGGATTGTGGGGCATGGCCAGGACAGCTGAGACTTTGGGGAGTACACTGGCAGTAGTGACGGTTCAGTTACAGTTCCACGACTCAGATTGAGCACACGAAATGGACCAGCTGGTGCGGTTTCATGCAATGATTGATTGTGGATGAGAACAGTGACCTTCCCGCGAGTTGGACAATGGGAGATCAGTTCCACAGGTCACCGAGGCATCCTTCCTGCAGCAGTGGCTTCAGCGGTTTCGGGTTAGGTGCTACTTGTTGAGCGTAGGTGACGCCTAGACTTGAGGTTATGTCTCTAGGGGTCTCGGATAGGGTTGTGTATTTCTTTTTAGGGGCACGGATAGACCGTAGCTACCGTTTCTGTTGCACAGCAGGAACGGCATCAACGCTTCTCTCCCTTTTTCTTACCTTTGTGCTGAATTTTGCGAACATGACGAAAGATTCGGAAGGCTACTCCAGAAATGGAGACGGTGCTCGAACCTGTTCTTGTTTGATTGGGGCGAGGGCACTGGTCTTTCGAACTTTCGAACTTTTCGCTAATTCGGTTGTTTTCTAAGTTGGAGAGTTGGGGGTTGATGCTTTCCTGCTGGTGGGCCCTTACCCTTTCTTGTTAATTGTGTGACGTGATTCGTGTAGTTTGGACGCATATGGTTGGCTGTTCTTCCTCGTTCCCCAGTATTTGGAATTTCTGAGGTTTATCCAGCTGTTGGACTCGCTTGTGGAGAGTGTGTAGCGACTGGGGAGTTGGAACGGTGTTGTTGGATGGTTACCCTTGGCTTTGAACTCCCTTTTGAGCCGTGGTTTGTTTCGAGGATGAAACTTTCTTTTAGTGGGGGAGGATGTGAGGACCTGAATCCCCGCTTAAGGGTTATTGTTGATTTAGTGTCTTCGGGAGGTGTTTGTGCACGTGTCGGGCCCAAGTTATTGGATTTCTGGAGTAATTGGAGCAAGAATTGCGTATCAGGAAGCCCATATTGGATGATTGAGATTTGTGCGCGCTTATTGGAACCAAGAAAGTGACCCGGCACGAAAAAAGATCAAGTTTACTTTTCCGAGAATTTTGGGAAATTTTAGAAGTGGAATTTGGCCAATCGGGCATCGGATTTAGATTCAGCGCGCGAAAACGGTCAAGATGGACTATTTACTTGAATTTTCGGAGCCCGAATGCGGAAAACACATTTTTCGAGGCAAGGGTTACTGTTCCGGCGGCCGGAGCGGCGCCGGCGCCGGCGGAGCGCGGCGGCTGGCGGCGGCACAGGCGCGCGGTCCACCGCGGGAGTCGTGCACCGGGCGCGGGCCACGTGGCGCGCTCCGGTTGGCCGGCGCAGCAGGCGCGGTCCATGGACCTTGGCGGGGTGCACGGTGGACCGTGGTCATGCCACGTGGGTGCTGGCATTGGTCGGTCTTGGTGCGCGCGGTCCACGCAGTGGCGCGGGGTGTACGGTGGACCAGGGGTGGACACGTGGCATCACGGGGGTGGGTGGTGTTGTGCGCGCGGTCCACGGTGTGGGAAGTGGGTACCTCGGGAAGTGTGCCCGACAGGCACGCGTGGGCGCGTAGGGCGCGACGTGGGCGCGTTGACCCCGCGCTTCCCGCTCGTGGTGCCACGCGTCAGCCTTGCTTCGGCCACGTGGCGCAACACGGTTGGCCCTTTGGCTGTCGCCTGTTCGGGGGGCTACGTGGAGGCCTGGGAGGTTTCCGGGCGTGAACAGTAACGGGCGGGCCCGTTACTGTAGCAGCCCGGAAGTACCCGGCGCCCGAATTTTGGGCCAAAAGTCCAAAAATGCAGATTTCGGGCTGGGCCTATAAATAGCCGGCTTGCTGGGGCTTTTTGCCCCTTTCCCAAGCTCCCCTGCCCTGGGCCCCTTTAGCAAAGTTGTAGATCTTTGTGTCGCGCATCTTCTGGCAGAGGCTGGAATTTTTGGAAGCCGCGACATCGACGACTTCGGCATCGGAGCGCAGTGCGACGATTTCAGTTGGAGGCCCGTTTCCTTCGCACTTCTTTCTGAGAGGTCTACAGAGCTACCCCGACTGTATTTTTGGACGATTTTCACGGCGTTAGAATCACGAGATGTACGCTGTCGATTTCCGTACTGATTGCTTCATCTCGTTTGGGGTTTTTGACACGAATCCCGAGGAGTTTCTGAACCCCTTTTTCTGTTGGAGTTTTTGGACAGCAAGGCCTTCGCGGATTTTTATCTCCTCATCCGGACATCGGAATTCGACGATTCAAGGCTCTATCAACATCTACTCTTCGCGAGGATCGCCGTTATATTTTTATTGGAATTTTCGGAGATTGTTTTACAGGTGAAAATTCGCTTTAAGGGGACTGTTCACAGCAGATTTGTGGAACTTGGAATTTTATGGAATTAATGTAACTTTGGGTGGTATTTTTGTACCCAAGATGCTTTGAACACTACTTTGGTACTGCTGGCTTGGTGATTGTGCTCGTATATCTGTTCTGGGCTTTCTTTGCTGTACGACCCTGGACAGTTGTGCACCTTCAGGTGGGTGGCCCTGTCTCCAAGAATGATGGAATGTGCATTAAATCTGCTATAGTAGGACCATGCATAATACTGATATCCTATGTAGCATGCTAGAATGTGTAGCTGTTGATTCTAGAGTTATATGATGATAATCTATATGATCATGCGATCTCTTGTTCCTACTCTGTAAAATTATCATTTTTATCTTGGAATTTGACCTAGCACCCCCGTCATATGCAGCATGTGCAGCCAGACTGTAGAAAACTTCAACTTGGGCTAGGTTCATACTGCTTTAGACATCCACACATTCTTTCTTTCCTGGACATAGTGTTTTACTCGCCCGGTAGTGGGCCGAGTGGTCGGTTTCTTTTAGTGTGGGATGCATTTTACACTCGTGCTTGGGAGCAAAGTGGAGTCTGGTAGATATAGTTGATCGTCATCTGTGCGGGAGCCGTTGTAGACGGCGGTCCCGAGATGTTTTGGTTTCTTGTTTAATTGTCGCCACTGTGTCAGTGGCAGCTTTGTACCAGTGATAGCAGGACCTTGAACCCATAACTATTTTTGGACACACATGATTTAGTCAACCAATGTTTTCTTCCGAGCATCGTGGAGTCGCCGAGTCTGTTCTTGTTTGATTGGACAAAGGCATTAGCTCTACGAGGCTTGGATATAAAGCTTGTTTTCAATTGTTTTCCTAAAAAGAACTAAAAATCATTAAATATGGATTTCTTTCAGATCAAATGGCTTTCAATAAGAAATATCACCTTTTTCGACAAATTTAAACCACCGAGATGGTTCGAGTGGTCTGGGTTCCAAGGTCTGCCCTTTTTCTTTGGGATGAGAACAACGAGCGGGCTATGCCTTGAGCCTGTTCTTATTTGATTAGGGTTGTAGGTTCTAGTCTTCCGGGGTTCCCGGACCCTTTATTGTTTCTGTTGTGGAGTTATCCTATCAGTGATGCCTGTTTTAGGGAGCCGTTGGGTTGACAGCGGTCCCGACTGTCGCGTGTTCCTTGTTGCTCGGGTTAGAGAGCAGGGATGGGGGGGATAGTATAGCTATATTGTTGAGTCGGGTGGGATTGCACCAGATTATCGACTCGGGTTAATTTTCGGTAACCGCGAACTGTGGGCGGTTGACCGATTAGTGTTATACATCAGTTGGGGCTGGGTTTTTGCATTGTGGATTGAGTGAGTCTCCACTTTGAGCATAGTGTCGACTTTTGCCCGATTGACTGAGATGCATGACAGAACTGTTGGACATGGGTTACTTATGGACTCGAGCGGGTCGCTCCCCTCGAGTGCCACCGGAGTAGGCGAGACAGGGTTGTTGTAACCGGCGTTGAGATGAGCTTTAGACCGGGTTGTTGTAACCGGCGTTGAGATTGAGCTTTAGACCGGGTTGTTGTAACCGACGTGAGATTGAGTTCTTCTATCGTGACTTGTCGACGCCGCTGTTGGGTGTATATAATACGGATCTAAATAGGGGAAGAAACACCTAGAGGGGGGTGAATAGGTGTAAACGTATAAACACTCCAAAAATCGTTGCGATAAAACCCAATGCGGAAAATAAAATAACACGCAAGATTTTTACGTGGAAAACTCCATCACCGGAGTAAAAAAACCACGGGACCGATAACACGGCAGAAAATCCACTAGAATTAAAACACGTACAAGGTGATTTACCGTACACACTTACGACTCAACCTTTTCCATACGCTCCTAGAGGATCTTCTCCGCTCGCTCCAGACGCTTCTCGAATCCACGATCTGCGCCCAACGCCGAATCCACGGCGTCCAACGTCGAATCCACGACGTCCGACCGAATCCACGGTCTTCACCCAATAGCACCGTTCGAATCCACGAACGTGCCTCGCTCCGAATCCACGAGAGCGATTGAACCTTGAATCCACAAGGACACGCGAATCCACGCGCCGATTTTTGGGGAAATCGTTGTTTTTGGGTGGTGATGATCCGCCGAATACTTAGATCAAAGATAGATCGGAAATACCATCTAAGTATTCATTAGTTTGATTCAACTCAAGATGTGAGTATGAAAACCTAGAATCAAACTAATCAATATAGATGAAGAAACATAGAGTATTCTCTAATGATTTCCTTTCTTCTCTATATGTGGATCTATAGCCGTATAAGATGATACAAGAAAATGACGGCTATGTGGATTCGCCTAGAAAGAAAGACATAGGGTGTATTTATAGGTTAGAAACCCTAGGAAGGAGATAAGAATCAAAACCAACCATTTCTGGATTTTTACGGACGGCGATCCGGATCGTGATAACTAGGATCCGGATCGTCATAACAAAACAGCCAATCCAGAAAAACGAAGGTTCGGGATCCGGATCATGTGACTACGATCCGGATCGTTCATACAGTTCACCAAACATCAACGTTCGGGATCCGGATTGCGAAGCAAGATCCGGATCGTTCAAGGTAGATGGTAACTCAACGTTCGGGATCCGGATCAAGAGACTACGATCCGGATTGCGACGATGTATGAACGAACCACCTTCGGGATCCGGATCGAACAACCTGATCCGGATCCTGAACATGTCCCAAGTCCAGTTTTTGATTTTTATGCAATGAAAGATTCTTCCAAGTGTTTCTACACTACAAGAAGTATTCGGATCACACAAATTCTTTAGTTAAACATACCTGATCCTTTTGAATTCTTCTTTCTTGAGATTGAGTTAAATGATCCAACTTTCTTCACCTTCAATCTTCAAGACTTGAGACTTTCACGAAACTACGCCAACTCAAATTCCGTAACAATCTCCCCCTTTGGCGGTTTCGTGACAAAACATAGATCCACTAAAGAAAATTCAAAAAGATATTTTTGTTGCTATCACCATACAACAAAAATTTACAATGGAGATCCAAAATACAATAATGAGTTAAACCTAAAACAGACTCTAGACTTAGACATCTGTACTCTCTGCAAAAAGAAATCATTCTTGACAAAAGAAATCGTTAGATACCTCAAGAATTTGTATCATTCAAAAAACACAAACAGAGATGAAGTTAAATCATTTATACTTACATGACATTTATTCAGATATGTAAACTGATCATAGTTAAATAAACACCAACATATCCTTTGCACGTAAAAACCAAATGTCATGAACATTTGTGACAAATTTATATATATATAGATATGTAATTGATCAGAGTTAAGAACCAACATATCTTCTATGCAATCAAAAACAAGTGTCACAAACTTGTTAGTGAACATCAACTTGTTAGTTATATTACATGCCCAAATAGTTAGCAAATAGTTAGTCGAGGCACATTCATATAGCTGAAAAACTCAAGTTGAAGTTGAGTCATACTTACCTTGATGTATACAAAATCGTCATCATCAAGATTTTCACAATCAAGATTTCAAGTTCTCCTACCTGATGTCAGTGAACATCTCATCATGTTCAAAGTTCTCACAACTCTCTCCCCCTTTTTGTCACAAAACAAAGCAACAAAATTACAGAAGTGGAGGAATGATTAACAGTTTAAGTTCGAGAACTAAAATCTCAAATAAAACAAAAAAAAACTTGCACAACAGTAGGATTTAAACATATGCATAAAAACAGAAATTAGAAGGATACGGATCATTCAGACTCGTCTGAACTGATACAGCCGAGGATTTGGAAAATCTTCTTTATTCGCTTGTTCATTGCTGATTTTTTTTATTTTACTTTCTTTATTTTTCTTTACCTCAATCAGTTCATTTGATATACGTTCTTGCTCGTTTGAGAGCCTTTGCTGTTCTCTATAGATTGAGGTAACAGAAGCATCATCATCAGAAGTTGATTGTGGTGCTTCTTGTGCGGAGGTGCTGGTTGAACTGGAGGAGCTGCTGCGGTGCAGAGGTTGTTGCTGTTGTCGTTGTTCTCGTTGCCGGTGAAGAGGTATGAAAGGTTCATCTGGCTTCGTCGAAAGAGACTTTACAATTGTCGTGTCATTGATTGTTCCTAGACTGTGCAGATAGGAACTCGCATTTGTGTCAGCTTTAAATTTGCGAAGAATGCGCATGATGATCATTGGAAAGGTAGTCTCTCTGACGGATGAGCTGCTCCACATATCGTGCCATCCTTGACCAGATGATGTAGGGAATGTTTAAGTTAGCTCCCATTGCTGCGCGCGGGATTTCCAAGTAGATAAAGAAATATCATTCTTTCCCACCGAAGAACCTTTGTGTTCATGTTTGGAATAATATTGTAACAAACAATGAGATTTAAGATGCGGTACTCTGGTCGTAGTTCTTTAGAGAACACGGAGTTTCCTTGCGACCGAGTATTGGAACACAGATTCCATCAACTACACTCTCCAGGAGAAGGTGTTGAAAACTTGATTCTTCAGGTAATGAGTGCCATCGGCTCGGGCGTCCATCCCTAGTACTTCACCAATTAGCTGAGGCGTTACTTTGATTCTGACATTCTTGACTAATGTTTGAAAATCCCGACGCCCGCTTTCCTGATCAACTAGATAGCAGGCATTCTGATTAAACATCCTCACTGAGTGAAGACAATACCCAGTGGTCTCCGGGAAATCGCAAATGGGAGCAAGACCTCTCTGGTCAAAACAAAGTCCCGAACGTCTGAGAACGTGCGTAAGGCTTTTACATCAACATGCCTTTCTCCAATGCATTCTCTGTTTTCAAATCCTTTATTCTAGCCGAGCTGACAAAGTCTTGTGCAGGTGCTTGGCCAGCAGCTGGTTGCTCAATGGTGATTCCTCGAGCACTTCCGTCTTGCGAGCAACACTTTTTCTTCTTGTCTTCCCAGAAGTTTCTTCCATTGGAGCTTTCCCTTTTTCAGCAGCAGTGAGCCTTCGATGTTTCTGCAGTTGCTTTCCCTTTGAAGACAGTGGGGAGCAGCGTTGCTCAATTTCGATGTTATCCCAGTCGATTGATTCCGTCTCAGATTCTGTATCGGAATCATCCTTAGTCTCTTGCTTTCTTAGCCTTCTTTAGGCTTGGCAGTATCCTTGACATGTACCATAGCAGCAAGTAGGAAAAATAATCCAAGTGATCACCATTTTGAGTGCTAGTGAAAAATGTATCCTGTGAAGAACGAACTCAAGAACACATGAAAAATTGTTAATTTTCAAAAATTGAAAAATTGTACCCAAAACAATCATAATCATGTAGA
>CM055069.1:18977864-19007087 GCA_029204045.2 Tillandsia leiboldiana
TAAAAACACTGTGATGTTCCTCTTTGAGTTATATTTTTGCTGGATCTCTGAAAGTTGTTGATTCGCTACGCACCATTCCGGAGTCGTTGCCGACGGGGTGGACAGTGGTCGTTGTATCGCTATGGGTGATTGCCGGAGCCTCGCACGTAGAGGGGCAATCTTGCTTCTAGGACAGTATCACGCACGCCTCGACATTCACAGGCTTCATCTAAACTTTGTTTTATATTATTTTGAGTTTAAATTAAGTTTAAATTATTTAAAAAGAATTATTTTGAAAAGATAAATTATTTCCAACAATCTAGAAGCACGATCTAATTTATTTTATCTTTTCATATAATTAGTGAAATACTATTGCACTGTTAACTAACAATAATATTGTGTACACTGTTGTTCATTCTAATATTGTTTAATAATATTAGTACTGTTATTATTGTGATATAATATTGTTACTGTTATCATTGTAGTATTAATATACTTCGTAACTGTTAATGAACAATTTAAATAATTAATTATTCTAATACTATTTGCACAGTGAATAAGAAAATTTTTAATTAGTATAATAGTTGATCCACTGTTAGTATAGTTGTATTTTTTTTCTTGTCCGTATTGTGAACTAGCTAGTTATTTAATTATTTTTAATACTGTGTTAATATAGTGGATTAGATAAATACTGTTGATATATATATAACTGTAGTGCAACATAGTACAATTGTGTACACTGTTTCTTTATACTTCTCTTTTACAGAGTTGCAAGTTACTTTCTTAATTAATCTTTTTAATAATGTTTGTATTAATTAGAATAATATTGTGTTAACATAATTAATTAATCTACTCTTTTATACATATAACTGTTAGTATTTAATTGTTAGTATACTATTACGTTGACAGTATACTTCATAAAATCATTTTGTTAATTAAAATAGTATAATCTTTGTTAATTAAATTTTTAACCTGTTATCTGTTTCTCTAAAATTATTGTTGATTAAATTTAAACCTGTTAACTTAGATTAACTGTTTTAAATTTAGAATAATTTTGTGACATTATTTTAGATTATTGATTAAACAGATTTAATGGAGGATTCGTATTCGGGCGAAACCTTTTACTTTTGATGGTCGTTTTAGAAGTGGCAGAATCAAATGCGATTCTGGCTCACCACGCTGGGACTTGTTTCTGCCATCTCAGATCCTGTTGAAAATGGTAATGAAACTGCACCTGATGGTGCTATTCAGTCTGTGGCAAATCGCCCTCAGACTCGCAGCCAGTCTCAGAGTGCTCCTACTCCTCCTGGTGTTGCACCTGCACCTATACCTGTGCCTCCTACTGATCCTACTATGATTAATTATCATTGTCTGAACCGGATCCTTAGCACCCTATCTGATAAGCTTTATGACATTTACTGTAGTAATCAGACTGCTAGGGAACTCTGGATTTCCTTAGAACAAAAGTATGGCCAGATTGATCCTACTAAGAAGAGATACCAAGCTTCAGATTTGCTCAAGTTTAAATTGGTAGATAGTAAACCAATGTCTGACCAACTACAGGATTTTGAGTACATTATTGAGCAGCTTAGATCTAGTGGTATAGATCTAGATGAGAGTTTTCTAGTTGCCACTTTAATAGATAAGTTGCCTCCTTCCTGGTCTAGCCATGCCAATGATCTGAACCACAATCAAAGAGAACTTTCCCTGAATTTTGTCCTAAGATGTCTTAGGATAGAAGAAACCAACCGAGCTAGAGATAAGAAGCCTAGCGAGCCTTCTACCCAAGCCAACCTAGTAGAGAACCCGAAACCTAAGGGTAGAAATTTCCAACCCTTTAGAAACTTTAAGAAGAAGCCTTTCCAACATAGAAAGTTCAACCCAAACTTTAAGAAGCCTGCACCTAAGGGGAGTGGAGTGAATTCTGGATGCTTTGTGTGCGGGAAGACGAACCACTTTGCGAAGGACTGCTATTATCGCAAGACTCGGCCTTCCGCGCCAAAGAAGAAGGGAGTTCCTCCTGAGCGTCAGTTGAACATGTTGACTGATGTACCCAGCCCTTCTGACTCCACTATCAGGTTAGGAACTAGCTTACCCGAGGTTAACCTTGCTCTTAGTTCTTCTGATTGGTGGATTGACACTGGAGCAAATGTACATGCTTGCTCTGACCGTTCTTGGTTTTCCACTTATCAGGACTCAAGTGGAGGATCGGTGAACATGGGAAATGCAGCATCTTCGCGCGTGCTTGGGACCGGTCGAGTGGACCTGAAGTTGACCTCTGGGAAGACTCTTTCCTTGCACGGCGTGCATCATGTTCCTGATCTTAGGAAGAACTTGCTTAGTGCTTCTCTTTTAGTTCAGCAAGGTTTTAAGTTTGTTTTTGAATGTAATAGGGTAGTAATTACTAAAGGTGTGAATTTTATTGGGAAAGGTTTTTTGAGTAATGGTTTATTTAAGCTTTCTGTGATGACTTCTACTATTAATGAAAGTATGATTTTGAATGTTGTTTCATCTAATGTTTGGCATGAAAAATTGGGACATGTGAATTTTAATACTATTAAGAGATTAATGAATTTGGATTTAATTCCTAAGTCTGTTTCAAAAAATCATAGATGTGAAATATGTGTGCAAGAAAAGGAACCTAGAAGACCATTTAGATCTGTAGATAGAGATTCTGATCTGCTAGAACTTATTCACAGTGATGTTTGTGATGGATGTAGACCCAGTAGGGGTGGAAGCAAATATTTTGTAGCATTCATTGATGATCATTCGAAGTATTGTTATATTTATCTGATTAAGAATAAAGATGAAGTTTTGCATAAATTTAAGATTTATAAAGCTGAGGTTGAAAATCAATTGGATAAGAAAATTAAGATTTTAAGATCTGATCGAGAAGGTGAATATACATCAAATGAGATGACTGTTTTCTGTCAAGAATTTGGAATTGTACATCAAGTGACTGCACCTTATTCACCTCAATCTAATGGAGTAGCTGAAAGAAAAAATAGAACTTTGATGGATATGGTAAATTCGATGATTATTAGTTCTGGTGCACCCGAGAACTTGTGGGGTGAAGCTTTGATGACTGCTTGTGTAATTCTTAATAGAATTCCCCACAAGAGCTCTTCTGTATCTTCTTATGAAATTTGGAAGGGTAGGAAACCTAATATGAATTATTTTAAAGTGTGGGGTTGCCTAGCTAAAGTAAAGATTCCTGAAAATAAGAAGAGAAAGATTGGTCCTAAAACTGTGGATACTGTTTTCTTAGGCTATGCAGATGGTAGTAATGCTAATAGATTCTTGGTGGTAAATTCTGAGGTTAATGAGATTTCTAACAATACAATTATTGAAGCTAGAGATGCAGTATACTTTGAGGATATCTTTCCTTTTAGAACTAGAGTAGATAGACCTGTTCCTGTTGAGACTATAGGTGGATCTAGTAGACCCAGCACTAATGAACCTATAGAAGAGTCTGAACCTAGGAGAAGTAAGCGTCCTAGGATTGAGAAGACTTTTGGTGATGATTTCTGTGTCCTTCTTGTAGAAGATACCCCTTCCACCTTGTTACGGCTTTTTGTGTTGGCATATTTCGTGAGTTGAGTAGTTGAGTTGTTGAGTTGAGTCGGAGTCTTGAAGTGATCAAATTGTCAATCAGCAATCGAAGACTTAGAGAAGATTCAACAAGATCTCAAGTTGACACTCAGTGTTTTGAGTCTTGAAGATTGAAGTAGAAGAATTGTGGATCAATTACATCAATCTTAAGGAAAATGGATTCGGATTGATCAGGTACGTTTAACTAAATAATTATGGTGATCCGAATACATTTGAGTGGTTTAGAAACACTTGGATAAGTTTTCATTGCTTAAAAATCAAAAACTGGACAAATTGGATGTTTCAGAATTTCTGATCCTGAACCGATTCGGATCAGAATTCCGATCCGGATCAGAATTCCGATCCGGATCCCGAACCTTGTTTTTTCAGGAATTGCTGAAAAAAGACGACGATCAGGATCGCCGTAAATCCGATCCGGATCGTCGTGCGGGAAAATTTCTGTTAAGCCAGATTTTGATGCTTATCTCTTTCCAAAGGTTTCTAAACTATAAATAGACATTTAGGGTTTCTTAAAAACTACCGATTAATTAATTAAACACTTGAGAGCAACCCTAGAGGCTAGGTTTTTATCGTTCTTCTTTATAGCCTCTTTTAGGTCAATTCGACGGTTCTTTCAAGAACATATCTTTTGTCGAATTGATCTAATCTTTGCTTAGAGATTTCTTCTACGGTTCCTCAATGAGAATCTAAGCAAAGGATCACCATCGAAGCCAATATTCTTACCGGCTGAGTTTGCGTCGTGGATTCGACGTGGCATTGTGGATTCGGTGTGCTAAAGGCATTTCGTGGATTCGAAACGTGTGCTCGTGGATTCGAGTGGCGTTCGTGGATTCGAACGTGTGCAGTGGACGTGCAATCGGTGAGCGCAAGGTCCGAAGAAGTTGAAGGAGGGGTTTGAGTCCGTGGAGTCGGTAATCACCTTGTTATTCTTCTTTTCTTAGTGGATTGTTATTGCGTGTTGGTCCCGTGGTTTTTCTCCTGGATTGGAGTTTCCACGTATATCTCGGTGTGCTATTTTTATTTTCTGCATTGGTTTTTATTTTGCACTGAGATTGGTTTTATAAGTATTACACCTATTCACCCCCCCTCTAGTTGTTTGATAGTACCTATTTAGATCCTTGTGGATCCATAAAAACCTACAATTGGTATCAGAGCGGGTTTTAGGTTTATCTATCATGTCGGGTGAAAGTGGTAATATTTATAGACCTCCTCTTTTTGATGGGACTAATTATGCTTATTGGAAAGTGCGGATGAGAGCGTTTCTCATCTCAATTGATGAGCGGGTATGGCAAACCGTGGAATACGGTTGGGTGCATCCTGTTGAGGAAGTAGGAAATTCTACTACCCCAAAACCTCGCTCTAGATGGTCCAAAGAGGAAATTGAAAGATCTTCTTACAATGGGAAAGGTATGAACGCTTTATATAATTCTCTTTCCTCGACTGAGTTCACAAGAATTTCCGCGTGTGAAACCGCGAAGGAAATTTGGGATATTCTCAAAATTACACATGAAGGTACTAATCTTGTAAAAATTCAAAAGCTCC
The DNA here is from genome assembly GCA_029204045.2 of Tillandsia leiboldiana. NCBI lineage: Eukaryota > Viridiplantae > Streptophyta > Magnoliopsida > Poales > Bromeliaceae > Tillandsia > Tillandsia leiboldiana. Next base: position 18,982,998 of record CM055069.1, read on the forward strand.
AGATGCTTACAAGTCAGTTTTCCTCTATTCATATGGAAGAGCATGAATTGTTTATAGATTATTACACTAGACTTCAAGATGTAATTAATACATGTGCTAATTTAGGAGAAAAGATCCCGGAGTCGAAAATTGTAAGAAAGATACTTGGACTCTTCCGGAACGGTTTAGGGCAAAGGTTACCGCCATTGAAACCGTTAGTCATCCGGATGAGATGAGTGTAGAGGAATTAGTAGGTGCTTTGCAAACTTATGAAATGACTTTTCCTACTAATCAAGTTTCTTCCAAGTCTTCTTCTAAGCTTACAGGTATTGCATTCAAATCAACAAAGGAAGAAGATAGTGAATCGAGTTCCGACGATGAAATCTCGTTTGCCGATTTTGAAGAACAATTGGCGCGGATCGTAAAGAAATTTCGTCGGAAATTTTGGAAGAATCGAACCGATGGATCTACATCCACGAAACCATCTAAAGGATCATCGGGTTCTAAATCCCTAACCTCAAAAGCTCTGCAAAACCTTCTAAGGAAAAAGATGAATTCGAAGGGGAAATCCAATGTTATAGATGCAAAGGCTACGGCCATATTTCAACGGATTGTCCTTCTCCGAAATCATATAAAAAGAAGGCTTTGCAAGCGAAAACTTGGGACGATTCTACTTCTAATGAATCGACCTCAAGTAAAGAGGAAAAAGTCGTTGCTTTTCATGCCTCTCAAATTCCCTCTTCTAATTTGTGCTTATCATCTTTAGTCACTGACTCTACTCCTTTGATTTTGTATGAAACATCAACAACCGGCGGAGAGTCATCAAGTGAGGGGGAGTCGGACGAAGAAGAACTCGTTGAGTCATATCAACAACTTCTTACGGAATCAAAGAAGATGGCCAAACATATTAAGAAGTTGAGGAAGCAACGACTTGAAGTTCAAGACGAGAATCAAGCTTAAAGATAAACACTTCATGATCTCTGTGAGACCCGAATCCCCGCTAAGGGTTATTGTTGGATTAGGTCTTCGGGAGGTGTTTGTGCACGTGTCGGGCCCAAGTTATTGGATTTCTGGAGTAATTGGAGCAAGAATTGCTTGTCAGGAAGCCCATATTGGATGATTGAGATTTGTGCGCGCTTATTGGAACCAAGAAAGTGACCCGGCACGAAAAAGGATCAAGTTTACATTTTCGGGAATTTTTGGGAAAATTTTAGAAGTGGAATTGGCCAATCGGGCATCGGATATAAATTCAGCGCGTGGAAAACGGTCAGATGGACTATTTACTTGAACTTTTCGGAGCCCGGATGCGAAAACACGTTTTTCGAGGCAAGGGTTACTGTTCCGGCGGCCGGAGCGGCGGCGGAGCGCGGCGGCTGGCGGCGGCACAGGCGCGCGGTCCACCACGGGAGTCGTGCACCGGGCGCGGGCCACGTGGCGCGCTCCGGTTGGCCGGCGCAGCAGGCGCGGTCCATGGACCTTGGCGGGGTGCACGGTGGACCGTGGTCATGCCACGTGGCGTGCTGGCATTGGCCGGTCTTGGTGCGCGCGGTCCACGCAGTGGCGCGGGTGTACGGTGGACCAGGGGTGGACACGTGGCATCACGGGGTTGGGTGGTGTTGTGCGCGCGGTCCACGGTGGTGGAGTGGGTACCTCGGGAAGTGTGCCCGACAGGCGCGCGTGGGCGCGCGTGGGGCGCGACGTGGGCACGTTGACCCGCGCTTCCCGCTCGTGGGTGCCACGCGTCAGCCTCTGCTTCGGCCACGTGGCGCAACGCGGTTGGCCCTTTTGGCTGTCGCCTGTTCGGGGGGCTACGTGGAGGCCTGGGAGGTTTTCGGGCGTGAACAGTAACCGGCCGGGCCCGTTACTGTAGCAGCCCGGAAGTACCGTGCGCCCGAATTTTTGGGCCAAAAGTCCAAAAATGCAGATTTCGGGCTGGGCCTATAAATAGCCGGCTTTCTGGGGCTTTTTTCCCCCTTTCCCGAGCTCCCATGCCCTTGGCCCCTTTAGTAAAGTTGTAGATCTTTGTGTTGCGCATCTTCTGGCAGAGGCCCGAAATTTTTGGAAGCCGCGACATCGACGACTTCGGCATCGGAGCGCAGTGCGACGATTTTCAGTTGGAGGCCCGTTTCCGTCGCACTTCAGTCTGAGAGGTCTACAGAGCTACCCCGACAATATTTTTGGACGATTTTCACGGCGTTAGAATCACGAGAGGTACTCTGTCGATTTCCGTATTGATCGCTTCATCTCGTTTGGGGTTTTTGACACGAATCCCGAGGAGTTTCTGAACCCCCTTTTTCTGTTGGAGTTTTTGGATAGTAAGGCCTTCGCAGATTTTTCTCTCCTCATCCGGACATCGGAATTCGACGATTCAAGGCTCTATCGACATCTACTCTTCGCGAGGATCGCCGTCATATTTTTATTGGAATTTTCGGAGATTGTTTTACAGGTGAAAATTTCGCTTTAATGGGACTGTTCACAGCAGATTTGTGGAACTTGGAATTTTATGGAATTAATGTAACTTTGGGTGGTATTTTTGTACCCAGGATGCTTTGAACACTACTTTGGTACTGCTGGCTTGGTGATTGTGCTCGTATATCTGTTTCTGGGCTTTCTTTGCTGTACGACCCTGGACAGTTGTGCACCTTGAGGTGGGTGGCCCTGTCTCCAAGAATGATGGAATGTGCATTAAATCTGCTATAGTAGGACCATGCATAATAGTGATATTCCTATGTAGCATGCTAGAATGTGATAGCTGTTGATTCTAGAGTTATATGATGAATCATAGCGATCTCTTGTCCTACTCTGTAAAATTGTCATTTTTATCTTGGAATTTGACCTAGCACCCCCGTACATATGCAGCATGTGCAGCCAGACTGTAGAAAACTTCAACTTGGGCTAGGTTCATACTGCTTTAGACATCCACACTTCTTTTCTTTCCTGGACAATAGTGTTTTACCATCGCCCGGGTAGTGGGCTGAGTGGTCGGGTTTCTTTTAGTGTGGGATGCATTTTACACTCGTGCTTGGGAGCAGAGTGGAGTCTGGTAGATATAGTTGATCGTTCATCTGTGGCGTGAGCCGTTGGTAGACGGCGGTCCCGAGATGTTTTGGTTTCTTGTTTAATTATCGCCACTGTGTCAGTGGCAGCTTTGTACCAGTGATAGCAGGACCTTGAACCCATAACTATTTTTTGGACACACCATATGATTTTAGTCAACCAATGTTTTCTTCCAAGCATCGTGGAGTCGCCGAGTCTGTTCTTGTTTGATTGGACAAAGGCATTAGCTCTACGAGGCTTGGATATAAAGCTTGTTTTCAATTGTTTTCCTAAAAAGAAATAAAAATTATTAAATATGGATTTCTTTCAGATCAAATGGCTTTCAATAAGAAATATCACCTTTTTCCGACAAATTTAACCATCCGAGATGGTTCGAGTGGTCTGGGTTCCAAGGTCTGCCCTTTTTTCTTCGGGACGAGAACAACGAGAGGCTATGCCTAGAGCCTGGTTCTTGTTGATTAGGGTTGTAGGTTCTAGTCTTCCGGGGTTCCCGGACCCTTTATTGTTTCTGTTGTGGAGTTATCCTGTCAGTGATGCCTATTTTAGGGAGCCGTTGGGTTGACAGCGGGTCCCGACTGTCGAGTGTTCCTTGTTGCTCGGGTTAGAGAGCAGGGATGGGGGGGATAGTATAGCTATATGTTGAGTCGGGTGGGATTGCACCAGATTATCGACTCGGGTTAATTTTTCGGTAACCGCGAACTGTGGGCGGTTTGACCGATTAGTGTTATACATCAGGTTGGGGCTGGGTTTTTGCATTGTGGATTGAGTGAGTCTCCACTTTGAGCATAGTGTCGACTTTTGCCCGATTGACTGAGATGCATGACAGAACTGTTGGATATGGGTTACTTATGGACTCGAGCGGGTCGCTCCCCTCGAGTGCCACTCCGGAGTATTAGGCGAGACCGGGTTGTTGTAACCGGCGTGAGATTGAGTTTTAGACCGGGTGTTGTAACCGGCATGAGATTGAGTTCTTCTATCGTGGACTTGTCGACGCCGGCCCTCTGGCTGGCCCAGATTGTGGCAATCAGTGGACACCCTCACGGTAGACCGTCCTGTTGAGGATGTGCAGCAGTAAGTGGGCGCAGGTTTGACTGGACCCTATGTGGCAGTCAATATAGTTTTGGGTTACTGTACCTGAGAGTTAATAGATGCATCATGTTATCATCTGTTCTACTTTTTGAGCATCTAGATAGGGGCATAGTAGCTGTAGAGTTATTCATTTCCGGCTCTTTCCTTCAGTATTTCATTTATTACCTTATGCCTCTAGTAGACTTAGTGGGCAGACCGTTGGCCTTGTTGACGGCACCCACTGAGAACTACTGTGGGATGTAGTTCTCACACCCGTCGTGGTGTATTTTCCCCAGGGACTTCTACTCCTGTTCCTGCTGTTCCAGCTGCTGTTTCTTCAGAGCGAGGTAAGGGAGTCGCGAGCTAGTTCCCTACCAGACGTCGTCGTCCAGAGAGTAGATGTACCCACTTTTTACATTTTGAGAGTTACTTGTTGTTGAGAGACCTTGTAGTGAGGTATAGAGTTGTACTTTTATTTCAGAGATGAGCGACTTTTGTACTTGTGGTGAGGACTTGGAGTTGTATATATTTTATTTTTAGCAGTTACTTCCAGCTCTGATATCTGTTTAGTATAGCATCTTTCTTTTGCAGGTAGACGCTTCGTCTATACGGGGTTCACCGTATGGGCGGCGGATCTGTTGGCGAGCCCGGGTCGCAGTTTCGGCCCCGGGGCATGACAGATAGAGTGGTATCGGAGCCTAGGTTGTAGGTCATTGAGGGCTTAGAAACCCTAGGCTTGTGGTTGGACATTAGGATGACTACGTGAGAGTCGTGACTGTTAGCGAAAGTCCTGATTGAGTTGTATACCTCTCCCAAGGGATGGGATGAGTGATTGGCATGTTTATTCTCCTAAGCGATTATGTTGGCTGCAGACAACATAATGCTATGGAATGGATGACATGTCTTAGACTTTCGCTGGATTGGGTCGTATGTTGTTTGGTGCTGTCCTGATGTTTGCATGTGGATTGTAGGTAGGTACGATGCCTCCCCGACGCAGGATGCAGACACGTTCTCAGCCTTCCTCCTCCCTTGAGCCAGAGCAGGAGGAGTCAGCATAGGGTCAGCGGAGTGAGGTGCAGGAGCTTCGGGCTCAGATGGCCCATTTGACAGGGACTCTCCGGCGCCAGGAGGAGATTTCACGGCGCCAGGAGGAGACCGTGGACCGGATGATCCGTATGATGGAGCAGAGGGCGCAGTCAGCTGTAGCACGCCCTGAGAGTTTCCCCGCACCTTCTTCGCCAGCTGTGGCACCCCCAGTTGTATCGGCAGCTTAGGCACCACCTATTGCACCGGTTACCCGTGGGCAGCCGTCCGGGGCGGCAGGACAATTGACCCCTACAGAGCAGCGTGAGGTGGTGGATCTATTGATGAGGTTCCGCCAGTTCGATCCACCCCGTCTTTCTGGATTGAGTGTAGAGCCGTGGGAGGCTGAGACTTGGATCACGGCCATGGAGCGCCATTTCGAGAGCTTATTTATTAAGGAGAGGTTTCGAGTCCTGTTGGCCACTCACTTCTTGGAAAGTAACGCCGAGGCTTGGTGGCGGCGTGTGCGACCTGCTGGACCGCCTGGGGTGCAGCTTCTCTCTTGGGCCGAGTTTCGCAGTCTATTTCTTGGAGCCTTTTTCCCAGAGAGCGTCAGGCAGGGGTTAGAGGAGCGACTGAAGAATCTCCGTCAGGGAGATCGGCCCGTGCATGAATACATCGCAGACTTCAACCAGTTGTTGGCCTGTGTTCCGTACTCAGCCAGGGACGAGGCGCATCGGATTTATATGTTTGAGCGGGGTTTGCGGCGGGAGATTTATCAGCTCATCCGTTCGCACAGATTGCAGACGTTGGATGCATCTATGGAGCAGGCACTTTACGTTGAGTGCGGAGAGGCGGTGATGGATGAGGTGGTTCCAGCTCCTGCAGTGATTCCAGGGGCGAAGCGCCCAGCACCGGTTGATGAGGGACAGACGAGTCGGCAGGCACCTTCGAGACTTCCCCGACCTCACCCTGAGGGTCGTGGGTTTCAGAGGCGCCAGAGATCTGGTGGGCCCCCGCACCAGCCGCAGTATCAGCAGCGACAGCAGTTTCAGCAGCAGTATCGGCAGCAGCGACAGGAGCGGTGTGTCATCTGTGGCGGCCCTCACCCACCGTCGCAGTGTGACCTAAGACAGGGACGGTGTTTCCTTTGTGGAGAGTTGGGACAATTTCGGGCAGCTTGTCCCCGAGCCATTCTGTCAATGCTACCCCTTGCTGTAGCACCCCCCTTGCCTGTTCAGGAAGCGGAGGCCCCTCCGATGTACCGTCAGACAGAGTGGGGTACGACGTCGGGACAGACGGGACGACGGTCTGCAGCACCCAGTGGACGGGTATACGCAGCTCTGGTGGAGGGCACCTCGACAGCAGATCATATCGCCGCAGGTATGACTTTATTTTCTGTCAGCTTAATTGAGCTTTTTGGATACCGCTGCATCCTTCTGCACATGTTAGTAGGGCATTTGCATCTCTGCATGGTTAGGGGATAGGGAATTTGCTACAGGTAATTGTAATTGGATCCTTCGCAGTATCCTGCGAGCAAAGGAGGATTGTGGGGCATGGCCAGGACAGCTGAGACTTTGGGGAGTACACTGGCAGTAGTGACGGTTCAGTTACAGTTCCACGACTCAGATTGAGCACACGAAATGGACCAGCTGGTGCGGTTTCATGCAATGATTGATTGTGGATTGAGAACAGTGACCTTCCCGCGAGTTGGACAATGGGAGATCAGTTCCACAGGTCACCGAGGCATCCTTCCTGCAGCAGTGGCTTCAGCGGTTTCGGGTTAGGTGCTACTTGTTGAGCGTAGGTGACGCCTAGGACTTGAGGTTATGTCTCTAGGGGTCTCGGATAGGGTTGTGTATTTCTTTTTAGGGGCACGGATAGACCGTAGCTACCGTTTCTGTTGCCACAGCAGGAACGGCATCAACGCTTCTCTCCCTTTTTCTTACCTTTGTGCTGAATTTTGCGAACATGACGAAAGATTCGGAAGGCTACTCCAGAAATGGAGACGGTGCTCGAACCTGTTCTTGTTTGATTGGGGCGAGGGCACTGGTCTTTCGAAACTTTCGAACTTTTCGCTAATTTCGGTTGTTTTCTAAGTTGGAGAGTTGGGGGTTGATGCTTTCCTGCTGGTGGGCCCTTACCCTTTCTTGTTAATTGTGTGACGTGATTCGTGTAGTTTGGACGCATATGGTTGGCTGTTCTTCCTCGTTCCCCAGTATTTGGAATTTCTGAGGTTTATCCAGCTGTTGGACTCGCTTTGTGGAGAGTGTGTAGCGACTGGGGAGTTGGAAACGGTGTTGTTGGATGGTTACCCTTGGCTTTGAACTCCCTTTTGAGCCGTGTTTGTTTCGAGGATGAAACTTTCTTTTAGTGGGGGAGGATGTGAGGACCTGAATCCCCGCTTAAGGGTTATTGTTGATTTAGTGTCTTCGGGAGGTGTTTGTGCACGTGTCGGGCCCAAGTTATTGGATTTCTGGAGTAATTGGAGCAAGAATTGCGTATCAGGAAGCCCATATTGGATGATTGAGATTTGTGCGCGCTTATTGGAACCAAGAAAGTGACCCGGCACGAAAAAAGATCAAGTTTACTTTTCCGAGAATTTTTGGGAAATTTTAGAAGTGGAATTTGGCCAATCGGGCATCGGATTTAGATTCAGCGCGCGAAAACGGTCAAGATGGACTATTTACTTGAATTTTTCGGAGCCCGAATGCGGAAAACACATTTTTCGAGGCAAGGGTTACTGTTCCGGCGGCCGGAGCGGCGCCGGCGCCGGCGGAGCGCGGCGGCTGGCGGCGGCACAGGCGCGCGGTCCACCGCGGGAGTCGTGCACCGGGCGCGGGCCACGTGGCGCGCTCCGGTTGGCCGGCGCAGCAGGCGCGGTCCATGGACCTTGGCGGGGTGCACGGTGGACCGTGGTCATGCCACGTGGCGTGCTGGCATTGGTCGGTCTTGGTGCGCGCGGTCCACGCAGTGGCGCGGGTGTACGGTGGACCAGGGGTGGACACGTGGCATCACGGGGTTGGGTGGTGTTGTGCGCGCGGTCCACGGTGTGGGAAGTGGGTACCTCGGGAAGTGTGCCCGACAGGCACGCGTGGGCGCGCGTAGGGCGCGACGTGGGCGCGTTGACCCGCGCTTCCCGCTCGTGGGTGCCACGCGTCAGCCTCTGCTTCGGCCACGTGGCGCAACACGGTTGGCCCTTTTGGCTGTCGCCTGTTCGGGGGGCTACGTGGAGGCCTGGGAGGTTTCCGGGCGTGAACAGTAACGGGCCGGGCCCGTTACTGTAGCAGCCCGGAAGTACCCGGCGCCCGAATTTTTGGGCCAAAAGTCCAAAAATGCAGATTTCGGGCTGGGCCTATAAATAGCCGGCTTGCTGGGGCTTTTTGCCCCCTTTCCCAAGCTCCCCTGCCCTGGGCCCCTTTAGCAAAGTTGTAGATCTTTGTGTCGCGCATCTTCTGGCAGAGGCCTGGAATTTTTGGAAGCCGCGACATCGACGACTTCGGCATCGGAGCGCAGTGCGACGATTTTCAGTTGGAGGCCCGTTTCCTTCGCACTTCTTTCTGAGAGGTCTACAGAGCTACCCCGACTGTATTTTTGGACGATTTTCACGGCGTTAGAATCACGAGATGTACGCTGTCGATTTCCGTACTGATTGCTTCATCTCGTTTGGGGTTTTTGACACGAATCCCGAGGAGTTTCTGAACCCCCTTTTTCTGTTGGAGTTTTTGGACAGCAAGGCCTTCGCGGATTTTTATCTCCTCATCCGGACATCGGAATTCGACGATTCAAGGCTCTATCAACATCTACTCTTCGCGAGGATCGCCGTTATATTTTTATTGGAATTTTCGGAGATTGTTTTACAGGTGAAAATTTCGCTTTAAGGGGACTGTTCACAGCAGATTTGTGGAACTTGGAATTTTATGGAATTAATGTAACTTTGGGTGGTATTTTTGTACCCAAGATGCTTTGAACACTACTTTGGTACTGCTGGCTTGGTGATTGTGCTCGTATATCTGTTTCTGGGCTTTCTTTGCTGTACGACCCTGGACAGTTGTGCACCTTCAGGTGGGTGGCCCTGTCTCCAAGAATGATGGAATGTGCATTAAATCTGCTATAGTAGGACCATGCATAATACTGATATTCCTATGTAGCATGCTAGAATGTGATAGCTGTTGATTCTAGAGTTATATGATGATCATGCGATCTCTTGTTCCTACTCTGTAAAATTATCATTTTTATCTTGGAATTTGACCTAGCACCCCCGTCATATGCAGCATGTGCAGCCAGACTGTAGAAAACTTCAACTTGGGCTAGGTTCATACTGCTTTAGACATCCACACTTCTTTTCTTTCCTGGACATAGTGTTTTACTCGCCCGGGTAGTGGGCCGAGTGGTCGGGTTTCTTTTAGTGTGGGATGCATTTTACACTCGTGCTTGGGAGCAAAGTGGAGTCTGGTAGATATAGTTGATCGTTCATCTGTGGCGGGAGCCGTTGGTAGACGGCGGTCCCGAGATGTTTTGGTTTCTTGTTTAATTGTCGCCACTGTGTCAGTGGCAGCTTTGTACCAGTGATAGCAGGACCTTGAACCCATAACTATTTTTGGACACACATGATTTTAGTCAACCAATGTTTTCTTCCGAGCATCGTGGAGTCGCCGAGTCTGTTCTTGTTTGATTGGACAAAGGCATTAGCTCTACGAGGCTTGGATATAAAGCTTGTTTTCAATTGTTTTCCTAAAAAGAACTAAAAATCATTAAATATGGATTTCTTTCAGATCAAATGGCTTTCAATAAGAAATATCACCTTTTTCCGACAAATTTAACCACCCGAGATGGTTCGAGTGGTCTGGGTTCCAAGGTCTGCCCTTTTTTCTTTGGGATGAGAACAACGAGAGGCTATGCCTTGAGCCTGTTCTTATTTGATTAGGGTTGTAGGTTCTAGTCTTCCGGGGTTCCCGGACCCTTTATTGTTTCTGTTGTGGAGTTATCCTATCAGTGATGCCTGTTTTAGGGAGCCGTTGGGTTGACAGCGGTCCCGACTGTCGCGTGTTCCTTGTTGCTCGGGTTAGAGAGCAGGGATGGGGGGGATAGTATAGCTATATTGTTGAGTCGGGTGGGATTGCACCAGATTATCGACTCGGGTTAATTTTTCGGTAACCGCGAACTGTGGGCGGTTTGACCGATTAGTGTTATACATCAGTTGGGGCTGGGTTTTTGCATTGTGGATTGAGTGAGTCTCCACTTTGAGCATAGTGTCGACTTTTGCCCGATTGACTGAGATGCATGACAGAACTGTTGGACATGGGTTACTTATGGACTCGAGCGGGTCGCTCCCCTCGAGTGCCACTCCGGAGTAGGCGAGACCGGGTTGTTGTAACCGGCGTTGAGATTGAGCTTTAGACCGGGTTGTTGTAACCGGCGTTGAGATTGAGCTTTAGACCGGGTTGTTGTAACCGACGTGAGATTGAGTTCTTCTATCGTGACTTGTCGACGCCGCTGTTGGGTTGTATATAATACGGATCTAAATAGGGGAAGAAACACCTAGAGGGGGGTGAATAGGTGTAAACGTATAAACACTCCAAAAATCGTTGCGATAAAACCCAATGCGGAAAATAAAATAACACGCAAGATTTTTACGTGGAAAACTCCATCACCGGAGTAAAAAAACCACGGGACCGATAACACGGCAGAAATCCACTAGAATTAAAACACGTACAAGGTGATTTACCGTACACACTTACGACTCAACCTTTTCCATACGCTCCTAGAGGATCTTCTCCGCTCGCTCCAGACGCTTCTCGAATCCACGATCTGCGCCCAACGCCGAATCCACGGCGTCCAACGTCGAATCCACGACGTCCGACCGAATCCACGGTCTTCACCCAATAGCACCGTTCGAATCCACGAACGTGCCTCGCTCCGAATCCACGAGAGCGATTGAACCTTGAATCCACAAGGACACGCGAATCCACGCGCCGATTTTTGGGGAAAATCGTTGTTTTTGGGTGGTGATGATCCGCCGAATACTTAGATCAAAGATAGATCGGAAATACCATCTAAGTATTCATTAGTTTGATTCAACTCAAGATGTGAGTATGAAAACCTAGAATCAAACTAATCAATATAGATGAAGAAACATAGAGTATTCTCTAATGATTTCCTTTCTTCTCTATATGAGGATCTATAGCCGTATAAGATGATACAAGAAAATGACGGCTATGTGGATTCGCCCTAGAAAGAAAGACATAGGGTGTATTTATAGGTTAGAAACCCTAGGAAGGAGATAAGAATCAAAAACCAACCATTTCTGGATATTTACGGACGGCGATCCGGATCGTGATAACTAGGATCCGGATCGTCATAACAAAACAGCCAATTCCAGAAAAACGAAGGTTCGGGATCCGGATCATGTGACTACGATCCGGATCGTTCATACAGTTCACCAAACATCAACGTTCGGGATCCGGATTGCGAAGCAAGATCCGGATCGTTCAAGGTAGATGGTAAACTCAACGTTCGGGATCCGGATCGAGAGACTACGATCCGGATTGCGACGATGTATGAACGAACCACCTTCGGGATCCGGATCGAACAACCTGATCCGGATCCTGAACATGTCCCAAGTCCAGTTTTTGATTTTTATGCAATGAAAGATTCTTCCAAGTGTTTCTACACTACAAGAAGTATTCGGATCACACAAATTCTTTAGTTAAACATACCTGATCCTTTTGAATTCTTCTTACTTGAGATTGAGTTAAATGATCCAACTTTCTTCACCTTCAATCTTCAAGACTTGAGACTTTCACGAAACTACGCCAACTCAAATTCCGTAACAATCTCCCCCTTTGGCGGTTTCGTGACAAAACATAGATCCACTAAAGAAAATTCAAAAAGATATTTTTGTTGCTATCACCATACAACAAAAATTTACAATGGAGATCCAAAATACAATACATGAGTTAAACTCCTAAAACAGACTCTAGACTTAGACATCTGTACTCTCTGCAAAAAGAAATCATTCTTGACAAAAGAAATCGTTAGATACCTCAAGAATTTTGTATCATTCAAAAAACACAAACAGAGATGAAGTTTAAACTCATTTATACTTACCATGACATTTATATTCAGATATGTAAACTGATCATAGTTAAATAAACACCAACATATCCTTTTTGCACGTAAAAACCAAATGTCATGAACATGTTTGTGACAAATTTATATATATATAGATATGTAATTGATCAGAGTTAAGAACCAACATATCTTCTATGCAATCAAAAACCAAGTGTCACAAACTTGTTAGTGAACATCAACTTGTTAGTTATATTACATGCCCAAATAGTTAGCAAATAGTTAGTCGAGGCATGCATTCATATAGCTGAAAAACCTCAAGTTGAAGTTGAGATCATACTTACCTTGATGTATACAAAATCTTCATCATCAAGATTTTCACAATCAAGATTTTCAAGTTCCCTTACCTTGATGTCCATGCACATCATCATCATTGTTCAAAGTTCTCAACAACTCTCTCCCCCTTTTTGTCACAAAACAAAGCCAAAAAAATTACAGAAGTGGAGAGAATGATTAACAGTTTAAGTTCGAGAACTAAAATCTCAAATAAAACAAAAAAAAAACTTGCACAACAGTAGGATTTAAACATATGCATAAAAACAGAAATTAGAAGGATACGGATCATTCAGACTCGTCTGAACTGATACAGCCGAGGATTTGGAAAATCTTCTTTATTCGCTTGTTCATTGCTGATTGCTTTTTATTTACCTTCTTTATTTCTTCCTTTACCTCAATCAGTTCATTTGATATACGTTATTGCTCGTTTGAGAGCCTTTGCTGTTCTCTATAGATTGAGGTAACAGAAGCATCATCATCAGAAGTTGATTGTGGTGCTTCTTGTGCCGGAGGTGCTGGTTGAACTGGAGGAGCTGCTGCCGGTGCAGAGGTTGTTGCTTGTTGTCGTTGTTCTCGTTGCCGGTGAAGAGGTATGAATGGTTCATCTGGCTTCGTCGAAAGAGACTTTACAATTGTCGTGTCATTGATTGTTCCTAGACTGTGCAGATAGGAACTCGCATTTGTGTCAGCTTTAAATTTGCGAAGAATGCGCATGATGATCATTGGAAAAGGTAGTCTCTCTGACGGATGAGCTTGCTCCACATATCGTGCCATCCTTGACCAGATGATGTAGGGAATGTTTAAGTTAGCTCCCATTGCTGCTGCGGGATTTCCGAGTAGATAAAGAAATATCATTCTTTCCCACCGAAGAACCTTTGTGTTCATGTTTGGAATAATATTGTAACAAACAATGAGATTTAAGATGCGGTACTCTGGTCGTAGTTCTTTAGAGAACACGGAGTTTCCTTTCGACCGAGTATTTGGAACACAGATTCCATCAACTACCACTCTCCAGGAGAAGGTGTTGAAAACTTGATTCTTCAGATAATGAGTGCCATCGGCTCGGGCGTCCATCCCAAGTACTTCACCAATTAGCTGAGGCGTTACTTTGATTCTGACATTCTTGACTAAAGTTTGAAAATCCCGACGCCCGCTTTCCTGATCAACTAGATAGCAGGCATTCTGATAAAACATCCTCACTGAGTGAAGACAATACCCAGTGGTCTCCGGGAAATCGCAAATGGGAGCAAGACCTCTCTGGTCAAACAAAGTCCCGAACGTCTGAGAACGTTGCGTTAAGGCTTTTACATCAACATGCCTTTCTCCAATGCATTCTCTGTTTTCAAAATCCTTTATTCTAGCCGAGCTGACAAAGTCTTGTGCAGGTGCTTGGCCAGCAGCTGGTTGCTCAATGGTGATTCCTCGAGCACTTCCTCTCTTGCGAGCAACACTTTTTCTTCTTGTCTTCCCAGAAGTTTCTTCCATTGGAGCTTTCCCTTTTTCAGCAGCAGTAGGTTTTGAAGCTTCAGCAGTTGCTTTCCCTTTGGAGACAATGGGAGCAGCTTGCTCAATTTCGATGTTATCCCAGTCGATCGACTCTGTCTCTGATTCAGTGTCGGAATCAACCTTAGTCTTCTTTGCTTTCTTAGCCTTCTTAGGCTTAGCAGTATCCTTGACATGTACCATGGCAGCAAGTAGGAAAATAATCCAAGTGATCACCATTTTGAGTGCTAGTGAAAAATGTATCCTGTGAAGACGAACTCAAGAACACATGAAAAATTGTTAATTTTCAAAAATTTGAAAAATTGTACCCAAACAATCATAATCATGTAGAGAAGCCAAGAATCAAATTAGTTTTGCAAAAGGACTTTTAAAAATAGATCAATTGCATAATTTTCGAAAATCCTTATTATATGCCCTAAACCGAAATTTTAGAAATCGAAGCCTAAAAATCCGTTAATCAGGAGAAAACCTAGCATATAATCAAAACTAATCTACCCAGAGTTCTTATTTCAAAAGAAATTTGATCAAAAACCATCCACAAACAAAGTTGATCCAAGAAATTCGTGCGTTTGAGGAGGAAAAGAGAAAAACGGTGAAAAACCGAGATTTTGATCAATAAAACTTACTTGGAATTGAAGAACTTGAGTTTGAAAGCTTCCAAGAAGGATGAAATCTAGAGAGAAGCGCTCTGGAAACTTTTGAACAAAAGATTGGAGTAAAAGAAATCAAAACCCTTTTGTTCTTTATAAAAACCTAGCCGCGATCCGGATCCTCCCGAGCTTGCGATCCGGATCGGCTACCCGCAGTGAGAAAACTGCGTTCGGGATCCGGATCGGCAGGTCCAATCCGGATCGTCCCCAACTTTTTCTTAAGAAAATTTCAGAGAAATTCAGGAAAATCCAGAAAAAGATTGTAAGCACAAATGTGTATCAACTTTAAACAAAAATCATCGTTTCATACAACAAGAATTAGATTATGCCAAATATATCAATAATATCCAAAAATGAAACGAAAATTTACAAAAATTAAATCCCTTAAAGTTGAACACCTTCAATCACATCTAACTTGATCTTATGAGTAATGCCTTTATCAAATAATCAATTTGGTAAAGAAAATGAAATACAAAGATCAATAGATGTTTGAAATCCCAAATATAGTAGATAATATTTCTAGACAATCTGTTGAAGAGAGTGGCTCTTTGAGCATCTTTCTTTAAGATCCCACCTTATACCAACCTTGAAATTTGACAGAGTCAAGTATTTCAATATGCATTTTACTTAATCAAAAATTTGAACAACCATGCTTGGTATACATGTGGTAGCTGCACACAATACTCGGACGACCGAGGTGGTAGCTCTTTCCTCCATGTGGTGGTAGTTTTCACACTCCTCATTGGGATGTAACTCTTTCCACATCTTTTGAGCATTTTACATTATCTTTGACTCCCCCTCAATTGGCTATCAATTATTTAAGATATAAAGTATTCAACCAAAAATTGATCTCGATTTCATACTCGACTAAACAGTCAAATAAGATAATGACTATACCAAGAGATCATTGAGAGAGAAATTGACTTTGATCACTTTAGAAGATGATTTAATTAACATAAATGATCATTGCAACAGTGAAATATTATGATGGCAAAAGCATAATAAATTTCTAAATGTGTGAACAGATGCAATTAAAGTCAATTATGATCTATGCTCAATTAATGTCCTATGTACAAACATAGATAATGAACAAAACAAAAACAAATACAAAACCTATCCTAAGCAAAGATTTCAAAAGAAGATTATTTCAAGGAAAGCATCCCAATTGCTTTTCGTAAATGAATAAAACGTTTTTGATCCAAAGGTTTTGTTAAAATGTCAGCTAATTGATCCTCAGTTGAAATATATGAAAGTTGAAGAGTATTTGATTCAACTAGCTCTCTAAGAAAATGATATCTAAGTTCAATATGTTTTGTTCTAGAGTGCAACACAGGGTTTTTAGAAATGTTAATTGCACTTGTGTTGTCACAAAGAATTGTTACCGAAGATGCTGAAATGCGGAAGTCGCTCAGTACGCTTTTCATCCAAATGAGTTGAGTTGAGCAACTTCCAGCTGAAATGTATTTCGCTTCGGCAGTCGAGAGTGCTATGCAATTCTGTTTTTTACTGTGCCATGCAACAAGGCAATGGCCAAGATAGAAGCATGCACCACTCGTGCTTTTCCGATCATCCACTGATCCTGCCCAATCGGCATCTGAGTATCCAACAATGTCCAGACTTGTTCCCATAGGATACCAAATTCCGAATTAATTGATCCTTTGATGTACCGGATGATCCGTTTCACCGCTTTCAGGTGAACCTCCTTTGGTGCTGATTGATATCTCGCGCAAATCCCAACACTAAAGGATATATCCGGGCGACTAGCCGTGAGGTAAAGTAGACTTCCAATCATACTTCTATACAGTTTCTCGTCTACATTCTCACTATGTGATTCACTTCCAAGTCCCTTGTGGCTAGTTCCCATTGGAGTTGGAAAATCTTTACAATTTTCTAGATCAAACTTTTTGACCAACTCCAGTGCATACTTGGATTGACTCAAGTGAATACCTTCATCATTTTGTTTAATTTGCAATCCAAGAAAATAAGACAATTCGCCCATCATGGACATCTCAAATTCGCTTTCCATGGTCTCCGCGAATTTAGAAGCATCATTATCTTTTGTTGCACCAAATACAATGTCATCGACATAGATTTGTGCTACAATGAAATTATTTTGATAATGCTTCACAAAGAGAGTCCTGTCAGCTCCCCCTCGAGTATAGCCCTTCTCCAAAAGGTGCTTTGTTAACCTTTCATACCATGCTCGCGGTGCTTGTTTCAGACCGTAAAGAGCCTTTTTCAAACGAAAAACATGGTTAGGTTGTTTATGATCTACAAAACCTTTCGGTTGAGCTACATAAACTTCCTCATTTAAAAACCCATTTAGAATGCGCTCTTGACGTCCATTTGAAATAATTGATTTTAAAATGACAAGCAATAGCAAACAATATACGAATGGACTCGAGTCTAGCTACAGGGGCGAAAGTTTCGTCAAAGTCTATACCTTCTACTTGAGAGTAGCCTTGAGCAACTAGTCGTGCCTGGTCCTGATGATAGTACCATCTTCATCTTTCTTGTTCTTGAAGATCCATTTGGTACTATCACATTATGTGCTTTGGATGGCTTCGTTAATTCCCAGACTTTGTTTCGCTCAATTGATGGAGCTCTTCCTGCATTGCTTTAATCCAGTAGTCATCCTGAAGAGCTTCATCTATTGTCTTTGGTTCGATTAAAGATACGTAGCAAGCAAATCCGCAAACCAACTGCCTTCGAGTTCTAACTCCTTCTTGTGGAATCTCCAATGATGTTCGATTCCGGATGATCCTTGGAGATTCGTAGCGTTTGTTGAAACGGAGTACTCGGAGGTACACGAGATGATTCCTGCACATCAGATAAACTAGAAGAACCATTAGATGCATCATTAATATTGGAAGTATTATTATGAGAAGATGCACTAGCAGGAGAATCATCATCTAGAGAGATATCGAGGGTAGATTTTTCAGATTCAAAATGAGAAGCTTCATCTACTTTAACATTTATAGATTCTACGATCGTCTTAGATTCAATGTTAAATACTCGATATGCTCTGCTATTCGTAGAATAACCCAAAAAGATCCCTTCATCACTTCGAGAGTCGAACTTTCCAAGATTTTCACGGTCACGTAAGATGTAACATCGACTCCCGAAGATACGAAAGTACTTGATATCCGGTTTTCTACTAAACCACAGCTCATATGGTGTATTCAAGGTTCCTGGGCGCAAATACACTCTGTTAATGACATAGACAGCGGTGTTCACAGCTTCAGCCCAAAAATGTAGCGGTAATTTCCGGCTATGAAGCATCACACGCGCCATCTCTTGAACAACCCTGTTTTTGCGCTCAACAACACCATTCTGCTGAGGTGTATAGGGTGCCGAGAATTCATGTTTAATGCCATTTGAAGTACAAAAGTCAATGAATTTTGAATTTATGAATTCTCCACCCCTATCACTTCTAACACGAATGATCTTTTCATTCTTTTCAATCATAATACGATGGCAAATCTCATGAAAAGAGTCAAACGTATCAGCTTTCTCTCTCAAAAATGCTACCCAAGAAAACCGAGAGAAATCATCAACCAATAAAAGATGTACCATTTACCTCCCAAAGATGGTTGACGGGTCGGCCCCATTAAGTCCATGTGCAAAAGTTCCAAGGGCCGTTTTGTACCAACGTGGTTCAAGTTCTTGTGTGCAGTCCTAGACTGTTTTCCCTTTTGGCAACCACCACACACAACATTTTGTTTAAATAAAAGCTTTGGAATCCCCTTGACCACGTCCTTGTTTGAAATTCTAGTAAGTTCCTTAAAATTTAAGTGACCTAGCCTTTCATGCCAAAGAGTTTCATTATTCAAAGCGGCTAAGTTACAATTTTCAGAAAATTTATTAGGAACAACATAACAATTGTTTTCAGATCTAACCCCTTTTAGAAAGAAGACATGGTCCTTATCAGTTACAACGCATTCAACCGATGAAAAGTTAACTGAAAAACCATTGTCGCAAAGTTGACTTATGCTTATGAGGTTAGTCTTAAGGCCATCAACAAATAAGACGTTTTTCAAAATCGGGCCATCTGGAATAGCTACCGTCCCTTTTCCAACAATTTTGGAAGATCGACCGTCTCCGAAAACAACGTGTCCTCCGGAGATTTTCTCAAGATTTTGAAAACTATTTTTGTCACCGGTCATGTGACGGGAACACCCGCTATCCAGATACCAAGACGAGCTATCATATGCATGCAAGGAAATATTGGAAACAAGACAAGGGAAAATTTCACCTTTGCGCACCCAAACCTTTTTGGAATGCGTCTGTAATGGTCGTGAAGTTTTGTGCCTAGGTGAAAGCGTCTTGTTAAAACGATTGTTGCTCCTTGATGAAGTCGTCTTGCGCGGTGAACTACCAAGTCTCTTTTCATTTGAAAAGTTTTGCTTTGATTTCCGGAAAGGAGCCTTTTTGGTAGTTGATGCAAGAGGTGCTTGAGATGAGCGTTCGACTCCCGTCTTGCAATATCTTCTTATGTGCCCTGAAACACCACAACGAAAACATACCTTAGATCTTGACGATCCCAAAGAGGATGAAGTAGGTTTGTTGTCGTTGTTTGTCTTGAATTCCGGTGTCGGAGGAGGAGATACCGACTGAGGCACAAAAACTGTCCCACTCGAACTTGGACTGTTTCCAGTTTGAGTGTATCCGAGGCCGAACCTATTTGATTGACCAAGACCAAGAAGTCTATCCAACTTACTCCTTCCTGAAGAGAATCGCTGTAAGTCATTCTTGAGTTGGAAAATGGTCTTTGTCATTTCCAGGTTATCCTGTCGAGCCTCGTTGTAGAGCTTTGAAAGTGATTCGCGTTATCCACCAGATTTGTATGTTCCTTTCAAGTTGCTCATTGGACTCTTGAAGGGAAGCATTTTCTTTTATCAGGTTTTCCCTTTCCACTTCAAGAGCGTTTGAGAGAGAAGTCGCTCTTTTTGCTTCTTCTTCGAGATCATGCAATCTCCCTCTCAAACTCTTGTTTTGCTTAGCCACTTTCTTTGAGTCCCTCAAAAGTCTGTGGTAGGCTAGAGCAAAATCTTCACCTTCCGAATCATCCGATTCGTTGTCCGTTGCATTCTTTTCAACAGTGGAGTTGGACAACGACTCAGATGTACTTGCCATAAAGCACATGAATGGTGAAGATGTGGACGCGTGGAATGCCGTGGAGCTCTTTTCTTCATCACTTGAAGACGACTCATTTGACGTTGAGTTGTCATCCCAAGTGACGACTTGCATCGCCTTCTTCTTTGCCGGATACTTGTTAGGACACTCCGTTGCAATGTGGCCGTAGCCTCGACATTTGAAGCATTGCAGTTGTCCTTCTGAACTTTTCTTATCCTTTGAGAAGTTCTCCTGCTTTCTTGACTTGTGACTTGGAGTACCCTTGCCTTTGTTCCACTTTCCGAAGGATGGAGATTTGCTTGAATTACCCCTTCGAAAGTTGCGGCGAAACTTCCTTGTCAAGAGAGCGAGCTGCTTCTCAAATTCCTCCATAGAAAGGTTCTCGTCATCGTCCGAGGAGGATGTATCCGCGTCTTCTTCCTTAGTTGTTTTCAACGCATAACCTGAAGACTTAGAAGTGGATGCTTTTCCAGAAGAATTGTTAGTATTAAAAGTCATTTCATAAGTTTGTAATGAACCAACTAATTCTTCTACACGTATTTCGTCCGGGTGTTTAATAGTTTCAATGGCAGTAACCTTTGGGCGAAATCGTTCAGGAAGAGTTCTTAAGATTTTTCTTACAATCTTAAATTCTGGAATCTTCTCTCCCAGATTAGCACATGAGTTTACGATGTCTTGCAATCGTGTATAGTAGTCCGTGAAAGATTCATTTTCTGCCATCAAGATAGAGTCAAACTTGCTCGTAAGCATCTGCAGTTTCTGAATCTTCACGAGGTTAGTTCCCTCATGTGTAACCTGGAGAACATCCCAGATTTCTTTCGCAGTCTCACATGCCGAGACGCGAGAGAATTCAGTTTGAGATAAGGCATTAAAAATAGCATTAATTCCCTTGCCATTGTAAGAAGATAACTCAAACTCTTCCTTGGTCCATTTCGACCTAGGTTTTAAGGTGTGAACATCAGAGATAAGTTCAGTTGGATTAGTCCATCCTGATTCAATTGAATGCCACACCCTTTCGTCGATGGAAGATAAAAAGGCTTTCATCCGTACTTTCCAGTACGCATAATTTGTTCCATCAAAGAAAGGGGGTCGATTGATGTTTCCACCTTCAACCATTGTTCACAACCCTATTCCCGCTCTGATACCACTTGTTGGGTCGTATATAATACGGATCTAAATAGGGGAAGAAACACCTAGAGGGGGGTGAATAGGTGTAAACGTATAAACACTCCAAAAATCGTTGCGATAAAACCCAATGCGGAAAATAAAATAACACGCAAGATTTTTACGTGGAAAACTCCATCACCGGAGTAAAAAACCACGGGACCGATAACACGGCAGAAATCCACTAGAATTAAAACACGTACAAGGTGATTTACCGTACACACTTACGACTCAACCTTTTCCATACGCTCCTAGAGGATCTTCTCCGCTCGCTCCGACGCTTCTCGAATCCACGATCTGCGCCCAACGCCGAATCCACGGCGTCCAACGTCGAATCCACGACGTCCGACCGAATCCACGGTCTTCACCCAATAGCACCGTTCGAATCCACGAACGTGCCTCGCTCCGAATCCACGAGAGCGATTGAACCTTGAATCCACAAGGACACGCGAATCCACGCGCCGATTTTGGGGTAAATCGTTGTTTTTGGGTGGTGATGATCCGCCGAATACTTAGATCAAAGATAGATCGGAAATACCATCTAAGTATTCATTAGTTTGATTCAACTCAAGATGTGAGTATGAAAACCTAGAATCAAACTAATCAATATAGATGAAGAAACATAGAGTATTCTCTAATGATTTCCTTTCTTCTCTATATGTGGATCTATAGCCGTATAAGATGATACATGAAAATGACGGCTATGTGGATTCACCCTAGAAAGAAAGACATAGGGTGTATTTATAGGTTAGAAACCCTAGGAAGGAGATAAGAATCAAAAACCAACCATTTCTGGATTTTACGGACGGCGATCCGGATCGTGATAACTAGGATCCGGATCGTCATAACGAAACAGCCAATTCCAGAAAAACGAAGGTTCGGGATCCGGATCATGTGACTACGATCCGGATCGTTCATACAGTTCACCAAACATCAACGTTCGGGATCCGGATTGCGAAGCAAGATCCGGATCGTTCAAGGTAGATGGTAAACTCAACGTTCGGGATCCGGATCAAGAGACTACGATCCGGATTGCGACGATGTATGAACGAACCACCTTCGGGATCCGGATCGAACAACCTGATCCGGATCCTGAACATGTCCCAAGTCCAGTTTTTGATTTTTATGCAATGAAAGATTCTTCCAAGTGTTTCTACACTACAAGAAGTATTCGGATCACACAAATTCTTTAGTTAAACATACCTGATCCTTTTGAATTCTTCTTTCTTGAGATTGAGTTAAATGATCCAACTTTCTTCACCTTCAATCTTCAAGACTTGAGACTTTCACGAAACTACGCCAACTCAAATTCCGTAACACCTCCCTTGGGAGGGTGGTTGCTCCTTTGCTCTGTGACGGTTAATTAATACATTATTATGTTCGCAGGCTCTATTAGGTTTTTTGGCACTGACTTTTTTGGTCAGGGTCCGAGGGGGGATAATCGCACGGTTTTGAGTGCGGGTGCAGGCGCAGCTGGTTCGCTGGGGACCCTGGACTGTACTTCCTTTTCCTTTCTTGCATTTCATTTACATTGTAGTTATGTGAGAGTTTGTTCCTCGATACCCTCGTGGGGTCGGCGTGGATGTCGGTATGAGTTGTATTTAGTTATCCTTTTATGCGTCTCTTCTCTTTTTAAATTTTTTGGCCATTGAAAATGAAAAAGGCAGAAGAAAAAGAAAGATTGCGAAAACAGTTTTTAAAATAGAATGTCGTGTGGCGCTAGTTTCAAAAAAAACCCTGTGGATTTATGGATTTCAAAAAGGGATTTCAAAACTTGGTGTCGGGTGGACACCTGTTTCAAAACCTTGTGGTTTTATGCTGGTTTCGAAACTCGCTTCAAACGTAAGCGCCGGGGATCTCTTTTTAAAACTGTGTATTTATCCTTTCCAACTGAACGGCCATACGTTTTTAAATAAGTTAGAATGCGGTTGTATGTTAATAATTGTTTTGATTGACAGGTTGTGTATGTTTGAACATGTACTAATGCTACGCCGTGCACATACAGGGGAGACTCTGGTCCGTTTGGCGAGTGATCCTGTATGTGTGGCGGGTCTGGGCATGCGGCCGGTGAAGAGGGGTTTCGCTTTTACAAAAAAAAACTCACGTCAATGGTTTGCTTTTCTATGAATCGTTTCTGCTAAAACAAAACCCCCGGGGCGTGACCAAGGTACAACCGTCTGAGAAAAAAAAATGGGTACACCAACAGTCCAGCTAACTCGCTCATCCTCCTCGAGATCTATCTACTCAGCCGTCCTCTCTCCTCGACCCACCGCGTAAACCCATCATGCACCCGCAGAAGACACTACAAAACAAGGAGACGACAAAAGGAAAGAAGAATAGGGTTAGAACTATAGTAAACCCGTAGCCTCCCCTAGTGTGTAAAGCCTCAACCGCCCAATATCGCGGTCGCCGCAATAACCCCAATCCACAATCGTGTAAAATAATCAATATCCGGTTAACCGCCATACTATCCGGTAGCCGCAATACCCCAACAACCCATAATCAAATACCACCTGTCCCCGACCCCAAGGTCCCGACTCTATACCGTACCCCTGCTCAAACCCGAGCACCAAGAACCACCTGACTAAAGAATAAGGAGAAAGAAGCAAGCGTGGTTTCTCCTAAGCAAGTTCCAAATAGTATAGTGTAGCAACACATAGTGGCCTATCTAGATGACCTACAAGCATGCATATGTCCTCATGAAAGATAAAAGAAAAAGTGTGACAAAGTAGTGGTTCCACATGTGTTTATTATGCTCCACATGGGTATAACCATCATGCTAAAATTCATTATCCCACCATACATGTCTATATCCACTAATTACCCCGCACATAACTCATCCACCTATGCATGTCCAAAAGATCCTCATGTGGTAACCCCACACCACAAGCCTTTCAATTATCCCAACCTGCAAGTAAATTCCACTCAGTTAAGTTGCTATATTATATCCATATAAATATGTATAAAGGTCCCACCACTATCAGATTTCCCACAATTTATTTTTCATATGATAGGCTCACAATTATTTAATTTAAGCATGCAGTCCCATTAAGGTGCTCATTCAATATGTCCAATATGGAGGTTCTCTCTATACACATAGTGA
>CM055069.1:19007187-19035162 GCA_029204045.2 Tillandsia leiboldiana
TGGCACGAGTGCAACTGTCACGCCCCGAGTCCGCCAATTTTGTACGGTTCGGGCACGCCAACAGACCCGCCAATCGGGTAAGACCTTTTCCTACCCGAAGGAACGGTAACATCCTAATAACACAACAAGTGTATGCGGAAGCTCAATCAGAGTACTAAAAATCACTACAAATTTAAAACTTTCATTCAATAACAATAGTTAATGCGGAAATGAAAGCATACAAGAGTGAACCATGCATTACTTTATTACACTTTACATCTTTGAACTTGCAAATAAAATTATTACAATTCTTTTACATAAATTCCTCACCATACAAGGTTTACTCAAGAAATATGAAAATGGGATACCTCTGCTAGACCCTCTAGGTCTCTATGCTGCTGGGCCCTTGCCCCTGTCGTATACCTCGCCGTCTGCCTCTGAACCGTCGCGATCGCTGCATCCATACCTGAACCGTGGGGGGAGTCACCCAAGGGGTGTGGAACTACGACATAGTTCCCAGTGGGTTCAACCACCGAGAAAGAGTGTCCTACACCACTTGGTCCAATGGAAGCTAATAATAGTGCTAGGAAACTAAAATCCTCGATATCAAATGCAGCTATGCAAAATAATATATCACTATCTGTATATACTCATCGACCCAGCACTACTCTGTCTAGTCATACTAGGCTACTAAGCACCAACTCGGCCACTATGCCGCTGTATACAGGGTGAAACTAACCCGGCCATCTTGGCCACTCAAATTTCTCTTTATTCTTTAATTCTGGTGCTTAGTTCAAGTTAACCAACCCTCAGAAATTTCTTATCCAACGGGCCCAGCCCGGTAGTCCTGCTACCATAAGATAAGATTTCTAAGGTTGCCGATAACACCCGCAAGTGTTACCCCGTCCTACGGAAGAAACGTCCCGAACGGGTCTCTACCCGGGAGAGGGCACTGCCAACTGTTCCAACATGGGCCGCGTTTCTCACCGTAGGTCCGCCCGTTTTATCTTTAATTTTCTTTTTTTCTTTTTCTTTCTCTTTTACTTTAGTTCTTAGCCTCTTTGCCTTTGAACACTTGCTTTTCTTTCTTATTCGAGCTTATAGCTCCCTTTTTGCCACTGGCAAATCTCTTTCTCTTTCCTTTGAGCATTTAGCTCTTGCTTTCACTTTAAGCCTTTCGAAAATACCTCGTCCGACGGGTCACTGCCCAGGGAGTCCTGCTCCACTTGACGACTCTCAAATTCGAAGGCGCCATTTACATTCTCTTTATGCTTTTTAGCCACTTTTAGCTTGCTTTTAACTTTAAGCCTTTCGAAAGTACCTCGTCCAACGGTCACTGCCCAGGGAGTCCTGCTCCACTTGACGAGTCTAAATTCGAAGGCGTCATTTATATCCTCTTTTCATTCTCTTTATCTAAGCAATTTGCTTGTCTTGCTTATTAACCAAATTTTTGCTCTATCTTGAGCAATTTGTTGTCTTGCTTATTAACCACTTTTTCATCCCTTACCCTAGGTCTTGCCACACGGGTAACCAGAGAGTGTCCTGGACTCTTACACATTTCACTTTCTTTGTTTAACTCAAATTGAAGTTAAGTTATTGTCCATTTGCCCAGACACCCTATGACTCTCTAGGGTTATATTTGTTTAATTCTTTAACCTTGGGATCTTATCCTGCTTTCCTGATTCCTTACTAATCCTAGAGTTAACTTAACTCTATTTTTCGATTTCACTTTTAACTTAGAGTTACTCTGACTCCAATATCCTGTCTGTGAGTTCAAACTCCACTAGTTCACCTTAGGTTCCCTTTACCTAAGTTCCACGTCATACTTGTCCTAGAGTTCCTTGACTCTATGCTGATCACTAGTTCACCTTAGGTTCTCTTTACCTAAGTTCCATGTCATGCTTGTCCTAGAGTTCCTTGACTCTTAATTGATCACTAGTTCACCTTAGGTTCTCTTTACCTAAGTTCCATGTCATCCTTGTCCTAGAGTTCCTTGACTCTATATTGATCACTCTATCCAGTGTCCTTAGGTTATTACCTAAGACTATGCACTCATCCACCCTAGGATAACTCCTAAGTTGATGTCACTCGTCAAACCCCCTATACTAGGTTTTCTCCTAGTCTTACTACCAACAATGTTGTTCTTTTCCCTGATGTCACATGAGTCCTAGGGTTATACCCTAACATGATCACAATCATAAATAGGCTAATCTTTTTCATGAATGCAATTATTTCATCTTATTCATAAAATAGTAATTACTTCTACGCATGCATATTCCTCATATATCTTTGGCAACCAACAAGTTGCACTTTTCCTGTGTCCATTTGCACATGCACATCTATTCGTCTATCTTGGCAACGACCAGTTGCACTTTTCATCTGAATCCATCTACACAGGCAATCATAATCATAATTACCTAACGCCTCTAACAGGCTACTATCATGCTTCGAATCGAAAAGCAAAGGAGCAAGGGGATGAGGTCACCCAATTTCGGCAGAATTCCCCACCTTGTGATGCCCCAATTGCTTGTAGACACTTGCAATTGGTCTCCGCGATTCCACTTGTTTCCTCGAGCTTGCACGCAAAACGGTGCACATCCCTCGGAGTTTGCACGCAAAACAGAGCATGCTTCTCTTAAGGTTGCACGCAAAATGGTGCACGTCTTTTCTGACCCTGCACGAGAAACGATGCCCAATATTAGGGTCGGCACGCAAAACTGTGCGCGACAACACGAAATGCACGCTAAACGGTGCACGTATCTCAAAACTGCACGCAAAACGGTGCACGTCTGACTATAGGGTTGCACGCAAAACGGTGCACATTTTTCCTAGCCGTGCACAAAAACGATGCACAATATTAGAATCTACACGTAAAATGGTGCGCAATTGGTCCAATCCGCACGCAAAACGGAGCACATAACCGGTATTAGCACGCAAAACGGTGCACAATCTACTATAGGGTTGCACGCAAATGATGCACATTTTTCCAGCCCTGCACGAAAACAAGACGCAACGTTAGAGTCTGCGGGCAAAACGGTGCCCGTTAGTCAAACCTGCACGCAAAACGGAGCACATACCTTGTATTGGCACGCAAAACGGTGCACGTTCCTTTTTCAACATTGCATGCAAAATGGTGCACATTTTACTAGTTCGCGTCCAAAACTGCGCGCATTTGCCGAATCCGCACGCAAAACGGTGCACACCCTCCACGAGCTTGCACGCAAAACGAGGCGCGTCCAAAACGCCCGCAAAACTCGCGCAGTAAAATGGCACAGAAAGTTGGGTCCCTAACATGCACGTGGGCAAAGGGATCAAATCCAAAATCCAAAAGGAAACCTTAAAACTGTGCCAAAAATACCGCAAAAACGACAAACGGGGCCTACCTCGACAACGCCGTGACGTCCATCGTGCCCACTAGCCTCTTTGGAGCACCTTGCGCGTTCCACGGAGTCCACGGCGCGTTCGTGCGCCCTCGAAAATCCCGCCTCGGAATCGCCCGCTCCCCTCCTGGTACGCTCGGGTGAAGCCAAAAGGGAGAAAAGGAGGAAAATGGGGCCATTTGGGCTTATATAGGCCGAAACCCGAACTTTCGGGCGTAACCTCTCGGGCGCCCGAAAGTTTTCGGGCGGCTACAGCAACCGTCCCGCCGCGGTCCATGCGTCCACGCCGCGCCAGCAAGGCGCCACGTCAGCGTCGCTCGACCAATCAGAGGATGACACGTGGCCCTGGACCCGTGCACCGCGACGAACGAAATGTGGCGGCCAATCAGGGGCCGCCACGTGGACCGCACCCACGCTCCCGCTGACACCGGCCGCAGCAATGCGTCGGGTCGCGCTGACCGACCAATGGGAGGCCGACACGTGGCATCCCCCGTTGACACAGCGCCAGCGCCCGCGCCCGCGCGGGTTCCCGACGCGCCCCCGCTCCGTCGGTCAGAGCGTCCAATGAGGAGGCGCCACGTGGCGGTCTTCACCTACCACGCGCGCCTCGGGCCGCGTGCCACAGCGCACCGCACGCGCTTCCATGCCTCGGGATTTGCGCCCGTGCCTCGGGATTCGCGCCCGCTGCCACGTGGCGGTCTTCACCTACCACGCGCGCCTCGGGCCGCGTGCCACAGCGCGCCGCGGGCGGTTCCATGCCTCGGGATTTGTGCCCACCGCCTCGGGATCGGCGCCAACTACCTCGGGATCCGTGCCAACTGCCTCGGGATCCGTGCCAACTGCCTCAGAATTCGTGCCACTGCCTCGGGATCCGTGCCAACAGTAACTTTCGGGCGCGCTACAGTAACTTTCGGGCGCATCGAAGTCCGGACCGGGCTGCTACAGTAACCGGTTCGCTACAGTGCAAAGACCCGGTTCGCTGCAGCCCGAACAAACGGTTTGCTACAGTATTTTCCGGGCGCCCGAAACTCATTTTCGGGTGCCCGAAACTTGGGCCCAAGCCCAGTTTCGCCCGTTTTCGTCCGTTCTTGCCCAATTCTCGCCCGTTTTCGCTCAAATTTGACGGGCAGCCATCCAGTTTAACTTAATTACCTCATGGTACTTAAACTTTTCATTTTGGACCACCTCTAGGTCGCCATAAGTCCCACTGTATTTAATTTCGCTGGCAGAACCCGTTCTCACTTTCCGGGTGTCCGATCAACGCGAAACTTTTACTGCGGCCTTAAAACACATTGACGGAACTCCCGTAATTTTCTCGGAATTTTCCGAAACTGTGAATTTTCCACTTGCAATCTGGGCCCATTTTCTCATGTAAGATCCAAGATCTTACATTCTAATCCCGATTTGGGCCCAATTCGTTTCCATGTCATCCTTTACTTCTATAAATTCAATAAAATAGCATTTCATACCATTTTATTTACATTTAT
Organism: Tillandsia leiboldiana; assembly: GCA_029204045.2. NCBI lineage: Eukaryota > Viridiplantae > Streptophyta > Magnoliopsida > Poales > Bromeliaceae > Tillandsia > Tillandsia leiboldiana. The sequence goes on from CM055069.1 coordinate 19,012,034, forward strand.
TTATATACCAAAATTCCGGTTCCACTACAGCAACAATAAAAGTACCTGCCTGAATAAACTCAATCTAATCACCAGTAAAACACTGGTACTGCCTACTCTGCCTGCCGCATCGGGTATGCCAGCCCACGCATAACACCGATGCAAAGAAGGAGTCTCAAGGACTCAAAGCCTGTCTGTCGCACACTCCGGAGTGGCACTCGAGGGGAGAGACCCACACGAGTAAAGTATCTCAGTAACAAGTATCATAAGTATCATCAAACAGCAGGACTGGATCACGACTCTGATCAAAGTGGGAAAACCCGTCCACTAAAGAAAACCCCGGTCCTCAAACAGATGCAATAGGACTCAATAAGTGGGAAACTCCGTCCACTAGAGAAAATTGATACCCAATCTGATGCATAAGTAAATATCCGGTCAACCGCTAGTATCCGCGGTTTGCCGTAATGCCCCACAATCTATAAACCCTAACCGATCTCCGGTCAACCGCCCCCAATATCCGCGGTTGCCGCACTAACCTGCCATCCACAATCAAATACAACCGACACTCGGCCAACCGCCCAATATCCGCGGTTGCCGCACTAACCTGCCATCCACAATCAAATCCAACCTGTCCCAGACTCGAAGTCCCGACTACACTATCCCAAACCCCTGCTCGAACCCGAGCAACATGAATCTAGAATCTAGAAAGAAATGAGAAAGAACAAACATGGTTTCTCCTAAGTCAGATTCCAACATGATAGTGTAGCAATAAATGATGGCCTATCTAGATGTCATACAAGCATGCACTTGTCCTCAAGAAAATGAAAGGGAGTAAATCACATAATAGCTCCACAAGGGTATAACCAACAAGCCAAAATCACTAATGAACTACACTTGTCCATAATCCATGATCCATAATAACTCCTCGGAGTAATAACCGCACATAGATACATAATCCTGCCCCATCGAGTAATCATATCATAAAAGACTATGCGCAACATGGCATGCTAAAAGATCACTACTATAGTATGTATTGAATCTACATGATCTAGGCCATTCCTCAAGCTTCCATCTCGATGCTAGATATTTCATAATTAAACATGCATGCTAACAATCACATAGGGTAAATTTCCTTAGGTAAGCTTTTACTATTTATTATCATGGATATCCAAATCTTGCAAGTCCTTAATAATATTTAACATGAATATTAATTTTGCAATTCCCTTATACAATCATCCTTACTAGCTTACCTCTCAATAACACACAATGTACCCTAAACATGCATGCATTCTAACATAAAGAATTAGAGAACCGTCCACCGGTTCTGGAGATGAAGCAACCCACCTGAAACGCTTTCGTAGGCAAAGCCGAAGTTGGTGAAGTGCGTAGTCACACGCTATCCAAAATCCGCCGAAACTGCACCCTCGGTACTCAGTCGCACAAGCCTCTGCTCCAACCAACATCTCAACCACAACACAATAATCAATACCCTGCATAAATGAAACATCACTTGCTGTTTTTCCAATCCAGCAAAGAGAAGGGAATTTTTACTTGCGTGTACCTTCCAAAAAATCCAGAAAAATCACGGTTGCGATCCTTGCGACGAGTAGATCCAAAACGAGTATTTATACACCCCGTTCCGACACCTGTAGGCCAAGATATAAATATAACAACGCGGTATGTCGAATTATCCACAAACAAAATTCTGTAGGAAATCAGTCCGAAAGAAGTATAATTATCACCTTCGAAGAATCCTCCAAAAATTTCGATAAAAATACGGGTATGTTCCTCTCGAAGCGTAGATATCAATCGAGTCCTTAAACGCCTCATTCCGATGCTCGTAGACCGAGAAAATCCAACAATAATCCACCGCTGTCCCGTACCTCACAGCAGTACAAAGGGTCACATAAAAGCCTCGGGAACCGTGCCAACAACCCAAAATGAGGCGAAGTGATCAGCACAAAAATTGAAGGCGTACCTCTTGTGAACGCGCTGCCATGAAAATCAGCTCAAAAGTCCATCGGGGTAGTCCAGGGGGTCTCTCGGACTGAAAAGCGACGATAGAAACCCAAAATCGAAGGAGCGTCGAAGTGCGCCGCGTTGCAGAAAACGCCGATGTCGTGGCCTCCAAAAATATACTAGATCCATCGGAGCGTAGAGCATGAAGGGGGTGAGGGCTCTGCACAAAGGGGAGCTCCAGAAAATCACCAAAACCCGCACAAGAGGGCACCAAATGTGTCACGCCCCGGGGTCGAAACTGCGACCCGGGCTCACCAACAGATCCGCCGCCCATACGGTGAACCCCATATAGACGAAGCGTCAAACCTGCAAAAGGAAGATACTATACTAAACAGATATCAGAGCTAAAAATAAACTGCTAGAAATAGAAAATATACCACACAAAGCCCTCACCAAAAAACATAAATCTCTCAACTCAAAAAGAAAAGTACAACTCTATCCCTCGCTACAAGTCTCTCAACAAGAAACTCTCAAAATAATAAGGGTACATCTACTCTCTGGACAACGACTGGTAGGGATCTAGCTCGTGACTCCCTCACCTCGATCCGAAGAAGCAGCAACTGGAGCAGAAGAAACAGGAGCAGACGTCCCTGGGAAAAAATACACCACGACGGGTGTGAGAACTACATCCCACAGTAGTCCTCAGTGGGTGCCGTCAACAAGTCCAACGGTCTGCCCACTAAGTCTACTAGAGGCATAAGGTAATAAATGAAATACTGAAGGAAAGAGCTGGAAATGAATAACTCTACAGCTACTATGCCCCTATCTAGATGCTCAAAAAGTGGAACAGATGATAACATGGTGCATCTACTAACATATCAGTAAGTTACCCAATCTGAACTGACTGCCTCCTCGGGTCCAGTCAAACATGCGCCTACCTACCGCCGCACATCCTCAACAGGACGGGTCTACCATAGGTATGTCCGTAGCTGCCAAAACTGACTCAGCCAGAGGGACTGTGTCCGTAACTGCCAAAACTGGTTCAGTCAGAGGGACAGTGTCCGTAACTGCCAAAACTGGCTCAGTCAGAGGGACAGCGTCGACAAGTCATGATAGAAGAACTCAATCTCACGCCGGTTACAACAACCCGGTCTAAAGCTCAATATCAACGCCGGTTACAACAACCCGGTCTAAAGCTCAATCTCAACGCCGGTTACAACAACCCAGTCTCGCCTACTCCGGAGTGGCACTCGAGGGGAGCGACCCGCTCGAGTCAAAAGTAACCCATGTCCAACAGCTCTGTCAAGTATCCCAGCCAATGAGGCAAAAGTCGACACAATGCTCAAAGTGGAGACTCACTCAATCGACAATGCAAAACCCAGCCCCAACTGATGAATAACACTAATCGGTCAAACCGCCCACAGTTCGCGGTTACCGAAATAATAACCCGAGTCGATAATCTGGTGCAATCCCACCCGACTCAACAATATAGCTATACTATCCCCCATCCCTGCTCTCTAACCCGAGCAACAAGGAACACTCGACAGTCGGGACCGCTGTCAACCCAACGGCTCCCTAAAACAGGCATCACTTACAGGATAACTCCACAACAGACACAATAAAGGGTCCGGGAACCCCGAAAGACTAGAACCTACAACCCTAATCAAACAAGAACAGGCTCTAGGCATAGCCTCTCGTTGTTCTCGTCCCAAAGGAAAAAGACAGACCTTGGAACCCAGACCACTCGAACCATCTCGGGTGGTTAAATTTATCGGAAAAAGGTGATATTTCTTATTGAAAGCCATTTGATCTGAAAGAAATCCATATTTAATGATTTTTAGTTCTTTTTAGGAAAACAATTGAAAACAAGGTTTATATCCAAGCCTCGTAGAGCTAATGCCTTTGTCCAATCAAACAAGAACAGACTCGGCGACTCCACGATGCTCGGAAGAAAACATTGGTTGACTAAAATCATATGTGTGTCCAAAAACAGTTCTGGGTTCAAGGTCCTGCTATCACTGGTACAAAGCTGCCACTGACACAGTGGCGACAATAAAACAAGAAACCAAAACATCTCGGGACCGCCGTTTACCCAAACGGCTCTCGCCACAGATGATCAATCAACTACTTCTACCAGACTCCACTCTGCTCCCAAGCACGAGTGTAAAATGCATCCCACACTAAAGGAAACCTGACCACTCGGCCCACTACCCGGGCGAGTAAAATACTATGTCCAGGAAAGAAAAGAAGTGTGGATGGCTAAAGCAGAATAAACCTAGCCCAAGTTGGAGTTTTCTACAGTCTGGCTGAACATGCTGCATATGACGGGGGTGCTAGGTCAAGTTCCAAGACAACAATAATTTTACAGATAGTAGGAAACAAGAGATCGCATGATCATCAAATAACTCTAGAATCAACAGCTGTCACATTCTAGCATGCTACACAGGAATATCACTATCATGCATGGTCCTACTATAGCAGATTTAATGCACATTCCATCAATCTTGGAGACAGGGCCACCCACCTGAAAACGCTAACTGTCCAAGGTTCCACAGCTGAAAAATGCCAAGAAATTGATATGTCCAAATCCAATGGATCCAGCAATACCCGCAAACCCTCCTGGGTACAATACAAAGCTAACAGTTACACTTAATTCCATAATTTACCAAAATACACACAATCTGAAAATCAGTCCCAAAGATGCCACTTTTTCACCTGAAAAAATGCTCCAAAAATTCCAATAAAAATACCACGGCGATCCTCGTGTCGAGACCTTCAAAACGGGTACCTGCACGTCCAATTCTGAGCCCCGTAGGCCGAGTTACAAATTCCACAACACAGGCGCGCAAAATCTCACAACCACATAACTGTAAAACTCTGCACAGTAAAAGGGGAAACAGTATACCTTCGGGAAAGACTCAGAAAAATCCCAAAAAATTACGATGATAATCCTCGCGACGAGTAGATCCAAAAAGTGTATAGGCTTGTCTCGATCCGACGCTCGAGTGCGGAGATAAAATTCCGGCAAGGGGCTGCTGTCCAAAAACTCCACCAGCAAACAGTGGCTTAGAACTGTCTCGAAAACCATGCCATAAACTCTAAATCCAGCAAGATGATCAACACGAAAGTCGAAGATGTACCTCTCATGAATCCACTGCCACAAGAATCGTCTAAAAACACTATCGGGGTAGCTCAGTAGACCTCTCAGACTGAAGTGCAACGGAAACAGGCCTCCAACTGAAAATCGTCGCACTGCGCTCCGATGCCGAAGTCGTCGACGCCGCGGCTTCCAAAAAATCCGGGCCTCTACCAGAAGATGCGCAACATGAAGATCTCCAACTTTGCTAAAGGGGCTAAGGGCAGGGGAGCTCGGGAAAGGGGGCAAAAAGCCCCAGCAAGCAGCATATTTATAGGCCCAGCCCGAAAAATCCAACTTTCAGATTTTGGCCCAAAAACCGGGCGCCCGAAACTTCCGGGCTGCTACAGTAACGGGCCCGGCCCGTTACTGTTCACGCCCGGATTAATCCTAGTATGCCACGTAGCCCCCCGAACAGGCAACAGCCAATTGGGCCAACCGTAACGCGCCACGTGGCAGAAGCTCGCGCCGACACGTAGCACCCACGAGCGGGAAACGCGGGTCAGTGCGAGCCCACGCCGCGCCCACGCGCGCCCACGCGCGCCTGTCGGGCACGCAACCCGAGGTACCCACTCCCCACACCGTGGACCGCGCGCACAACGCCCAACCAACCACCAAGCGATACGTGGCCAGCCCTCGGTCCACCATACACCCCGCCAAACCCATGGACCGCGCCCACTGCGCCCGCCAACCGGGAGGCGCCACGTGGCGAGCGCCCGGGTGCACGCCTCCGCGGTGGACCGCGCGCCTCCGCCGCCGCCAGCCGCCGCGCTCCGCCGCCAGCCGCTGCCGCCGCCGCCTCTCCGGCCGCCGGAACAGTGTTCCCATACCTCGAAAAGCGTGTTTTCGCATCCGGGCTCCGAAAAATACAAGTAAATAGTCCATCTTGACCGTTTTCGCGCGTTGAATCCAAATCCGCTATCCGTTCTGTCAAATTCCACTTCTAAAATTTGTCGAAAATTCCCGGGAAGGTGAGCTTGATCCATTTTTCGCACCAGGTCCATTTCTTGATTCCAAAACGCGCGCAGAAACCTCAATCACCCACAATGGCCTCCTGTTAAGCAATCTGGCTCCCATTAACACCAGAAATCCATTTTCGGGCCTCGACACGCGCACAAACACCCCCAGAAACCACTAATCCAATAATGAACCCTTAATTGGGGATTCGGGTCCTCACATCCTCCCCCACTAAAAGAAAGTTTCGTCCTCAAAACAGACACGGCTCAACAGGGCACTCAAAGCCAAGGGTAAGCATCCATCAACGCGGCCTCCAACTCCCCAGTCGCCACACACTCTTCACAAAGCGAGTCCAACAGCTGGATAACCCTCAAAAAATTCCAAAAAAAAAAAACTGGGGAAAAGGAAAACAACCAACTCTACGCGTCCAAACTACGCGAATTACGCCACACAATTAACAAGAAAGGATAAGGGCCCCACCAGCAGGAGAGTCATCAACCCCCAACTCTAATTTAGAAAACAACTGAAATTAGCGAAAAGTTCAAAAGTTCCGAAAGACCAGTGCCCTTGCCCCAATCAAACAAGAACAGGTTCGGGCACCGTCTCCATTTCTGGAGTAGTCTTTCGAATCTTTCGTCATGTTCGCAAATTTCAGCGTAAGGGCGAGAAAAAGGGAGAGAAGTGTTGATGCCGTTCCTGCTGTGGCCACAAGAACGGAAGCCACGATCTAACCGTGCCCCTAAAAAGAAAAACACAACTCTATCGGAGACCCCTAGAGACACAACCTCTAGCACTAGGCGTCACCTACGCTCAACAAGTAGCGCCTAACCTAGAGTCGCTGAAGCCGCTGCTGCAGGAAGGATGCCTCGGAGACCTGTGGAAATGATCTCCTGTTGTCCAACTCGCTGGAAGGTCACAGTTCTCAATCCACAATCAATCGTTGCACGATACCACACCAGCTGGTCCATCGCGTGTGCTAGATCTGAGTCGTGGAACTGTAACTGAACCGTCACTCCCGCCGATGTACTTCCCAAAGTCTCAGCTATCCTGGTCATGCCCTACAATTCTCCTCTGCTCGCAGGATACTGGGAAGAATCAAATCGCTCATGCATGTAACAAAATTCCTATCCCTTATTCATGCAGAGATGCAAATGCCCTAATATCAAAAACAGAAGGATGCAGCTGTACCAAAACGCTCAACTCAGCTGACTGAAAAATAAAGCCATACCTACGGCAATAGGATCTACTGCTGGGGTGCCCTCCACCAGGGCTGGATCAACCCGTCCACTGGGTGCTGAAGACCGTCGTCCCGTCTGTCCCGACGTCATACCCCACTCTGTCTGACGGTGTACTGGAGGGGCTTCCGCTTCCTGAACTGGCAAGGGAGGTGCTGTAGCAAGGGGTCGCACTGATAGAATGGCTCGGGGGCAAGCTGCTCGAAAATGTCCCAACTCTCCACATAGGAAACACCGTCCCCGTCTCTGGTCACACTGCGACGGTGGATGAGGGCCGCCACAGATGACACACCGCTCACGTCGCTGCTGCCGGAGCTGCTGTCTAGGCTGATACCGCGGCTGCCGCAGTTGCTCACCAGACCTCTGGCGCCTCCGAAACCCACGACCCTGAGGATGAGATCGTGGAGGTCTCGTAGGTCCCTGCCGACTCGTTTGTCCCTCAACATCCTGTGCTGGGCGCTTTGCCCCCGAAATCCCTGCGAGAGCTGGAGCCACCTCGTCCGTGACCGCCTCTCCGCGCTTCGAACTCTGCCCCGAAAAATGATGTGGATCAGATTGACGAAATTTTATGAACAATTCAGCCATCTCTCGCTGCTCTGCGGGGGTCGACGGTCCTGCTGTCCCGAACGGCTGACCACTAGTAGCTGGTGCAGTAGGGGCTGCCTGTGCTGCTGGTACAACTAGGGGTGTCACAACTGGCGAAGAAAGTACAGGGGAACTCTCTAGGGGTGCTACAGCTGACTGTGCCGTCTGCTCCATCATGCGCACCACCCGACCCATGGTCTCTCCCTGGCGCCGGACAACCTCTGACAACTGAGCCAACTGAGCCCGAAGCTCCTGCACCTCACTCTGCTGACCCTGTGCTGACTCCTCCTGCTCAGGCTCAAGGGAGGAGGAAGGCTGAGAACGTGTCTGCATCCTACGTCGGGGAGGCATCGAGCTCACCTGCAATCCACATGCAAACATCAGGACAGCACCAAACAACACTCGACCCAATCCAGCGAAAGTCTAAGACATGTCATCCATTCCACAGCATTATGTTGTCTGCAGCCAACATAATCGCTTAGGAGAATAAACATGCCAATCACTTATCCCATCCCTTGGGAGAGGTATAAAACTCAATCAGGACTCTCGCTAACAGTCACGACTCTCACGCAGTCATCCTAATGTCCAACCACAAGCCTAGGGTTTCTAAGTCCTCAATCACCTACAACCTAGGCTCTGATACCACTCTAATCTGTCACGCCCCGGGGTCGAAATTGCGACCCGGGCTCGCCAACAGATCCGCCGCCCATACGGTGAACCCCGTATAGACGAAGCGTCAAACCTGCAAAAGGAAGATACTATACTAAATAGATATCAGAACTGAAAATAAACTGCTAGAAATAGAAAATATACCACACAAAGCCCTCACCAAAAAACATAAATCTCTCAACTCAAAAAGAAAAGTACAACTCTATCCCTCGCTACAAGTCTCTCAACAAGAACTCTCAAAATAATAAGGGTACATCTACTCTCTGGACAACGACTGGTAGGGATCTAGCTCGTGACTCCCTCACCTCGATCCGAAGAAGCAGCAACTGGAGCAGAAGAAACAGGAGCAGACGTCCCTGGGGAAAAATACACCACGACGGGTGTGAGAACTACATCCCACAGTAGTCCTCAGTGGGTGCCGTCAACAAGCCCAACGGTCTGCCCACTAAGTCTACTAGAGGCATAAGGTAATAAATGAAATACTGAAGGAAAGAGCTGGAAATGAATAACTCTACAGCTACTATGCCCCTATCTAGATGCTCAAAAAGTGGAACAGATGATAACATGGTGCATCTACTAACATATCAGTATAGTCACCCAATCTGAACTGACTGCCTCCTCGGGTCCAGTCAAACATGCGCCTACCTACTGCCGCACATCCTCAACAGGACGGGTCTACCATAGGTATGTCCGTAGCTGCCAAAACTGGCTCAGCCAGAGGGAATGTGTCCGTAACTGCCAAAACTGGCTCAGTCAGAGGGACAGCGTCCGTAACTGCCAAAACTGGCTCAGTCAGAGGGACAGCGTCGACAAGTCACGATAGAAGAACTCAATCTCACGCTGGCTATAACAATCTGGTCTAAAGCTCAATCTCAACACCGGTTACAACAACCCGGTCTAAAGCTCAATCTCAACGCCGGTTACAACAACCCAGTCTCGCCTACTCCGGAGTGGCACTCGAGGGGAGCGACCCGCTCGAGTCAAAAGTAACCCATGTCCAACAGCTCTGTCAAGTATCCCAGCCAATGAGGCAAAAGTCGACACAATGCTCAAAGTGGAGACTCACTAAATCCACAATGCAAAACCCAGCCCCAACTGATGTATAACACTAATCGGTCAAACCGCCCACAGTTCGCGGTTACCGAAATAATAACCCGAGTCGATAATCTGGTGAAATCCCACCCGACTCAACAATATAGCTATACTATCCCCCATCCCTGCTCTCTAACCCGAGCAACAAGGAACACTCGACAGTCGGGACCGCTGTCTACCCAACGGCTCCCTAAAATAGGCATCACTTACAGGATAACTCCACAACAGACACAATAAAGGGTCCGGGAACCCCGAAAGACTAGAACCTACAACCCTAATCAAACAAGAACAGGCTCTAGGCATAGCCTCTCGTTGTTCTCGTCCCAAAGAAAAAAGGCAGACCTTGGAACCCAGACCACTCGAACCATCTCGGGTGGTTAAATTTATCGGAAAAAGGTGATATTTCTTATTGAAAGCCATTTGATCTGAAAGAAATCCATATTTAATGGTTTTTAGTTCTTTTTAGGAAAACAATTGAAAACAAGCTTTATATCCAAGCCTCGTAGAGCTAATGCCTTTGTCCAATCAAACAAGAACAGACTCGGCGACTCCACGATGCTCGGAAGAAAACATTGGTTGACTAAAATCATATGTGTGTCCAAAAACAGTTCTGGGTTCAAGGTCCTGCTATCACTGGTACAAAGCTGCCACTGACACAGTGGCGACAATAAAACAAGAAACCAAAACATCTCGGGACCGCCGTTTACCCAAACGGCTCTCGCCACAGATGATCAATCAACTACTTCTACCAGACTCCACTCTGCTCCCAAGCACGAGTGTAAAATGCATCCCACACTAAAGGAAACCCGACCACTCGGCCCACTACCCGGGCGAGTAAAACACTATGTCCCGGAAAGAAAAGAAGTGTGGATGTCTAAAGCAGAATAAATCTAGCCCAAGTTGGAGTTTTCTACAGTCTGGCTGAACATGCTGCATATGACGAGGGTGCTAGGTCAAGTTCCAAGACAACAATAATTTTACAGATAGTACGAAACAAGAGATCGCATGATCATCAAATAACTCTAGAATCAACAGCTGTCATGTCACGCCCCGGCGTCGAAACTGCGACCCGGGCTCGCCAACAGATCCGTCGTCCATACGGGAAGCCCCGTATAGACGAAGCGACTAACCTGCAAAAGATCAACTATACAATACAGATATCAGAGCTGAAAGTAAACTGCTAAAAATGAAAATATAAATGCAACTCAAAAACCTCCCCAAAGTACATAATCTCTCTAGCAGTAAAATAAAAAGTACAACTCTATACCTCACTACAAAAGTCTCTCAACAAGAACTCTCAAAAGTAAAGGGGTACATCTACACTCTGGACGACGATGACTGGTAGGGATCTATCTCGCGACTCCCTTACCTCGATCAGCCGGATCAGCAACAGGAGCAGCAGGGACAGGAGTAGAAGTCCCTGCGGGAAAAGACACCACGACGGGTGTGAGAACTACGTCCCAAGTAGTTCTCAGTGGGTGCCGCCAACGAGCCTCGACGGTCTGCCCACTAAGTCTACTAGAGACAAAAAGTAACAATATAATACTGAAATGAAAGGCTGGAAAAGTAACTCTACAGCTACCATGCCTCTATCTAGATGCTCAAAAAGTGGAACAGATGGAAACATGATGCATCTACTAACACACACAGTATACTCACCCAATCTATACTGACTGCCGCATAGGGTCCAGTCTAACCTGCGCCCACCTACTACCGCACATCCTCAACAGGACGGGTCTACCGTAGGGTGTCCGTGACTGCCAAAACTGGCCTAGTCAGAGGGACTACGTCGACAAGTCGCGATAGTAAGTAACAGGCCCAACTCCGGAGTGGCACTCAAGGGGCGCGACCCCACCGAGGAAAGTATCAGCGCATCTCTGTCGAGCTCAAAATGGCTCATGCAGGCTATAGTCCAAACCACGATCACCAGATCGACTAACAACACCAACGCTCACTCACAAGCTGGAAAACCACACAGCCGGGGACACCGTCCACCAGACGGCTCCTACCAAAGAACACTAAACTCACATGAATGGCCGACACCATAAGGGTTCGGAAAACCGATAGACTGGTGCTAAGAACCCTATCAAACAAGAACAGACTCTAGGCTCCGCCTATCGAAGTTTCCGCCCTCTTATAGTTCGGAAACACAACAATCTCTGAACAACACGCAGAAGACACCAACCTGGGCCCGAAAGTTTCGGGAGACCTATACCTATAACCCTATCAAACAAGAACAGGTTCCAGGCTCGGCCCCCGTGGCTTTCGTCCCGATAAAGAAACGACCCCTAGAACCCAGACCACTCGAATCCTTTCGAGTTGGGAGATTTACAGGAAAAAGGTGACATTTGTTATTGAAAACCATTTTCACTCAACCCACACAGGGTGAGGATTAAAAGTAGTGCCCTTTTTGAAAAGCTATCTTGTTTTGAGAAAAAATCCATTCTTAATGATTTTTAGTTCTTTTAAGAAAAACAGTTAGAAAAACAAGTGTTTTACCCAAACCCCGAAGGGCTGATGCCTTTGTCCAATCAAACAAGAACAGACTCCAGCGGCCCTTCGATGCTTGGAAGAAAACCTTGGTAGACTAAAATCATTTTTATGTCGAAAAGGGTTCTGGGTTCTAGGTCCGGCTAACACTAGTAACCTACTGCCACTAATACAGTGGCGACAACTCAGACAGGAAAAAACAAGATCTCCCGGGACCACCGTTTACCCCAAACGGTTCCCGGTACAGACAAGCGATCCACTACATTTACCAGACTCCACTCTGCTCCCGAGCACGAGTGCAAATGCATCCCACACTAAAAAGAAGTCCCGACCGCTCGGCCCACTACCCGGGTGAGGATAACACTAAGTCCAGGAATGAAAACATAAAGTGTGGAGGTCTAAACATAAATAACCCTAGCCCAAGTGAGGGTTTTCTACTGGTCTGGTTACACATGCAACATATGACGGGGGTGCTAGGTCAGGTTTCAAGATACTATAATTTAACAGATAGAAGGAAGTAAAAGATCACAAGATCGACAGATAATACAAGGAACAACAATTCCTACACTCTAGCATGCTACCCAAGTCCAATCACTAACATGCATGATTCTATAACAATAGAATTAGTGCTCAGTCCACAGTTCCTGAAAGCGAAGCCACCCACCTGAAAAGTCGAACTGCCAAAAGTCCTACAGCTGATAATACCAGAAAAATAGCAACTCAAAGTCCAACGGGTCCAGTACTATCCACAATCTCTCCTGGGTACAACAAAAAGCTACCGTTACACTTAAATCCCAAAAATCTGCCAAGAACACAACACTGAATTTCAGCCGCCAAGATGCGATTATTTCACCTACTGACTGTGCTCGAAAAATTCCAAATAAAATATCCCTGCGATCTAAGCGTCGATAGCTTCGAAACGAATAACCGCACGCCCAATTCCGAGTTTCCTACGCTGAGATATAAAATCGGCAAGAGAAACACCCCATACTAAACTGTACAAAATTCCACAGATAAGAACTCGGGAAGAAGAAAGATTCTCACCTTCAAAGAAAACTCAAAAAATTCTGAGAAAAATCCAGGAGATTCCTCGCGAGGAGTAGATGAAAATCGCCTTTTGAATCGCCTCGATCCGATGTCGGTGCGCAAAGTTACAGCTAAAACTCTGCAATGCTGTCCAAAAATCCGCAAAGAAAAATGGGGCAGATGAAAGCTCAAGAAACTCCAAAATCCGCAAGGAAAGCGAGAAAACTCAGAACAACAAAGTTGGAGTCCTACCAGTAATGAGTCCGACGGCACGAGAATCGCTAAAAACGGAGATCGGGGTGAGTCGGGGGAGTCCGCGCACTAAAACGCGACGAAACTTGTCGACAAAGAAGAAGCGCCACTGTGCGCCGCGTCGCAGATAAGGCCGAAATGATGATCTCCGAAAATCCTCAAAGTCCACCAAAGTGTGCTGCTAAGTGAAAGGAGAAAACCACCTTAAGGGCTCTCAGAGAAAATGGCCTCAGAAAAGTGTGAAAAGGCCTCCCAAAGGGCCTATTTATAGGCCCAACCCCCTAATGGGCTTTTGGCGGATTCGGGCCCATCTTTCGGGCGCCCGAATCCGCCAGGATGGTCGGACCACTCCCCGTCCGACGCGCCCGAAAAATTCTGGTGCGGCCACGTCACCACGCAACAGGAAACAGCCGTGCAACGGCCCTCTCTGTGCGCCACGTAGCCACTCACGCAGGCGGTGGGGTAGGTGGGGCGGAGCGACCGCGGGGCGACGCGTGGCGCACTCGAGTGTGGGGCGCCACGTGTCGGTCGCATCGCTGCCCCGTACACCCCCGCAGGACCCGTGGACCGCGATCATGTGAGCCCGCCAATGCCAGGCTGCCATGCGTCGTGCTCCCGGTCCACCAAGCTGCGCCCTTTTTCCCTGATCCGCGCCGCGCACACCCGCCAATTGTAACGACATAAGAAACCAATTATTCGCTAGCACCCTTTGGCAACCAATTGTTGTTTGTACAGTGATGATTCACGAAATAAATTATGTCTTTTATTATCTACTTTCTTTGGATTAAGTCTGGAGATTATCCGAGCCTTATCCGAGCCTAATGATTGAAATGATGTTTCAACCTTTCCCAATATTTTTTTGGCAAAAAAAAACAAATTTTGGGTTGGGTTTGTAAATATTGTTGTTTGTGTGGTTCTTCCCGTGTTCATCGATTTTGAAATGTATAACTTTGATTGAGTTGGGTTTCCAAATATTTTCATCAGAAATGATAATTCCTATACTTCTCTACATGCCAACTTTGAAATATATGACTTTGATTGACTTGGTTTTTCGAGGTTGTTAGCTTAAATTTTCTAAGTTGTGGCAAGCTCCAAAGGTTGTTATGTTGGGTTTCATAAGTTGTAGCTTGAAATTAACATGAAGTTAACTACAAGTATTAGCTTTGTGGGGAGCATATATATTAATGAGCACGGAATATTATGTTACGGAATTTGAGTTGGCATATTTCGTGAATTCGGTTAAGTCTTGAAGATTGAAGGTAAAGAAGGTTGGATCATATAACTCAATCTCAAGAAAGAAGAATTCAAAAGGATCAGGTATATTTAACTTAATATCTTTGGTGATCCGAATACTTCTTATAGTGTAGAAACACTTGGATGAACTTGTAATTGCATAAATATCAAAAACTGGACATGGGACATGTTCAGGATCCGGATCAGACTTTGCAATCCGGATCCCGAAGGTTGTTCGTTCATACACCAGTTCAATCCGGATCGTAGCTTCCTTTGATCCGGATCCCGAACACTGGGTTTACCATTTTATTTGAACGATCCGGATCAGGCTTTTCAATCCGGATCCCGAACGTTGATGTTTGGTGAACTGTATGAACGATCCGGATCAGGCACTTCGATCCGGATCCCGAACCTTCATTTTTCTGGAAACTGTTTTTCTCGCTACTGCAATCCGGATCGCCGAACTCCGATCCGGATCGTCGTCATGTAAAATTCCAGAAAAGGATAGTTTTTGATCCTTATCTTCTTCCAAGGGTTTCTAACCTATAAATTGACCCTATGATTCTTTTTCTAGGGCTAATCCAAAAAGAAGCCGCTAAACCAAAAAAGCCGTCATCTTATATACGGCCTAAGATCCACATATAGAGAAGAAAGGAAATCATAGATTCTATCTTATGTTTCTTCATCTATATTGATTGATTTGATTCTAGGTTTTCATACTCACATTTTGAGTAGAATCAAATCAATGAATACTTAGATGGTATTTTCGATTTATTTCTAATCTAAGTATTCGGCGGATCATCACCACCCAAAAAAAACAACGATTTACCCCAAATCGGCGCGTGGACTCGCGTGGCCTTGTGGATTCAAGGTGCTACCGCTCTCGTGGATTCGGAGCGAGGTACATTCGTGGATTCGAAGCGTGCTACTGGGTGAAGACCGTGGATTCGGTCGGACGTCGCGGACTCGACGTTGGACGCCGTGGATTCGGCGTTGGACGCAGATCGTGGATTCGAGAAGCGTCGTGGAGCGAGCGGAGAAGATCAACTAGGAGCGTATGGAAAAGGTTGAGTCGTCTGTGAGTACGGTATATCACCTTGTACGTGTTTAATTCTAGTGGATTTCACCGTGTTATCAGTCCCGTGGTTTTTTACTCCGGTTTGGAGTTTTCCACGTAAAAATCTCTGCGTGTTATTTATTTTTCCGCATTGGGTTTTATATCGCAAAGATTTTTGAGTGTTTATTGTTTACACCTATTCACCCCCCTCTAGGTATTTTTTCTCCTATTTAGATCCTATTATACATAACCCAACAAGTGGTATCGGAGCGGGAATAGAGTTGTAAACAATGGTTGAAGGTGGAAACATCAACAGACCTCCGTTCTTCAATGGAACAAATTATGCGTACTGGAAAGTACGGATGAAAGCCTTTTTAATTTCCATCGACGAACGGGTGTGGCAATCAATTGAATTAGGATGGTCTAATCCAACTGAATTTATTGGTGATGTTCGCACCATGAAACCTAGGTCGAAATGGACCAAGGAAGAGATTGATATATCTTCTTACAATGGCAAGGGAATTAATGCTTTATTTAATGCCTTATCACAAACAGAGTTCTCTCGCGTCTCGGCATGTGAGACTGAGAAAGAAATCTGGGATGTTCTTCAAGTTACGCATGAGGGAACTATCCTTGTGAAGATTCAGAAACTGCAAATGCTTACGAGCAAATTTGACTCTATTTTCATGGCAGAAAATGAATCGTTCACCGACTATTACACACGATTGCAAGACATCGTAAACTCATGTGCTAACTTGGGAGAGAAGATTCCAGAATTTAAAATTGTAAGAAAGATCTTAAGAACTCTTCCTGAAAGATTTCATTCCAAGGTTACAGCCATTGAAACTATTAAACACCCGGACGAAATCCGTGTAGAAGAATTAGTTGGTTCCTTACAAACTTATGAAATGACTTTTCCTACTAACTATTCTTCTGGAAAAGCATCCTCTTCTAAGTCTTCAGGTTATGCTTTGAAAACAACGAAAGAAGAAGACGTGGATTCATCCTCCTCAGGCGATGACGAGAACCTATCTATGGAGGACTTTGAGAAGCAGCTCGCTCTCTTGACAAGGAAGTTTCGCCGAAATTTTCGAATGGGTAATTCAAGCAAAACTCCATCCTTCGGAAAGTGGAAGAAAGGCAAGGGTTCTTCAAGTTACAAGTCAAGAAAGCAAGAGGGTTTTTCTAACGATAAGAAAAGCACAGAAGGACAAGTCCAATGCTTCAAGTGCCGAGGATACGGCCATATCTCAACGGAATGTCCAAATAAGAATCCGTCCAAGAAGAAGGCGATGCAAGCCGTCACTTGGGATGACACCTCATCGTCAAATGAGTCATCGTCAAGTGATGAAGACGATAACACAACGGCGTTCCACGCGTCCACATCTTCACCCTTCATGTGCTTAATGGCAAGTACATCCGAGTCATTGTCCAACTCCACTGTTGAAAAGAATGTAACGGACAATGAATCGGATGATTCGGAAGGTGAAGATTTTGCTCTAGCCTATCACAGACTTTTGAGGGATTCAAAGAAACTGGCTAAGCAAAACAAGGGGTTGAGAGGGAGATTACAGGATCTCGAAGAAGAAGTAAAAAGGGTAACTTCTCTCTCGACCGATCTTGAAGTGGAAAGGGATAATCTGATAAAAGCAAATGTTTCACTTCAAGAGTCCAATGAGCAACTCGAGAAGAATTACATAGATATGGTGAACAAAGCGAATTACTTCTTGAAGCTCAACGGCGAGGCTCGACAGGAAAAATTGGAAATGACAGAGACCATTCTCCAACTCAAGGATGACTTACAACGATTTTCATCAGGAAGGAGTAAGTTGGATAAGCTTCTAGGTCTTGGTCAATCAAACAAGTTCGGCCTCGGATACAATCGAACTGAAGACAATTTTAGTTCGGTTGGGACAGTTTTTGTGCCTCAGTCGGTATCTCCTCCTACGACACCGGAATTCACGACAAGCAACGACAACAAGCCTACTTCACCCTCCTTGGAATCGTCAAGCACTAAGGTATGTTTTCGTTGTAATTTTGCAGGGCACATAAGGAGAAATTGCAAGATGGGAGCCAAACGGTCAACTCAAGCACTTCTTGCAACGACTACCAAAAGGGTAATTCCTTGGAAAGCAAATGCAAATTATTCGAAAGGAAAAAGCCTCGGTAGTTCATCAAACAAGACGAGGACGTCAAGGAAAAGCAATGGATCAAACAAGACGCTTTCACCAAAGGTATCAACTTCACAATCATTTCCGACGTACACCAAAACTCGAAAGGTTTGGGTACGCAAAGGTGAATTCTTCTTTCATCCTTGAATCATGTCGGTACCAAACGGCCCTTGGAATTATTGCATATGGATCTTATGGGGCCGACACGTCAACCATCCTTGGGAGGTAAATGGTATATTTTCTTATTGGTTGATGATTTCTCTAGGTATTCTTGGGTAGCATTTTTAAAAGAGAAAGCTGATACTTTTGATTCTTTTCACGAGATTTTCCTTCGTATTATGATTGAAAAGAATGAAAAGATCATTCGTGTTAGAAGTGATAGAGGTGGAGAATTCATAAACTCTAAATTCATTGATTTTTGCACTTCCAATGGCATTAAACATGAATTCTCAGCACCCTATACACCTCAACGGAATGGTGTTGTCGAGCGCAAAAACAGGGTTGTTCAAGAGATGGCACGTGTTATGCTTCATAGCCGGAATTTACCGTTATATTTTTGGGCTGAAGCTGTGAACACTGCAATCTATGTTATTAATCGAGTTTATTTGCGCCCGGGAACGTTAAATACACCATATGAACTATGGTGTTGTAGAAAACCCAACATCAAATATTTTCGTATCTTCGGGAGTCGGTGTTACATTTTGCGTGACCGCAAAAATCTTGGAAAGTTTGACTCTCGAAGTGACGAAGGGATTTTTTTGGGGTATTCTACAAATAGTAGAGCATATCGGGTATTTAACTTGGAATCTAAGACGATCGTAGAATCTATAAATGTTAAAGTAGATGAAGCTTTCCACTTTGCATCTGATAAATATACCCCTGATATCTCTCTTGATGATGATACTCCTGTAAGTGCATCTTCTCATGATAATACTTCCAATATTAATGATGCATCTAATGGTTCTTCAAGTTTATCTGATATGCAGGAATCATCTCATGTACCTCCGAGTACTCCATTACATCAAACGTTACGCATCTCCAAGGATCATCCTGAATCAAACATCATTGGAGACCCACAAGAAGGAGTCAAAACTCGGAGACAGTTGGTTTGTGGGTTCGCTTGTTACGTTTCCATGATCGAACCAAAGAATATCGATGAAGCTCTTCAGGATGACTACTGGATTGAAGCAATGCAGGAAGAGCTCCATCAGTTTGAACGCAACAAAGTCTGAGAATTAACGACGCCTCCGAAGCAACACAATGTGATCGGTACTAAATGGATTTTCAAGAACAAGAAAAATGAGGATGGTACCATCATCAGGAACAAAGCACGTTTAGTTGCTCAAGGCTACTCTCAAATAGAAGGTATAGACTTTGATGAAACGTTCGCCCCTGTAGCTAGACTCGAGTCCATTCGTATCTTATTCGCTATTGCTTGTCACTTTAAAATAAAACTCTTTCAAATGGACGTTAAGAGCACGTTTTTAAATGGGTTTTTAAATGAGGAAGTTTATGTGGCTCAACCGAAAGGTTTTGTAGACTGTAAACTACCTAACCATGTTTTTCGTTTGAAAAAGGCTCTTTACGGTTTAAAACAAGCACCGCAAGCGTGGTACGAAAGATTGACAAAGCACCTTTTGGAGAAGGGCTATACTCGAGGGGGAGCAGATCGGACTCTCTTTGTGAAGCATTATCAAAATAACTTCATTGTTGCACAAATCTATGTCGATGACATTGTGTTTGGAGCAACAAAGGATAATGATGCTTCTAAATTCGCAGAAACCATGGAAAGCGAATTTGAGATGTCTATGATGGGCGAATTGACATACTTTCTTGGATTGCAAGTGAAACAAAATGGTGAAGGCATCCATCTGTGTCAATCCAAGTATGCAAAGGAGTTGGTAAAGAAATTCGGATTAGAAGATTCTAAAGATTTTCCTACTCCTATGGGAACTAGCAATAAGGGATTAGGAAGTGAATCTTTTAGTGAGAATGTAGACGAGAAACTTTATCGCAGCATGATTGGAAGTCTACTTTACCTCACAGCTAGTCGCCCGGATATATCCTTTAGTGTTGGGAATTGCGCGAGATATCAATCAGCACCAAAGGAGGTTCACCTGAAAGCGGTGAAACGGATCATCCGGTACATCAAAGGAACCATTAATTTCGGAATTTGGTATTCTATGGGAACAAGTCTAGATATTATTGGATACTCAGATGCCGATTGGGCAGGATCTGTGGATGATCGGAAAAGTACGAGTGGTGCATGTTTTTATCTTGGCCATTGCCTTGTTGCATGGCATAGTAAAAAGCAAAACTGCATTGCACTCTCGACTGCCGAAGCGGAATACATCTCAGCGGGTAGTTGTTCAACTCAACTCATTTGGATGAAAAGCGTGTTGAGCGACTTTCGGATTTCAGCAACTTCGGTAACTGTTTTATGTGACAACACTAGTGCTATAAACATTTCAAAAAATCCTGTGTTGCACTCTAGAACAAAACACATTGAACTTAGATATCATTTTCTTAGAGAGCTAGTTGAATCAAATATTCTTTAAATTTCCTACATTTCAACTGAAGATCAATTAGCTGATTTTTTAACAAAACCTTTGGATCAAAAACGTTTTATTCATTTGCGTAAAGCAATTGGAATGCTTTCCTTGAAATAACCTCTTTTTGAAACTTTTGTTTAGGTTAGGTTTTGTTTTTGTGTTTTTGTTCATTATCTATGCTTAGACAAAGAACATTAATTGAGCATTAGTTTTATTGACTTTAACTGCATCCTTTTATATATTTAGAAATCTATTATGCTTTAGATATCATAATATTTCATTTGATGCAATGATCATTTATGTGAATTAAATCATCTTTGTTTTGATCAAAGTCAATTTCTCTCTCGATGATCTCTTGGTATAGTTTTTTTCTTATTTGACTGTTTAGTCGAGTATGAAATCGAGATCAATATTTGGCTGAATACTTTATATCTAAATAATTGATAGCCAATGAGGGGGAGTCAAAGAAAAAGTATTATGCTCAAAAGATGTGGAAAGAGTTACATCCCAATGAGGAGTGTGAAAACTACCACCACATGGAGGAAAGAGCTACCACCTCGGTCGTCCGAGTACTGTGTGCAGCTACCACATGTATACCAAGCAAGGTTTTTCAAGTTTGATTAAATAAAATGCATATTGAAATACTTGACTCTGTCAAAATTTCAAGGTTGGTATAAGGTGGGATTTTTAATGAAAGATGCTCAAAGAGCCACTCTCTTCAATAAATTGACTAGATATATTATCTAACTTATCGGGGATGTTAGACATCTATTGATCTTTGTATTTCATTTTCTTTACCGAATTGATGATTTGATAAAGGCATTACTCATAAGATCAAGTTAGATGTAATTGAAGTTGTTCAACTTTAAGGGATTTAATTTTTATAAATTTTCGTTTCATTTGTTGGATGTTATTGATAGATTTAGCATAATCTATTTCTTGTTGTATGAAACGATGATTTTCGTTTAAAGTTGATACACAAAAGTGCTTACAATCTTTTTTTGGTTTTTCTAGAATTTCTCTGAAATTTTCTAAAGAAAAGTTGGAGCCGATCCGGATTGGACAAGCCGATCCGGTTCCCGAACGCAGGTATTCTCTGCGGGTAGCCGATCCGGATCGTCATCACGAACTGATCCGGATCGCGGCTAGGGTTTTATATAGAACAAAAGGGTTTGAATTCTTTTTACTTCAATCTTTTGTTCAAAAGTCTCCAGAGCTTCTCTCTCTAGAATTCATCCATCTTGGAAGCTTTCAAACTCAAGTTCTTCGATTCCAAGTAAGTTTTATTGATCAAATCTCGGTTTTTCACAGTTTTTCATATTTCTTCCTCAAACGTGATGAATTCTTGTATCTATTTCGTTTGTGGATGATTTTTGATCAAATCTCTTTTGAAATAAGAACTCTGGGTAGATTAGTTTTGATTATATGCTAGGTATTCTCATGATAAACGGATTATTTGGACTTCGATTTCAAAAATTTCGGTTTTAGGGCATATAATGGAATTTTCGAAAATCATGCGATTGATCTATTTTTAAAATTCTTTTTGCAAAACTAATTTGATTCTTAGTCTCTCTACACGATAATGATTGTTTGGGTACAATTTTTCTAATTTTTGAAAATTGATAATTTCTTCGTGTTCTTGAGTTGTTGCTCACAGGATTTCTTTTCACAAGAAACCAATAGCAATGGTGATCACCTGGATCATTCTTCTTCTGGCTGCTCTGGTACATACGAGAGACACTGTCAAGCCCAAGAGGGCTAAGAAGTGAAGAAAACTAAAGATGATTCCGATACAGAATCTGAAATGGAATCAATTGATTGGGATGAGCTTCAAGTTGAAGCAACAACTGTTCCCACTGCTTCAAAGGGAAAAGCGCCTGCCGAGACATCAAAGGCTCCTCCTACTGCTGCTGAAAAGGGCAAAGCTCCAATGGAAGAAACTTCTGGGAAGACAAGAAGAAAAAGTGTTGCTCGCAAAAGAGGGAGTGCTCGAGGAATTTCCATTGAGCAACCAGTTGCTAGCCAACCATCTCCACAAGACTTATCAGCTCTGCTAGGATAAAGGACTTTGAGAACAGGGAATGCATTGGCGAAAGGCATGTTAATGTCAAGCCTTGAAGGAAAGATCTCCGCCATTTGGGACTCTTTATGACCAGACAGGTCTTGCTCCCATTTGCGATTTTCCCGAGACCACTGGGTATTGTCTTCACTCAGTGAGGATGTTCTATCAAAATGCTTGCTATCTCGTGATCGGAGAGCGGACGTCGAGACTTTCAAACATTGGTCAAGAATGTTAAGATAAAGTAACGCCTCAACTGACTTGGAGCGGTATTAGGGATGAAGGCCCGGAGCTGATGGCGCTCATTATCTGAAGAATCAATCTTCAACACCAACTCTAGAGAGTGGTAGTTGATGGAATCTGTCTTCCAGATACTCGGTCGACTGGAAACTCCGTTTTCTCAAAAGAACTTCGACCAGAGTTCGCTTTTTGACTTCATATCTGCTATAACGTCCTTCCAAATATGAATACAAAGGTTCTTCGGGGGATAGATGTTGTTCCTCTATCTTCTTGGAAACCCCACAGCTGCAATGGGAGCAAACTTAACATTCCTACGTCATCTGGGCGAGGATGGCACGCTATGTGGAACATGCTCACCCTTCAGAGAGACTACTATCCAATGATTCGTAGGACATTTTCGAAAATTTAAAGCTGGACACAAGTGCGAGTTCTACATG
>CM055069.1:19035262-19074772 GCA_029204045.2 Tillandsia leiboldiana
TTGGTACTAATGGGATTTTCAAACATAAGAAATGAGGATGGTACCATCATCAGGAACAAAGCACGTTTAGTTGCTCAAGGCTACTCTCAAATAGAAGGTATAGACTTTGATGAAACGTTCGCCCCTGTAGCTAGACTCGAGTCCATTCGTATCTTATTCGCTATTGCTTGTCACTTTAAAATAAAACTCTTTCAAATGGACGTTAAGAGCACGTTTTTAAATGGGTTTTTAAATGAGGAAGTTTATGTGGCTCAACCGAAAGGTTTTGTAGACTGTAAACTACCTAACCATGTTTTTCGTTTGAAAAAGGCTCTTTACGGTTTTAAAACAAGCACCGCAAGCGTGGTACGAAAGATTGACAAAGCACCTTTTGGAGAAGGGCTATACTCGAGGGGGAGCAGATCGGACTCTCTTTGTGAAGCATTATCAAAATAACTTCATTGTTGCACAAATCTATGTCGATGACATTGTGTTTGGAGCAACAAAGGATAATGATGCTTCTAAATTCGCAGAAACCATGGAAAGCGAATTTGAGATGTCTATGATGGGCGAATTGACATACTTTCTTGGATTGCAAGTGAAACAAAATGGTGAAGGCATCCATCTGTGTCAATCCAAGTATGCAAAGGAGTTGGTAAAGAAATTCGGATTAGAAGATTCTAAAGATTTTCCTACTCCTATGGGAACTAGCAATAAGGGATTAGGAAGTGAATCTTTTAGTGAGAATGTAGACGAGAAACTTTATCGCAGCATGATTGGAAGTCTACTTTACCTCACAGCTAGTCGCCCGGATATATCCTTTAGTGTTGGGAATTGCGCGAGATATCAATCAGCACCAAAGGAGGTTCACCTGAAAGCGGTGAAACGGATCATCCGGTACATCAAAGGAACCATTAATTTCGGAATTTGGTATTCTATGGGAACAAGTCTAGATATTATTGGATACTCAGATGCCGATTGGGCAGGATCTGTGGATGATCGGAAAAGTACGAGTGGTGCATGTTTTTATCTTGGCCATTGCCTTGTTGCATGGCATAGTAAAAAGCAAAACTGCATTGCACTCTCGACTGCCGAAGCGGAATACATCTCAGCGGGTAGTTGTTCAACTCAACTCATTTGGATGAAAAGCGTGTTGAGCGACTTTCGGATTTCAGCAACTTCGGTAACTGTTTTATGTGACAACACTAGTGCTATAAACATTTCAAAAAATCCTGTGTTGCACTCTAGAACAAAACACATTGAACTTAGATATCATTTTCTTAGAGAGCTAGTTGAATCAAATATTCTTTAAATTTCCTACATTTCAACTGAAGATCAATTAGCTGATTTTTTAACAAAACCTTTGGATCAAAAACGTTTTATTCATTTGCGTAAAGCAATTGGAATGCTTTCCTTGAAATAACCTCTTTTTGAAACTTTTGTTTAGGTTAGGTTTTGTTTTTGTGTTTTTGTTCATTATCTATGCTTAGACAAAGAACATTAATTGAGCATTAGTTTTATTGACTTTAACTGCATCCTTTTATATATTTAGAAATCTATTATGCTTTAGATATCATAATATTTCATTTGATGCAATGATCATTTATGTGAATTAAATCATCTTTGTTTTGATCAAAGTCAATTTCTCTCTCGATGATCTCTTGGTATAGTTTTTTTCTTATTTGACTGTTTAGTCGAGTATGAAATCGAGATCAATATTTGGCTGAATACTTTATATCTTAAATAATTGATAGCCAATTGAGGGGGAGTCAAAGAAAAAGTATTATGCTCAAAAGATGTGGAAAGAGTTACATCCCAATGAGGAGTGTGAAAACTACCACCACATGGAGGAAAGAGCTACCACCTCGGTCGTCCGAGTACTGTGTGCAGCTACCACATGTATACCAAGCAAGGTTTTTCAAGTTTGATTAAATAAAATGCATATTGAAATACTTGACTCTGTCAAAATTTCAAGGTTGGTATAAGGTGGGATTTTTAATGAAAGATGCTCAAAGAGCCACTCTCTTCAATAAATTGACTAGATATATTATCTAACTTATCGGGGATGTTAGACATCTATTGATCTTTGTATTTCATTTTCTTTACCGAATTGATGATTTGATAAAGGCATTACTCATAAGATCAAGTTAGATGTAATTGAAGTTGTTCAACTTTAAGGGATTTAATTTTTATAAATTTTCGTTTCATTTGTTGGATGTTATTGATAGATTTAGCATAATCTATTTCTTGTTGTATGAAACGATGATTTTCGTTTAAAGTTGATACACAAAAGTGCTTACAATCTTTTTTTGGTTTTTCTAGAATTTCTCTGAAATTTTCTAAAGAAAAAGTTGGAGCCGATCCGGATTGGACAAGCCGATCCGGTTCCCGAACGCAGGTATTCTCTGCGGGTAGCCGATCCGGATCGTCATCACGAACTGATCCGGATCGCGGCTAGGGTTTTATATAGAACAAAAGGGTTTTGAATTCTTTTTACTTCAATCTTTTGTTCAAAAGTCTCCAGAGCTTCTCTCTCTAGAATTCATCCATCTTGGAAGCTTTCAAACTCAAGTTCTTCGATTCCAAGTAAGTTTTATTGATCAAATCTCGGTTTTTCACAGTTTTTCATATTCTTCCTCAAAACGTGATGAAATTCTTGTATCTATTTCGTTTGTGGATGATTTTTGATCAAATCTCTTTTGAAATAAGAACTCTGGGTAGATTAGTTTTGATTATATGCTAGGTATTCTCATGATAAACGGATTTTTGGACTTCGATTTCAAAAATTTCGGTTTTAGGGCATATAATGGGAATTTTCGAAAATCATGCGATTGATCTATTTTTAAAATTCTTTTTGCAAAACTAATTTGATTCTTAGTCTCTCTACACGATAATGATTGTTTGGGTACAATTTTTCTAATTTTTGAAAATTGATAATTTCTTCGTGTTCTTGAGTTGTTGCTCACAGGATTTCTTTTCACAAGAAACCAATAGCAATGGTGATCACCTGGATCATTCTTCTTCTGGCTGCTATGGTACATACGAGAGACACTGTCAAGCCCAAGAGGGCTAAGAAAGTGAAGAAAACTAAAGATGATTCCGATACAGAATCTGAAATGGAATCAATTGATTGGGATGAGCTTCAAGTTGAAGCAACAACTGTTCCCACTGCTTCAAAGGGAAAAGCGCCTGCCGAGACATCAAAGGCTCCTCCTACTGCTGCTGAAAAGGGCAAAGCTCCAATGGAAGAAACTTCTGGGAAGACAAGAAGAAAAAGTGTTGCTCGCAAAAGAGGGAGTGCTCGAGGAATTTCCATTGAGCAACCAGTTGCTAGCCAACCATCTCCACAAGACTTTATCAGCTCTGCTAGGATAAAGGACTTTGAGAACAGGGAATGCATTGGCGAAAGGCATGTTAATGTCAAAGCCTTGAAGGAAAGATCTCCGCCATTTGGGACTCTTTATGACCAGACAGGTCTTGCTCCCATTTGCGATTTTCCCGAGACCACTGGGTATTGTCTTCACTCAGTGAGGATGTTCTATCAAAATGCTTGCTATCTCGTTGATCAGGAGAGCGGACGTCGAGACTTTCAAACATTGGTCAAGAATGTTAAGATTAAAGTAACGCCTCAACTGATTGGAGAGGTATTAGGGATGAAGGCCCGAGCTGATGGCGCTCATTATCTGAAGAATCAAATCTTCAACACCAACTCCTAGAGAGTGGTAGTTGATGGAATCTGTCTTCCAGATACTCGGTCGACTGGAAACTCCGTTTTCTCAAAAGAACTTCGACCAGAGTTTCGCTTTTTGAACTTCATTATCTGCTATAACGTCCTTCCAAATATGAATACAAAGGTTCTTCGGTGGGATAGGATGTTGTTCCTCTATCTTCTTGGAAACCCCACAGCTGCAATGGGAGCAAACTTAAACATTCCTTACGTCATCTGGGCGAGGATGGCACGCTATGTGGAACATGCTCACCCTTCAGAGAGACTACCTTATCCAATGATCATTATGCGCATTCTTCGCAAATTTAAAGCTGACACAAGTGCGAGTTCCTACATGCACAGTCTAGGAACGATCAATGAAACAACAATTGTAAAGTCTCTCTCGACAAAGCAAGACGAGCCCATATTATCTCCTCACCGACAACGAGCACAACAACAACAAGCAACAACCTCTGCACCGGCAGCAACCCCTCCAGTCCAACCAGCACATGCAGCACAACGACCACCTCCATCAACTTCTGATGATGATGCATCAGTTACCTCAATCTACAAAGAACAGCAAAGTCTCTCCAACGAGCAAGAACGTATATCAAATGAACTTATTGAGGTAAAGGAAGAAATAAAGAAGGTCAACAAGAATCAGTCATCAATGAACAAACGATTAAAGAAAATCTTCCAAATTCTCGGCTGTATCAGTTCGGATGAGTCTGAATAATCCGTATCCTTCTAATTTCTTTTTCTTATGCTGATTTTTAATCTTTTCTTGTGCAGGTTTTTAAGTTTTTAGTTTTTAGTTCTCAAACTTTTGGTACTTGAACTGTTAACTATTCTCTCCATTTTGGTAATTTTTAGCTAACTTTTGTGACAAAAAGGGGGAGAGAGAAGTATAAACAATGATACAATGTTTGTGAGAAACTTGAAACTATGGAGGTAAGTATAACCTCAACTTGAAAGGTAAGTAGAACTTCAACTTTTGGTTTTCATTTGTGTTTGAATGCATGCCTCGACTAACTATTCGACTAACTATTTGGGCATGTAATATAACTAACAAGTTGATGTTCACTAACATGACATTTGGATTTTGATTGCATAGAAGATATGTTGGTGTTTTAACTATGATCAAATTACATATCTGAATGTATAAATGTCATGGTAAGTATAAATGAGTATAAACTTCATCTCTGTATGTGGTTTTTGAATGATATAAAATTCTTGAGGTATCTAACGATTTCTTTTGTCAAGAATGATTTCTTTTGCAGAGGGTACAGACGTCTAAGTCTAGAGTCTGTTTCAGGAGTTTAACTCATGTATTTTATTTTGGATCTCCATTGTAAATTTTTGTTGTATGGTGATAGCAACAAAAATATCTTTTTGAATTTTCTTGAGTGGATCTATGTTTTGTCACGAAACCGCCAAAGGGGGAGATTTTTACTCTGGACGACGATGACTGGTAGGGATCTATCTCGCGACTCCCTTACCTCGATCAGCCTGATCAGCAACAGGAGCAGCAGGGACAGGAGTAGAAGTCCCTGCGGGAAAAGACACCACGACGGGTGTGAGAACTACGTCCCAAGTAGTTCTCAGTGGGTGCCGCCAACGAGCCTCGACGGTCTGCCCACTAAGTCTACTAGAGGCAAAAAGTAACAATATAATACTGAAATGAAAGGCTGGAAAAGTAACTCTACAGCTACCATGCCTCTATCTAGATGCTCAAAAAGTGGAACAGATGGAAACATGATGCATCTACTAACACACACAGTATACTCACCCAATCTATACTGACTGCCGCATAGGGTCCAGTCTAACCTGCGCCCACCTACTGCCGCACATCCTCAACAGGACGGGTCTACCGTAGGGTGTCCGTGACTGCCAAAACTGGCCCAGTCAGAGGGACTACGTCGACAAGTCGCGATAGTAAGTAACAGACCCAACTCCGGAGTGGCACTCAAGGGGCGCGACCCCACCGAGGAAAGTATCAGCGCATCTCTGTCGAGCTCAAAATGGCTCATGCAGGCTATAGTCCAAACCACGATCACCAGATCGACTAACAACACCAACGCTCACTCACAGGCTGGAAAACCACACAGCCGGGGACACCGTCCACCAGACGGCTCCTACCAAAGAACACTAAACTCACATGAAAGGCCGACACCATAAGGATTCGGAAACCCGATAGACTGGTGCTAAGAACCCTATCAAACAAGAACAGACTCTAGGCTCCGCCTATCGAAGTTTCCGCCCCCTTATAGTTCGGAAACACAACAATCTCTGAACAACACGCAGAAGACACCAACCTGGGCCCGAAAGTTTCGGGAGACCTATACCTATAACCCTATCAAACAAGAACAGGTTCCAGGCTCGGCCCCCGTGGCTTTCGTCCCGATAAAGAAACGACCCCTAGAACCCAGACCACTCGAATCCTTTCGAGTTGGGAGATTTACAGGAAAAAGGTGACATTTGTTATTGAAAACCATTTTCACTCAACCCACACAGGGTGAGGATTAAAAGTAGTGCCCTTTTTGAAAAGCTATCTTGTTTTGAGAAAAAATCCATTCTTAATGATTTTTAGTTCTTTTAAGAAAAACAGTTAGAAAAACAAGTGTTTTACCCAAACCCCGAAGGGCTGATGCCTTTGTCCAATCAAACAAGAACAGACTCCAGCGGCCCTTCGATGCTTGGAAGAAAACCTTGGTAGACTAAAATCATTTGTATGTCGAAAAGGGTTCTGGGTTCTAGGTCCGGCTAACACTAGTAACCTACTGCCACTAATACAGTGGCGACAACTCAGACAGGGAAAAACAAGATCTCCCGGGACCACCGTTTACCCCAAACGGTTCCCGGTACAGACAAGCGATCCACTACATCTACCAGGCTCCACTCAGCTCCCGAGCACGAGTGCAAATGCATCCCACACTAAAAAGAAGTCCCGACCGCTCGGCCCACTACCCGGGCGAGGATAACACTAAGTCCAGGAATGAAAACATAAAGTGTGGAGGTCTAAACATAAATAACCCTAGCCCAAGTGAGGGTTTTCTACTGGTCTGGTTACACATGCAACATATGACGGGGGTGCTAGGTCAGGTTTCAAGATACTATAATTTAACAGATAGAAGGAAGTAAAAGATCACAAGATCGATAGATAATACAAGGAACAACAATTCCTACACTCTAGCATGCTACCCAAGTCCAATCACTAACATGCATGATTCTATAACAATAGAATTAGTGCTCAGTCCACAGTTCCTGAAAGCGAAGCCACCCACCTGAAAAGTTGAACTGCAAAAAGTCCTACAGCTGATAATACCAGAAAAATAGCAACTCAAAGTCCAACGGGTCCAGTACTGTCCACAATCTCTCCTGGGTACAACAAAAAGCTACCGTTACACTTAAATCCCAAAAATCTGCCAAGAACACAACACTGAATTTCAGCCGCCAAGATGCGATTATTTCACCTACTGACTGTGCTCGAAAAATTCCAAATAAAATATCCCTGCGATCTACGCGTCGATAGCTTCGAAACGAATAACCGCACGCCCAATTCCGAGTTTCCTACGCTGAGATATAAAATCGGCAAGAGAAACACCCCATACTAAACTGTACAAAATTCCACAGATAAGAACTCGGGAAGAAGAAAGATTCTCACCTTCAAATAAAACTCAAAAAATTCTGAGAAAAATCCAGGAGATTCCTCACGAGGAGTAGATGAAAATCGACTTTTGAATCGCCTCGATCCGATGTCGGTGTGCAAAGTTACAGCTAAAACTTTGCAATGCTGTCCAAAAATCCGCAAAGAAAAATGGGGCAGATGAAAACTCAAGAAACTCAAAAATCCGCAAGGAAAGCGAGAAAACTCAGAACACCAAAGTTGGAGTCCTACCAGTCATGAGTCCGACGGCGCGAGAATCGCTAAAAACGGAGATCGGGGTGAGTCGGGGGAGTTCGCGCACTAAAACGCGACGAAACGGGTCGACGAAGAAGAAGCGCCACTGTGCGCCGCGTCGCAGATAAGCCCGGAATGATGATCTCCAAAAATCCTCAAAGTCCACCAAAGTGTGCTGCTAAGTGAAAGGAGAAAACCACCTTAAGGGCTCTCAGAGAAAATGGCCTCAGAAAAGTGTGAAAAGGCCTCCCAAAGGGCCTATTTATAGGCCCAACCCCCTAATGGGCTTTTGGCGGATTCGGGCCCATCTTTCGGGCGCCCGAATCCGCCAGGATGGTCGGACCACTCCCCGTCCGACGCGCCCGAAAAATTCTGGTGCGGCCACGTCACCACGCAACAGGAAACAGCCGTGCAACGGCCCTCTCTGCGCGCCACGTAGCCACTCACGCAGGCGGTGGGGTAGGTGGGGCGGAGCGACCGCGGGGCGACGCGTGGCGCACTCGAGTGCGGGGCGCCACGTGTCGGCCGCATCGCTGCCCCGTACACCCCCGCAGGACCCGTGGACCGCGATCATGTGAGCCCGCCAATGCCAGGCTGCCACGCGTCGTGCTCCCGGTCCACCAAGCTGCGCCCTTTTTCCCTGAACCGCGCCGCGCACACCCGCCAATTGTAACGACATAAAAAACCAATTATTCGCTAGCACCCTTTGGCAACCAATTGTTGTTTGTACAATGATGATTCACGAAATAAATTATGTCTTTTATTATCTACTTTCTTTGGATTAAGTCTGGAGATTATCCGAGCCTAATGATTGAAATGATGTTTCAACCTTTCCTAATATTTTTTTGGCAAAAAAAACAAATTTTGGGTTGGGTTTGTAAATATTGTTGTTTGTGTGGTTCTTCCCGTGTTCATCGATTTTGAAATGTATAACTTTGATTTAGTTGGGTTTCCAAATATTTTCATCAGAAATGATAATTCCTATACTTCTCTACATGCCAACTTTGAAATATATGACTTTGATTGACTTGGTTTTTCGAGGTTGTTAGCTTAAATTTTCTTAGTTGTGGCAAGCTCCAAAGGTTGTTATGTTGGGTTTCATAAGTTGTAGCTTGAAATTAACATGACGTTAACTACAAGTATTAGCTTTGTGGGGAGCATATATATTAATGAGCACGGAATATTATGTTACGGAATTTGAGTTGGCGTATTTCGTGAATTCGGTTAAGTCTTGAAGATTGAAGGTAAAGAAGGTTGGATCATATAACTCAATCTCAAGAAAGAAGAATTCAAAAGGATCAGGTATGTTTAACTTAATATCTTTGGTGATCCGAATACTTCTTATAGTGTAGAAACACTTGGATGAACTTGTAATTGCATAAATATCAAAAACTGGACATGGGACATGTTCAGGATCCGGATCAGACTTTGCAATCCGGATCCCGAAGGTTGTTCGTTCATACACCAGTTCAATCCAGATCGTAGCTTCCTTTGATCCGGATCCCGAACACTGGGTTTACCATTTTATTTGAACGATCCGGATCAGGCTTTTCAATCCGGATCCCGAATGTTGATGTTTGGTGAACTGTATGAACGATCCGGATCAGGCACTTCGATCCGGATCCCGAACCTTCGTTTTTCTGGAAACTGTTTTTCTCGCTACTGCAATCCGGATCGCCGAACTCCGATCCGGATCGTCGTCATGTAAAATTCCAGAAAAGGATAGTTTTTTATCCTTATCTTCTTCCAAGGGTTTCTAACCTATAAATAGACCCTATGATTCTTTTTCTAGGGCTAATCCAAAAAGAAGCCGCTAAACCAAAATGCCGTCATCTTATATACGGCCTAAGATCCACATATAGAGAAGAAAGAAAATCATAGATTCTATCTTATGTTTCTTCATCTATATTGATTGATTTGATTCTAGGTTTTCATACTCACATTTTGAGTAGAATCAAATCAATGAATACTTAGATGGTATTTCCGATCTATTTCTAATCTAAGTATTCGGCGGATCATCACCACCCAAAAAAAATAACGATTTACCCCAAATCGGCGCGTGGACTCGCGTGGCCTTGGGATTCAAGGTGCTACCGCTCTCGTGGATTCGGAGCGAGGTACGTTCGTGGATTCGAAGCGTGCTACTGGGTGAAGACCGTGGATTCGGTCGGACGTCGCGGACTCGACGTTGGACGCCGTGGATTCGGCGTTGGACGCAGATCGTGGATTCGAGAAGCGTCGTGGAGCGAGCGGAGAAGATCAACTAGGAGCGTATGGAAAAGGTTGAGTCGTCTATGAGTACGGCATATCACCTTGTACGTGTTTAATTCTAGTGGATTTCACCGTGTTATCGGTCCCATGGTTTTTTACTCCGGTTTGGAGTTTTCCACGTAAAAATCTCTGCGTGTTATTTATTTTTCCGCATTGGGTTTTATATCGCAAAGATTTTTGAGTGTTTATTGTTTACACCTATTCACCCCCCTCTAGGTATTTTTTCCCCTATTTAGATCCTATTATACATAACCCAACATATTATATAATCTTTCAAAAAACCAAGTTAATGAAAGGACAACTTGCAAAACTCTAATTAAGTAAAAGTTGAACCTAAATAGGACATGGATGTAAAGACAAACTCCAAAAGGAGCAGATTCGAAATATTATATTAATCTTTAAAAAAAACCAAGTTAATGAAAGGACAACTTGCAAAACTCCAATTAATCAAAAGTTGAACCTAAGTAGGACATGGATGTAAAGACAAACTCCAAAAGGAGCATATTAGGAAAATGGGCTTATAAAATTCAAGAGATAATCAGGTTGAGTTTCTTAAATTATAACAAATGTCGAAGGTACTTACCTTAAGTTTATGCATGTCAAGATGAACTCTAAGCTTCGGAGATGCTTATCTTAAGTTTATGTATGAAGATGGTTATCTGAAGTTCCTGTATGCGAAGGTGTACTCCAAAGACTCAAGTTAGAAATCTAAACTGAATATTATATAGCTTCACATGTTGGCATCTATTTAATTAGTATTATGAAAAATTAGAAATGGACTTATTTGGTTTTTGTTTTGTTATATGCTATATATAATAAGTTAGTGTTGGACTTTTGTTCTCTTTATGACTGTTGGACTTTTGTTTTGTTATAAGCTGCCATCTTTTTGTGTTTCATATTCTTTTTCCAGTTTAATGTTAACTAATTTCAGAAATGTGGCATTTACCCTTGACTTAAGTTCTTCTTGAATATTCATGTTTTGTCTCTAATTAATTTACATATTTTGTTTATTCAGTTCACACTTTTTTTCTAATTAATTTACACATTTGTTTTGTGTGGGTTTTTTTTTTTTTTTTTTTTTTTTTTTGGGCTATGATGATACAAACAAAAGAACATCAATTTTGGATGGCCTTGGGTGTTCCGTTAATTGTAAGAATTTGAATTTTTATTGTAAATAAATAAAAGAGAAGGAATAAAAGTCGAGTTGAATTTTGAATCATTAGTGACCCCCTTTTTCCTGCAGTGTAAATTGCACAGTTACGAGGCTAAAACGTCACTTTTCTATCCGAGCCTAATCTCGAAAATCCGAGATCACCAGTGCGACCGTCTCGTCGAACCGATCGAAAACCATATCAAGCAAGTTTAGATCCGACGGTCGGATCTTCCAGAAATCAGCGAAGAAGCGGGCGGGACCGGCGACTTAAAGAGAATAGTGGATGAACAGTGATGAACAGTAAACCCTAATTTCAAATACCCCTAAGTGCTAATGTTCGCCAAATCGCCGTCTAGAAACCGATCATAGCACTTCAGGTAGTCGATTCGAACGGTTTCATCGTTCTGGACGCAATGGCGCTGCGGAATTTCCGTTTGACGGCCCTAGAGTCTCGAAAAGCACGATAACTGTATTTTGGAACAGTATTTTATGGACCGAGATTTTATCCGGGCAGTTTCTCGAAAAACAGAAATCGATACCTAATAGGTTTCGTCGAGCCGGACGTCGTGGCGAAGTCCATTTTTCTTTTCGACGACCGGAACGCCTCGAAAAGCATGAAATACGGTGAAAATGTGGCTATTTGCACAATAGACCCTATACTTCTTGCCTCGTTTTGCGTGCCACTGGTTTAGTGAGGGACTTAGGTGTGAGACTAAAGTACAGTGAGGGACTGGACCATAAAATGCTGAAGCTTGAGGGTCAAAATGCAATGTTGCATACCCTATATATAGATACACTAGCTCGGGTTAGGTTTTCTCAAACCCTACGCCACAGAGCCCTGCCCCAGCCGCCAGCTCCAACTGCATCCACTTTCTTGCCGCACTCCTCGGTGGTAGCGCACCGGCCGCCGCCTCCCCGTCACCGGAAAAGGAGGAAAAAGCTTCCTCTTTTCGGTTGGGAAGTGGAGACCTCTCCCAGAAGATCTTGGTGGCTCCTAATTGCACCTGGAGACTCCTCTGGGACAGAGACACCGAGCTGTGGTGAACCTGACACCCAGCCGCTGCCGTACGTCGCCGCAGCCATCTTCTTCCTCCTCCAATTTTCCGGCGAGGTGAGTTCATGGAACTTTTCTTTTTGATTTGGCACTTGGGCATGCCCAGTGTTACTGACACCGAGGGGATCATCCGGGTGCAGGCCGAGCCATTGTCGCCGTCCCGACCGCCGGCGGGGGGCTCCAGGCTGCCGGAATTATTGTTTTGGCCGATCGGGAGCGTCGCCTCCATCCAACTGATAAAATCAAGATCAGCACCGATAGATCCCTTGCCCTCGGCGACTGCCACCTCTCCACCAAAGCTTGGGGCGATCGGATCAAGATCGGGACCGCACGAGCCAGCCCTAGAAACCGGTTTTCTTCACCTCGGCCGATCTCGGCCGTCCGGCGCCGCCGCTGCCTCCCACCGCCGGCCATCACCACCAGAAGCTTCCTAGAGCCAAGTGGGACCTTTTGGTCCAAGTTTCACCGGCCCGGAGTCCCTCGGCCGGAATCCGCCATTATCGACCCTTGGAGCTCCACCGAGCTCCGCCGCCGCGCCTTGCCGGCGCTCCCCGTCACCAGACGACCACCCAGGTAGGCCTATTTCATCGTTTTAAGGTCGATGGTGGCCTTGCATGGCACTCTTAACGTCGGGATTTTGACCTCTGTAGCTGCACCAGATTTGGCTTCAAGTTGCACCTCCGGCCAACTCCGGCGATCCGGGCTCCGGCCATCTCCACAGGTAGGACCTAAATACCTGTACTATGTTCCCCATGATTTTATTTTGGGCCAGGGTGACCCCTATTGCTGGGTTCCAAACATGCACCCGAAATGCCAACTTCGGGCTTATCTTCGGCCACCGCCGCCTCCGGCCACCGGAGCTCGACCCAACTTGCACCAGTCACCATCTGGGACCCTCATTTAACTGGTGCTCCCCTCTGTGGCAGGTCTGAACCTGTGTTGCTCAAAGTGCACCCAACCCGAGCTTGGGCATCTTGGTGGTGCTGCTCCGGCCACTGTTCCGGCCAGCCTCCGACGTGCTAAAGGTGAGCCCTCAACCTTACTTGTCCCTCTGAGCATGATGCTCCACTTAACTCTAGATTTGATCAAGTATAGATAAAGTTGTATTTGAGCCAAAGAAAGGTTATGGGCCAAATTTTCTTTCGGGATCCGTGTCAGTCTAAACTTGTGAGCACGAGCTTCGTCTCGTCGTAACGAATGCGACAGAATTTACAGAACGTCGTTTGGATTCCCGGATTTCAAGAACGAGTCGAAACAGTCAATTAACGTAATATTTTTATGCAAATTAAGATGGGTTTTGGACCTAAATGCAATTTGGACACGCTGGCTGTCTTTAGACAGTGCTTTCATGCCTACTGGGCATCTTGATAGGTTTCCGTAGGTTCTCGTTGATCGGGAATCGGATTTTGTTCGGTAAGTCGACGATATTGTCCCGTTTAAGCATTCCGTTACTGTTGTGTCGTCGGGATGGGTATGTGTGAGTTTATTACTGAATATCGCTGTTTATTCATGTAGAGTATTAATCCCAAAGGATCTAAATAGGTACTATCAAACAACTAGAGGGGGGGTGAATAGGTGTAATACTTAAAAACTCAATCTCAGTGCAAAATAAAAACAATGCGGAAAATAAAAATAGCACACCGAGATATACGTGGAAACTCCAATCCAGGAGAAAAACCACGGGACCAACACGCAATAACAATCCACTAAGAATAGAAGAATAACAAGGTGATTACCGACTCCACGGACTCAACCCCTCCTTCAGCTTCTTTGGACCTTGCGCTGAACGGTTGGATGTCCACGCAATAACAATCCTCTAAGAAAAGAAGAATAACAAGGTGTCAACCCCTCCTTCAATTTCTTCGGACCTCGCGCTCCACCGATTGCACGTCCACTGCACACGTTCGAATCCACGAACGCCACTCGAATCCACGAGCACACGTTTCGAATCCACGAAACGCCTTCAACACATCGAATCCACGATGTCACGCCGAATCCACGACGCAAATAGCCGATATAGAATATAGGCTTCGATGGTGATCCTTTGCTTAGATTATCATGAAGGAACCGTAGAAGAAATCTCTAAGCAAAGACTAGATCAATTCGACAAAAGATAGATCTTGGAAGAACCGTCGAATTGACCTAATAGAGGCGAAAGAGAAGAACGGTAAAAACCAGCCTCTAGGGTTGCTCACGAGTGTTTCGTATTGGTCACACTCGTTTAGAAACCCTA
Source organism: Tillandsia leiboldiana (assembly GCA_029204045.2). Taxonomy (NCBI): domain Eukaryota; kingdom Viridiplantae; phylum Streptophyta; class Magnoliopsida; order Poales; family Bromeliaceae; genus Tillandsia; species Tillandsia leiboldiana. The sequence continues at coordinate 19,049,560 of CM055069.1, forward strand.
AGTGTCTATTTATAACCCTTGGAAAAAGATAAAAGTCGGTTTAGGAAATTTATCCCGATGGGGCATTGTGTACCGGTACCAAATATCGCGTTCCGGTACGCAATGGTGCAAACCACAGATTTTTCTATTGTGTTCCGGTACGCGAGTCCGTGTTCCGGTACGCAGTGCAATTTACAGAAAATTCTGTGTCGGGTTAGAGGAACTTCAAGTGTGGTTCCGGTACGTAATGTAAAAACTGATTTTTCCAAGATAAGCTTTATCCAAATCAAACCAAGTACCGGAAACCAAACTTAAATTAGATTGTAAGTTAAATCCAAGTTCCTAAAACCAAGTCTAAACCGGTTTTCACTAAGTTCCTGATTCCAATGGTTATAAATGAACTTAAATCACCATGGTTTACTTAACCATACCTGAGTGTTATCTTGAGCTCATGTTGAATCTTCAATGAGTCTTCAAAAGCCGATTTGACAATTTGTTCCCTTTAAGACTCCGACTCAAACTCACGAAATGTGCCAACACAAAATGCCGTAACAATTCAGGGCCCAGTTGTTCACCACCAGCCTCCCAGTAGCAGAGCGGGAGTTCGAGGATCTGCCTACACTCAGGTGGGTTTATCTTCGGTCCGGGCGTTATCTTTTCGGCCCTCTGGTTGCTTTAGTCCAGTCGGACACCTGTTCTTGATTAGCCCTGCTGATTTTATCTATATGATATATGACCTATCTTGACAGACATTGATCTCTTTAGACATATTATGTACACCTGTTTGTCAGCTTTTACATCTGAGTACATAGATGTCATGATTCTGATTATGCCTGATATTTCCTGTCACCTATGATGATTTGCCTGTTCATGATTAGTCCTGATGATTGTATCTATACATCGCATGATTTTTCTGATAGACACACTATATTTATGTACATCTGCTTGTCAGCTTGCATATCCTGATGTATAGATGTCATGATTGATTATTGCTGCTAGTTTCATGCCATTCGTCACACTGCTTTATTCAGATATGCATGATTGATCCCGGTTGATAGATACACACAGATACCTGCCTCCCTGTTGGGAGTTTTCCCGGCTTGTTGCCGATTACCCGGTCGTTGGACCGCGAGCTTGAGCATAGCATGATTGATCGCCACGCACGGTGTACGTCACGTACACTGACGGTTTGGCCACCGTCACAGTGTTCTTTACCGGTAAAGTGGTCTAGAGGAGGGACCCGTGAGCCCCCAGATTAGCACCAGTGGGTGCGGGGTTATGTCAGCCAGATAGGTGCCAGATGGTGGCATGAGCCTGAGGTCCTCGTAACCAATAGAGGCATTGATTGGGTACTCGATATTCTTGTGATTGATGCATAGCTTTTATACTTCCATGTTCCAGCATGTTTATGCAGTACCTACTACTGTTCAGTATACTTGATTATTAGTGGACTTACTATTGATTATCTGCCTAGTTCCATTTATCTGTGGATTTATTGCTTTCCGGTAGATATTATCTGTTATTTCAGCTGTACCTATCGATCTTTACTATCCGCAGATTTTAGTACCCAGTAGGTACGATTAGCTATTTCTCGGCTCGTCGTGCCCACTGGGATACATGTATAGTGTATCTCACACCCCCTGGGTGACCATTTTTCAGGTCGTTCGGGTAGTGGGGTGTCGGGACGATCCAGTGAGGCTGTCACGATAGAGCTGTCACCCTGATGATATATTGATGTCTGAGATCTTGGATGATTGTAGCTGACTTCCATTTATGTTATTTCAGCTTCCAGTTTATTTCGATATTTCAGATTGATGATAGTATGATATTTCAGACTATTCCTGATGATTAGTATTGTTTAGTGAGATATTTATTGCTCTCTGATTGATGATTTGATTCGCCTAGCCGTGCATGTATAGGAGAGACTCTATCCATTGGGATAGGGAGTTTCCTATATGTGTGGCGGTCTGTTACGTCTGTTTTTGCAAACTCTGATTTATTTCAAAAGAAAAAAAAAAAAATTTAGACTGGATTTTAAACTCGGGGCGTGACAGATTTTATGGTATCAGAGCCAAAGGTATACGGTACCTAGGAAAATTGGTTAGGATCTGGTTAGGATTGAACCCTAGGATGACTTATGACGTGAGAGCGCGGGGTAATTGTCTAGCAGTTAGGAGCTCAGGGGTATTTTCACACTATGAGTCGTTTCCAAATCTTGTCGTGGTGACTACGAGCGGTGTTCGCACGCGTTCTGGGCTTAGTGGTCGTGGTGGGTGCAGTGTTAGCTACGGTTGTGGTACGAGCCATGGGTTTGATATATCGGTGGAACCTTAGAGCTCGGATTGTTGGCAGCGGTTAGAGAATCAACTCACCGCTTTTGCTGGGATAGTCCAGCAGATGGCTCAGCATCAGATAGTTGCTCTTGTTGCACTGGCCCCACCACTAGTCCAGGTGCTTGGAGAAGTCAGTGATCCTCCGGTTGTCCCCGTGCCACTAGATATAGTACTTTTGTCACAGCCGGGGTTATTAAAATTATGTTGTGACTGCTATTACCGGAGATTCCCCGAATATAGTTATCGGGATGCCTCTGAGGTTAGCAATCTTGTTGCTTTGGACAGAAGGATTCTGACGACACTCAGCAAATATTAGACCTTATTGAATTGTGTCCCAACCCTGATCAGTGTAAATAGTTGGGATTCATGATCATTTCGTTAGAAATGGTAGCAGTGACCGCATTGGCGCAGACATGGTTGATGGATAGGCTAAATTCGGTGATCTATGGGCCCGATTGAAACCCTGGTTTGAGTTAGATTTAGATTCAGACCCCGCCTTTGGTACGATTTTAGTGGAGTCTTAGTTACTCCTATGAGTATGCAACAATTTTAGATGTTGTGGCTACTACCGTGATGAGATGTGACTGGAAAGTCTAATATACAGAGTGATGATGATAGCTTGAGGATTTGATTTTTATCCTAAATGAATCCGAATTGTAGTTGATTCGCACATTGTGGGTGAACTGATTATGAGGTCGTGATCGCCCTGATGATATTTGAGTTACGACTGGCGTCGCTAGAGCCGTGTTAGCAAGTGGTGATTCATTCAAGATAATCGGTAGATAGTGGAATATGGTTCTAGATTCTTGTGAGTAGCCGGGGTCGCACTCATGACCCCGAGGTGGTAGAGACTGTTGATATAAGTTTATAGTATCGGCATAGAGATTCGTGTCTTGAGGTATGAGTTATACCTTTTGTTGATTCCGGTGGGAGTCGTGTCCCCAACTTGATGTTGGCGACAGATCTAAAGTATTTCACTTTTCTTTTGATAAGTATGTTGGCTGCAGACAATGTACTGTCGAAAGAGTGGTTTGAAGTACTCTACCCCGTAAGGGGTAATATCGTGATTGGGTCTACTTATTTGCTTATCTATATTTATAGTCTCCAGGGTTACCCTCGGGACAACGATGTTATAGTTTCAGTGATGATACCCCAGACCGTATTAGACCTTAGGTAGGTCTCAGACAGATCGCGTACATAGTGGATTATCTTTGTCATCATTGTGGACACTTGTCCTAACTTGTGGTCACTAGCCACGTTGATGTCGCCAGATTTTGCAACTGAGTTGATAATATGGTTTAAAACCAAAAAGTTGGACAACATGTCCAGATCGGATATTTTAAGCTTTATGAATGGTGACCTTGGGTTGCCATGTTTTATGATGCTAAGAGACTGATCGTGTGATATTTAACCGGCAGTTGTGCGTCCTTAGTAGTCTGAGGTTTAGTTCTAGCAACTGGTGGTGAAAATTATGCCACAAACGATTATAAAGTGTAAGAAGAGATTCTCTACCTTATATGATTTCACTTAAGAAAATGAATCTAGTGGCCTTTGTCAGTGTTCGGCCTCGATAGTCAGCCTAAACGGGTTAGACCGTTAAGTTCTGCCTGCACAAACTGTAAGTTATGTGAAACCAGAAAAGAGTATGAGAGCTGGTTGCCACATCGGATGCGATCATATCAGCACTTAAGCATCGGATCTTATCTGAATTCCGAGGTTAAGCGTGCTTGTGCGGTGTAGCCTTGGCTGGGCGTGTAGCATCGCTACGAGAACCCGAGTCAATGGAACTTGAAATATAAAGCAGTTAAGCCTTAAAATTTGGCAACATGTCAAAATCAAGTCTGTTAAGTCCTTGTGGACGGCTCGAACTGCTAAAGGACTATGATCTCACTATCCAGTACCACCCAGGTCGGGCCAATGTAGTAGCGGATGCTTTGAGCCGAAAGCACGTGTCCCCAGAGCTGCTAATGATCACTGATCAGGACCGCTTGATTTCTGAGTTCCAACGTCTAGACTTGGAGATCGTTCCTTCGGGGTCTACCGCTCGACCCTTAGCGATGGTAGTGCAGCCTGTCCTGCTTGATCGCATAAAGGAGGGACAGCAGTCCGACCCCTCCTTCCAGAAGGTTCGAGAGCTGATATCACTGGGACAGACTGACGATTACCAGCTGCACGCCGATGGCTCTATCCGATGCAGGGGCCGTTGGTGAGTTCCAGATAACGGTGAATTAAAGAAGGACATCCTTACTGAGGCGCATCGGTCCTTATATACGGTACCTCCTGGCGGGAAAAAAAAAAATGTATCGAGGATCTGAGTTATGATGAGGCACCACTGAAGATCCTGGCGCGAGATGAAAAGAAGCTAAGGAGTAGATCGATCCCCTACGTCAAGGTATAATGGGAGAACCACGAGGAGCGTGAAGCCACGTGGGAACGCGAGTCAGCCATGATGGAGTGTTACCCCCATTTATTTGATTCCTAGTTGTACTAAGTTTCGGGGACGAAACTTCTTTTTAGGTGGTAGAGATGTAAGAATTTGAATTTTTATTGTAAATAAATAAAAGAGAAGGAATAAAAGTCGAGTTGAATTTTGAATCATAAGTGACCCCCTTTTTCCTGCAGTGTAAATTGCACAGTTACGAGGCTAAAACGTCGCTTTTCAATCCGAGCCTAATCTCGAAAATCCGAGATCGAAAACCATAAGTGCGACCGTCTCGTCGAACCGATCGAAAACCATATTAAGCAAGTTTAGATCCGACGGTCGGATCTTCCAGAAATCAGCGAAGAAACGGGCGGGACCGGCGACTTAAAGAGAATAGTGGATGAACAGTGATGAACAGTAAACCCTAATTTCAAATACCCCTAAGTGCTAATGTTCGCCAAATTGCCGTCTGGAAACCGATCATAGCACTTCAGGTAGTCGATTCGAACGGTTTCGTCGTTCTGGACGCAATGGCGCTGACGGAATTTCCGTTTGACGGCCCTAGAGTCTCGAAAAGTGCGATAACTGTATTTTGGAACAGTATTTTATGGACCGAGATTTTATCCGGGCAGTTTCTCGAAAAACAGAAATCGATACCTAATAGGTTTCGTCGAGCCGGACGTCGTGGCGAAGTCCATTTTTCGTTTCGACGACCGGAACGCCTCGAAAAGCATGAAATACGGTGAAAATGTGGCTATTTGCACAATAGACCCTATACTTCTTGCCTCGTTTTGCGTGCCACTGGTTTAGTGAGGGACTTAGGTGTGAGACTAAAGTACAGTGAGGGACTGGACCATAAAATGCTGAAGCTTGAGGGTCAAAATGCAATGTTGCATACCCTATATATAGATACACTAGCTCGGGTTAGGTTTTCTCAAACCCTACGCCACAGAGCCCTGCCCCAGCCGCCAGCTCCAACTGCATCCACTTTCTTGCCGCACTCCTCGGTGGTAGCGCACCGGCCGCCGCCTCCCCGTCGCCGGAAAAGGAGGAAAAAGCTTCCTCTTTTCGGTTGGGAAGTGGAGACCTCTCCCAGAAGATCTTGGTGGCTCCTAATTGCACCTGGAGACTCCTCTGGGACAGAGACACCGAGCTGTGGTGAACCTGACACCCAGCCGCTGCCGTACGTCGCCGCAGCCATCTTCTTCCTCCTCCAATTTTCCGGCGAGGTGAGTTCATGGAACTTTTCTTTTTGATTTGGCACTTGGGCATGCCCAGTGGGTTACTGACACCGAGGGGATCATCAGGGTGCAGGCCGAGCCATTGCCGCCGTCCCGACCGCCGGCGGGGGGCTCCAGCCTGCCGGAATTATTGTTTTGGCCGATCGGGAGCGTTGCCTCCATCCGACTGATAAAATCAAGATCAGCACCGATAGATCCCTTGCCCTCGGCGACTGCCACCTCTCCACCAAAGCTTGGGGCGATCGGATCAAGATCGGGACCGCGCGAGCCAGCCCTAGAAACCGGTTTTCTTCACCTCGGCCGATCTCGGCCGTCCGGCGCCGCCGCTGCCTCCCACCGCCGGCCATCGCCACCAGAAGCTTCCTAGAGCCAAGTGGGACCTTTTGGTCCAAGTTGCACCGGCCCGGAGTCCCTCGGCCAGAATCCGCCATTATCGACCCTTGGAGCTCCACCGAGCTCCGCCGCCGCGCCTTGCCGACGCTCCCCGTCACTAGACGACCACCCAGGTAGGCCTATTTCATCGTTTTAAGGTCGATGGTGGCCTTGCATGGTACTCTTAACATCGGGATTTTGACCTCTGTAGCTGCACCAGATTTGGCTTCAAGTTGCACCTCCGGCCAACTCCGGCGATCCGGGCTCCGGCCATCTCCACAGGTAGGACCTAAATACCTGTACTATGTTCCCCATGATTTTATTTTGGGCCAGGGTGACCCCTGTTGCTGGGTTCCAAACATGCACCCGAAATGCCAACTTCGGGCTTATCTCCGGCCACCGCCGCCTCCGGCCACCGGAGCTTGACCCAACTTGCACCAGTCACCATCTGGGACCCTCATTTAACTGGTGCTCCCCTCTGTGGCGGGTCTGAACCTGTGTTGCTCAAAGTGCACCCAACCCGAGCTTGGGCATCTTGGTGGTGCTGCTCCGGCCACTGTTCCGGCCAGCCTCCGACGTGCTAAAGGTGAGCCCTCAACCTTACTTGTCCCTCTGAGCATGATGCTCCACTTAACTCTAGATTTGATCAAGTATAGATAAAGTTGTATTTGAGCCAAAGAAAGATTATGGGCCAAATTTGCTTTCGGGATCCGTGTCAGTCTAAACTTGTGAGCACGAGCTTCGTCTCGTCGTAACGAATGCGACAGAATTTACAGAACGTCGTTTGGATTCCCGGATTTCAAGAACGAGTCGAAACAGTCAATTAACGTAATATTTTTATGCAAATTAAGATGGGTTTTGGACCTAAATGCAATTTGGACACGCTGGCTGTCTTTAGACAGTGCTTTCATGCCTACTGGGCATCTTGATAGGTTTTCGTAGGTTCTCGTTGATCGGGAATCGGATTTTGTTCGGTAAGTCGACGATATTGTCCCGTTTAAGCATTCCGTTACTGTTGTGTCGTCGGGATGGGTATGTGTGAGTTTATTACTGACTATAGCTGTTTATTCAGGGCCCAGTTGTTCACCACCAGCCTCCCAGTAGCAGAGCGGGAGTTCGAGGATCTGCCTACACTAAGGTGGGTTTATATTCGGTCCGGGCTTTATCTTTTCGGCCCTCTGGTTGCTTTAGTCCAGTCGGACACCTGTTCTTGATATCCCCTGCTGATTTTATCTATATGATATATGACCTATCTTGACAGACATTGATCTCTTTAGACATATTATGTACACTTGTTTGTCAGCTTTTACATCTGAGTACATAGATGTCATGATTCTGATTATGCCTGATATTTCCTGTCACCTATGATGATTTGCCTGTTCATGATTAGTCCTGATGATTGTATCTATACATCGCATGATTTTTCTGATAGACACACTATATTTATGTACATCTGCTTGTCAGCTTGCATATCCTGATGTATAGATGTCATGATTGATTATTGCTGCTAGTTTCATGCCATTCGTCACACTGCTTTATTCAGATATGCATGATTGATCCCGGTTGATAGATACACACAGATACCTGCTTCCCTGTTGGGAGTTTTCCCGGTTTGTTGCCGATTACCCGGTCGTTGGACCGCGAGCTTGAGCATAGCATGATTGATCGCCACGCACGCTGTACGTCACGTACACTGACGGTTTGGCCACCGTCACAGTGTTCTTTACCGGTAAAGTGGTCTAGAGGAGGGACCCGTGAGCCCCCAGATTAGCACCAGTGGGTGCGGGGTTATGTCAGCCAGATAGGTGCCAGATGGTGGCATGAGCCTGAGGTCCTCGTGACCAATAGAGGCATTGATTGGGTACTCGATATTCTTGTGATTGATGCATAGCTTTTATACTTCCATGTTCCAGCATGTTTATGCAGTACCTACTACTGTTCAGTATACTTGATTATTAGTGGACTTACTATTGATTATCTGCCTAGTTCCATTTATCTGTGGATTTATTGCTTTCCGGTAGATATTATCTGTTATTTCAGCTGTACCTATCGATCTTTACTATCCGCAAATTTTAGTACCCAGTAGGTACGATTAGCTATTTCTCGGCTCGTCGTGCCCACTGGGATACATGTACAGTGTATCTCACACCCCCTGGGTGACCATTTTTCAGGTCGTTCGGGTAGTGGGGTGTCGGGACGATCAAGTGAGGCTGTCACGATAGAGTTGTCGCCCTGATGATATATTGATGTCTGAGATCTTGGATGATTGTAGCTGACTTCCATTTATGTTATTTCAGCTTTCAGTTTATTTCGATATTTCAGATTGATGATAGTATGATATTTCGGACTATTCCTGATGATTAGTATTGTTTAGTGAGATATTTATTGCTCTCTGATTGATGATTTGATTCGCCTAGCCGTGCATGTATAGGAGAGACTCTATCCATTGGGATAGGGAGTTTCCTATATGTGTGGCGGTCTGTTACGCCCGTTTTTGCAAACTCTGATTTATTTGAAAAGAAAAAAAAAATTTAGACTGGATTTTAATCTCGAGGCGTGACATTAATGATTGGAGAAAATATATAAATGTCTCTGCTTTAAACTACATTACTTGCTAGGTATATTGTTACTTCCGTGTGGCTTCAACCTTAAATCCTCCATGTGTTGTTAAAATTTGAGCAGTTCTTCTCGTGGTCTTCAATTGTAGCGACATAAACAACCAATTATTTGCTAGCACCCTTTGGCAACCAATTGTTGTTTGCACAGTCATGATTCGCAAAATAAATTGTGCCTTCTAATATCTACTTCCTTTGGATTCAGTCTGGAGATTATCTTAGCCTAACGGTTGAAATGTTTTTTTAAACTTTCCTTATATTTTTGTGACAAAAAAACAAATTTTGGTTGGGTTTTTAAATGTTGTTGTCTGTGTAGTTCTTCCCGTGTTCATCAATTTTGAAATGTATGTCTTTGATTGAGTTGGGTTTTCAAATATTTTCATCGGATATGATAATTCCTATACTTTTCTACATACCATCTTTGAAATATATGACTTTGATTGAGTTGGGTTTTCGAGGTTATTAACTTAATTGTGGCAAGCTCCAAAGGTCGTTATCTTGGATCTCCTAAGTTGTATCTTGAACTTAACATGAAGTTAACTACAAGTATTAGCTTCGAGGGAAACATATATATTAATGAGCACGAAATATTATATTAATCTTCCAAAAAACTAAGTTAATGAAACGACAACTTGCAAAACTCCAATTAAGTAAAAGTTGAACTTAAGTAGGCCATGGATGTAAAGACAAGCTCCAAAAGGTCCAGTTTAGAAAAATGGACTTATAAAATTCAAGAGATAATTAGATTCAATTTCTTGAATTGTAACAAGTGTCAAAGGTACTTACCTTAAGTTTATGTATGTCAAGATGAACTCTAAGCTTCGAAGGTGGTTATCTTAAGTTTATGTACGTAAAGATGAACTCCAAAGGCTCAAGTTAGAAAGCTAAACTGAATGTCATATTGTTTCACATGTTGGCATTCATTTAATTAGCATCATGAAAAATCAGAAATGGACAAATTGATGTCAAGCTAGCATTTCAATTAATATGATATTGTTCCACATTTTAACACGTATTTGATTAACAGGTTAAAAATAATGGCTTCCAAAAATCAAAGAATAAGTTGGAAAACTATAGCTATGTTTTTGTTTTGTTATATCCTATATATAGTAAGTTAGTGTTGGACTTTCATTCTCTTTACGATTATTGGACTTTTTTATTCTATAACCTACCATCTCTTTGTGTTTCATATTGTGTGAAAGGAAAAAATTAGAGGAGTAAATACCTTCTTAGAGTTTTAGTTCTCAATAAAGGTTTACTTCTCAATTAATGTTTGCTTCCGTGTGATTTGCATGTTGCTTCCTTTTTTTCCAGTTTTAGAGCATATATGTGATGATGTTTACTTCAGTTTATGTATGCGGGGCTAAACTTCAAACTTTGAAGATACTTAACCTTAAGTTTATGTTTGTGGAGATGAACTCGAAAGGTTCAAGTTAGAAAGCTGTAGTGAATACCATATTGTTTCCTGTGGTTATCAATTTTGAAATATATAACTTTGATTGAGTTGGGTTTCCAAATTGTTTCATCATAAATGTTAATTCCTATACTTCTCTACATGTCATCTTTGAAATATATGCCTTTGATTGAGTTGGATTTTCGACATTATTAACTTCAATTTCCTAAGTTGTGGCAAGCTCAAAAGATTTTTACCTTGGGTTTCCTAAGTTGTGGATTGAAGGTAATATGAAGTTAGCTACAGGTATTAGTCTCGACAGGTATATTAATCTTTCAAAAAAGCAAGTTAATGAAAGGACAATGTGCAAAACGCCGATTAATTGAAAGTTGGAGTTGAGTAGGTCATGAATGTAAAGATAAACTCCAAAAGTTGCAGTTTAGAAAAATGGATTTACAAAATCCAAGAGATGATGAGGTTAAATTTCTGAAATTGTAACAAGTTTCGAAGGTACTTACCTTAAAAGATGAACTTTGAGTTTCGAAGGTGGTTATTTTAAGTTTTTGTACGTGAAGATGAACTCCAAAGACTCAAATTAGAAAGCTAAACTGAATATCATATTGTTTCACATGTTGGCATTTATTTAATTAGCATGATGAAAAATCAGTAATGGACAAATTGATGTCAAATTAGCATTTCAAGTTAATATCATATTGTTCCACATTTTAACACGTATTTGATTAATAAGTTAAAAATAATAGCTTCTAAAAATGAAAGTATAAGTTGGAAAACTATAGTTATCCTTTTGTTTTGTTATATCCTATATATACTAAGTTATTGTTGGGCTTTCATCCTCTCTACGGCTATTGGACTTTTTGTTTTTATAACCTACCATTTCTTTGTGTTTCCTATTGTGGGAAGGGAAAAAATTTGAGGAGTAAATACCTTTTTAGAGTCTTAGTTCTCAAAAAAGGGTTACTTCTCAATTAGTTTTTGCTTCAATGTGATTTGCATGTTGCTTTTTTTTTTCCGCAGTTTTAGAGCATATATGTGATGATACTTACTTCAGTTTATGTATGTGAGGCTAAACTCGAAACTTTGAATGTACTTAACCTTAGGTTTATGTATGTACAGATGAACTCGAAAGGTTCAAGTTAGAAAACTGAAGTGAATACCATATTGTTTCCGATGATCATCAATTTTGAAATATATGACTTTGATTGAGTTGGGTTTTCAAATTTTCTCATCATAAATGATAATTCCTATACTTCTATACATGTTATCTTTGAAATATGTGCCTTTGATTGAGTTGGGGTTTCGATATTCTTAACTTAAGTTTTCTAAATTGTGCCAAACTCGAAAGATTGTTATTACTCTTAACTTAAGTTCTTCTTGAATATTCATGTTTTGTCTCTAATCAATTTACATATTTTGTTTACTTAATTCACACTTTTTTTCTAATTAATTTACACATTTGTTTTCTGTGTTTTTTTTTTCCCTTTTTTTTGGGCTATAATGATACATACAAAAGAACATCAATTTTGTGTAGGTTTTTATAGGATCCACAAGGATCTAAATAGGTACTATCAAACAACTAGAGGGGGGGTGAATAGGTGTAATACTTATAAAACCAAATCTCAGTGAAAAATAAAAACTAATGCGGAAAATAAAAACAGCACACCAAGATATACGTGGAAACTCCAATCCAGGAGAAAAACCACGGGACCAACACGCAATAACAATCCACTAAGAATAGAAGAATAACAAGGTGATTACCGACTCCACGGACTCAAACCCCTCCTTCAGCTTCTTCGGACCTTGCGCTCACCGAATGGATGCCCACGCAATAACAATCCACTAAGAAAAGAAGAATAACAAGGTGATTACCGTCTCCACGGATTTAACCCCTCCTTCAACTTCTTCGGACCTTGCGCTCCAACAATTGCACGTCCACTGCACACGTTCGAATCCACGAACACCACTCGAATCCACGAGCACACGTTTCGAATCCACGAAACGCCTTTAGCACACCGAATCCACGATGCCACGTCGAATCCCCGACGCAAACTCAGCCGGTAAGAATATTGGATTCGATGGTGATCCTTTGCTTAGATTATCAATGAAGATCCATGGGAAAAATCTCTAAGCAAAGATTAGATCAATTCGATAAAAGATATGTTCTTGACAGAACCGTCGAATTGACCTAAAAGAGGCTATAAAGAAGAACGATAAAAACCTAGCCTCTAGGGTTGCTCTCAAGTGTTTTATCAATTGATCGGCCGTGCTCCCCACATTTTTGAGAAACCCTAAATGTCTATTTATAGTTTAGAAACCTTTGGAAAGAGATAAGAATCAAAAACTTACCTTATCTGGAAATTTTCAGGACGACGATTGTCACGCCCCGGGTGTAAACCAGAACCCGGGTCCGTCTACAGATCCGCCGTGCACACGGAATTTCCCGCGTACACGAAGCGCTGGTAACCTGCTCAGGTATAATATAAACAATAAAAGAGCATAATACAGAGCTGAAATAGAAGAACCACATAGTATCTCAGACTGGAATAATAATAAAGCTGTAATAAATACAATAATCTCTCAACTCACCAAAATAGTACAACCTGCTGGCCAAAGCCAGACCCAAAATAAGAAAAATACATCAGTCTGAGTAAAGGGTACAACATCTGTCTAACAACAACTCAATCTCACAGGAGATCTATCTATTCAGCGATCCCCTTACCTCGATCAGCTGCCGATGGCCTAGCAGCTCCTGCAGACGACTCTGCAACACAAAGAAGAAGAGACAGGAAACAACAATGGGGGTGAGAACTACTAGATAAACCAGTAGCCTCCCCTAGTGGGTAAAACCTCAAATGCTGACGCACCCACTAGGACTACTAGAGGCAAAAGGAAAGGACAGTGGTAAGCTATAAAGGCTGCTGATAAAGAGGAAACTACCACTACTATGCCTCTAAATGCCATGCCGAAGGAAATGACTGCCTGGATAAACCCAATCTAATCACCAGTAAAAACTGGTACTGCCTGCTGTGCCTGCCGTATCGGGTATGCCAGCCCACGCATAACACCGATGTAAAAAGGAGTCTCAAGGACTCAAAGCCTGCCTGTCGTGCACTCCGGAGTGGCACTCGAGGGGAGCGACCCACACGAGTAAAGTATCTCAGTAACCAGTAATCATAAGTATCATAAAACAGCAGGACTGGATCATGACTCTGATCAAAGTGGGAAAACCCATCCACTAAAGAAAAGCTGATACCCAATCTGATGCAATAGTACTCAATAAGTGGGAAACTCCATCCACTAGCAAAAAGCCCGATCCCCAATCTGATGCAAAGATCGACATCCGGTCAACCGCCTAATGTCTGCGGTTGCCGCAATACCCAATAAGTCTAAAGCCTGATAAAGTAATCAACATCTGGCCAACCGCCTGATGTCCGCGGATACCACAATGCCCCACAACCCATAATCGAGTCTAACCTGTCCCAGACTCGATGGCCTCAACTACACTACCCCAAAACCCTGCTCAAACTTGAGCAACATGCATCTGAATGCAAAGGAGAATAATAAAACATGGTCTCTCCTAAGTCAAGTCCCAATAATAGTGTAGCAATAAATAGTGGCCTATCTAGATGTCCATACAAGCATGCAATTGTCCTCTTTTAAAACTGAAGAAAAGTGTTTGATATTTATTTAGAAAAGGATGGCTTAAATGTCCCAACATAGTAAGTCATTTTGCATGCAAGATTATGATATAGCCTTTGTCCCAACAATAGTGTCCCAATTTAATATAAATAAGGCGTCATATAATTTGTGGGGTTTACTCATGCAATTCACAATTAAAATACCGATTACCAGTTTAAAATAGGGGATCTCTAATACTCCTAGTGAGATAGTCAGAAGTGAGGTAAGCAACAACCACCCACCTCGAAAAGCGTGATCCACACCCAGAAAGGTCTCCTTACTGTCCACAGTCCTCTATACCCGCAACTCGTCAAGAACAGTGCACAACTGTACAGAATAACACACCCAGAGTAAACACAGATCCCAAAAATACAGCCTTTGCTGTTTTTCCAAACAGCACAAAAAGAAGGGATTTTCACCTCTGTACAGTGCTCTGAAAAATCCAGAAAAAATTACGGTTGCGTTCCGCGCGACGAGTAGATCGAAATCGACTACTTAAACGCCTTAATCCGATGCTCCTAGCTCCAGATATAATTCGGAGAAGTTACTGCTGTCCAGAAAGTACCACAGCAAAAAGGAGGGTCAAAGATGCCTCGGGAACTGTGCCAAAAGTGCGAAATGAGGTGAACTGATCAACACGGAAAATGAAGCCTTACCTCTTATGGTCGCGCTGTCGCACAAATCGTTCAAAAATTCCTCCTGGTTAGCGCACAGGAATTTTCCGACTGAACTCCGACGATAACGGGCCGAAAAAGGAGAAACGTCAGAGCGTAATGCGTTGCAGATATCTCTCTGTCGGGAACTTCAAAAATTCTGAAATTTCTATGGTAGATAGAGGACAGAGAAATGAAAATCTTTCATTAAGGGCTCACTCTCATTTTCTCTCTCTAAAACTCGGAATTTGCAAAGAGAGAGGGAGGGGTATTTATAATGGACCAATTTACTATTCGGGCTCCACAAAGAATCCGGGCCCGAACACGAAACACCGAAAATAGCCAATCAGACAGCGCCACACCTCACAAAACAGGAAACATCCGTACAAGCCAATGAAAACGCGCCACGTGTCCCCCGCCGCCCACGTTTCTCACGCGCCCGGCACACGTGGGCGGCCGTGCGCCCGCCAATGAACAGCCGCCACGTGTCCCACGTGGTCCACGGGGCGCACGAGCCCGGTCCACGCGACGGGTCTTCCGGATCCTGTCGGCCAATGGGGTGATGCCACGTGTCACACGCCAGCCGCCTCCCTTGACGCCGTCCAGCCAATCAGGAGCTGACACGTGGCATCCGGAATCTTCGGTGCTCCCGGTGCACGACTATTCTGTGGACCCCGTGCCTGTGCGCCTGCCCGCGCCTGCCCGCGGCCCTGCTCCGCCCCTGCGCCGCCTTGCTCCGCCGTGCGCCGCCGTCTGCCGCCTGCCGCCGGTCGCCGGAACAGTGTTTCCGGCGGCCGGAACAGTAATTCCGGCATGAACAGTACCCCAGTGTCGAAAAAATAAAGTAAATATGCCATTTTGATCGTTTTCGCGCGCTGAGTCCAAATCCGCCGTCCGATTCTTCAAATTCTCATCCGAAATTTTGCCGAAAGTCCCCGGAAAAGCCCACTTGCTCCGTTTTTTGCGCCGGATCCATTTCTGAGGTCCAATTTCGTCACTACAAGCTCCATTACACCATATAAGCCTTCTATTGTCACTGTTAAGGCTACAACAGTTACTGGGGAAATCCGGATCATCACATCCTCCCCCACTAAAAAGAGTTTCGTCCTCGAAACGAGAATCATACCTCAGTCCGATGTCTCAAATAAGTAGGGGTGGGTATCCCTCATCTCTGACTCGAGCTCCCACGTAGCTTCGCGCTCGTCATGATTGCTCCAAAGGATCTTCACATAGGGAATTGTCCGACTGCGCAATTCTCTCACCTCTCGATCCAGAATCCGCAGTGGGCGCTCCTCATACCTCAAATCCTCGCTGATCTCAAGCGGTGTGAAGTCGATGACGTGCGACGGGTCGAAGACATATCTCCTCAGAGTAGAAACATGGAATACATCGTGGACACCGGCAAGTCTCGGAGGAAGTGCAAGTCGGTAGGCGACTGGCCCGATACGTTCCAATACCTCAAAGGGTCCAATATATCGGGGGCTAAGTTTCCCACGAATGCCGAACCTCCTGATTCCTTTGGACGGTGAGACTTTCAGAAATACATGATCTCCAACCTGAAACTCTAAGTCTCGTCGCCGAACATTGGCATAACTCCTTTGTCGGCTTTGGGCGGTCTGGAGATGCTTTCGAATCACTCGGACCTTCTCCTCTGCCTCTAATAATACATCTGGTCCCAAGGTCTGCCTCTCGCCCACGTCACTCCAATAAAGCGGTGATCGACACTTGCGTCCATACAATGCTTCAAACGGAGCCATCTGAATGCTCGCTTGAAAGCTATTGTTGTACGCGAACTCAGCCATAGATAAGTGTCGAATCCACCCTCCACCGAAATCCAAGACGCAAGCCCTCAGCATGTCCTCCAAGATCTGTATGGTCCGCTCTGACTGCCCATCAGTCTGCGGATGAAAAGCTGTACTGAACCTGAGTTGAGTCCCCAAGGCTGTCTGCAAGCTCCTCTAGAAACGCAAAACAAACCTCGGGTCTCTATCTGATACTATGGAGGCTGGTACTCCATGTAATCTTACTATCTCATCTAGATATAACTGGGCTAGTCGCTCGAGTGACCAAGTAGTTTGTACAGGCAAAAAGTGCGCTGACTTGGTAAGTCGATCCACAACTACCCAGATAGCATCAGCACCTCCCTGTGCCCTCGGCAATCCGACCACAAAATCCATCGTAATGTGGTCCCATTTCCACTCGGGAATTGGGAGACTCTGTAACTTGCCAGCTGGCACTCGATGGTCAGCCTTCACCTGTTGGCAAGTTAAACACTGAGCCACAAACCTCCCAATGTCCCTTTTCATGCCATTCCACCAGAAGTGTGCCTTGAGGTCTTTATACATCTTAGTCCCACCAGGATGTAGGGTATAAGGTGTATAATGGGCCTCTCGCAATATATGCTCTCTGATTTCCGCATCCACTGGCACACATACTCGGTCCCTGTACCTTAGTACTCCCGAAACATCCACCGTAAAGTTCCCTGACTGATCGCTCGGGATCTGATCTCTAATCCTGGTCAAGTGGGGGTCATCACTCTGTTTCTCTTTGATCCTGTCCAGTAGAGTGGGCTGCATGACTAAAGATGTCAGTCTAGCAGAGACCCCAGGGGACACAACCTCTATCTCTAGTCGCCTCATCTCTTCTAACAGTGGTGTCTGGTCTGTGATCAACATGGACAAACTCTGCACCGCTCTCCTGCTCAATGCATCAGCAACTACATTAGCCTTGCCTGGGTGGTAGAGAATATCCACATCATAATCCTTTAGTAGCTCCAACCATCTGCGTTGCCTCAAATTCAGCTCCTTCTGCGTGAACAGGTACTTTAGGCTCTTGTGGTCGGTATAGATCTCACAGTGCTCCCCATACAGGTAATGGCGCCAAAGCTTCAGTGCAAACACCACGGCAGCAAGCTCCAAATCATGGGTAGGGTAATTCTTCTCATACTCCTTGAGTTGTCTCGATGCATAAGCAATTACCCTCCCTTCCTGCATCAACACACAGCCAAGTCCACTGTGTGATGCGTCGCTGTAGATCACATATCCTTTCCCCATAACAGGGAGGGAAAGGATAGGAGCGGTCATCAGTCTACTCTTCAGCTCCTCAAAGCTCCTCTGACAGTCCTCACTCCAGATAAACTTCACTCCTTTACGCGTCAAGCGAGTGAGGGGTGTGGAGAGCTTTGCAAAGCCTTCCACAAACCGACGATAATACCCAGCTAAGCCCATAAAACTACGTACCTTAGAAACGGTAGTCGGTCGGGGCCAATCCCGGACCGCCTTAATCTTCGCCGGTGTAGGTTTTTATAGGATCCACAAGGATCTAAATAGGTACTATCAAACAACTAGAGGGGGGGTGAATAGGTGTAATACTTAAAAACTCAATCTCAGTGCAAAATAAAAACCAATGCGGAAAATAAAAACAGCACACCGAGATATACGTGGAAACTCCAATCCAGGAAAAAAACCACGGGACCAACACGCAATAACAATCCACTAAGAATAGAAGAATAACAAGGTGATTACCGACTCCACGGACTCAAACCCCTCCTTCAGCTTCTTCGGACCTTGCGCTGACCGGTTGGATATCCACGCAATAACAATCCCTAAGAAAAGAAGAATAACAAGGTGATTACCGTCTCCACGGATTTAACCCCTCCTTCAATTTTTTGGACCTCGCGCTCCACCGTTTTGCCCGTCCACTGCTCACGTTCGAATCCACGAACGCACGCTTCGAATCCACGAAACGCCTTTAGCACACCGAATCCACGATGCCACGTCGAATCCACGACGCAAACTCAGTCGATAAGAATATTGACTTCGATGGTGATCCTTTGCTTAGATTATCAATGAAGAACCGTAGAAGAAATCTCTAAGCAAAGATTAGATCAATTCGACCAAAGATATGTTCTTGAAGGAACCATCGAATTGACCTAAAAGAGGCTATAAAGAAGATCGATAAAAACCTAGCCTCTAGGGTTGCTCTCAAGAGTTTTATAAATTGATCGGCCGTAGCTCCCACGTTTTTGAGAAACCCTAAATGTCTATTTATAGGTTAGAAACCTTTGGAAAGAGATAAGAATCAAAAACATACCTTATCTGGAAAATTTCAGGACGGCGATCCGGATCGGATTTACAGCGATCCGGATCGTCGTAACGAGATTGACGATTCCAGAAAACCAAGGGTTCGGGATCCGGATTGCATTGCCCGATCCGGATCGTTCATACAAATCAGAAAACTTAACATTCGGGATCCGGATCAGAAATTGCATGGATCTGGATCGAAGTCTTGTATGAAGCAACAACCTTCGGGATCCGGATCGTTGGCTCTGATCCGGATCCTGAACAAGTCCGAACACCAGTTTTTGATTATTATGCAATTAAAAGTTCATCCAAGTGTTTCTACACTATAAGAAAGTATTCGGATCACCACAATTATTTAGTTAAACATACCTGATCCTCTTGAATACTTTCTTCTTGAGATTGATGTAACTGATCCACAATTCTTCAACTTCAATCTTCAAGACTCAAGACACTGAGTGCCAACTTGAGCTCTTGTTGAATCTTTTCTAAGTCTTTGATTGCTGATTGACAATTTGATCCCTTTAAGACTCCGACTCAACTCACTGACTTGACTCACGAAATATGCCAACACCAAAATGCCGTAACAATCTCCCCCTTTGGCAATTTCGTGACAAAACCCAAAAATACATAAAAGCTCAAAACACTCATCTTAAACCAAAAAATCGAAACTCAATGTCATCACCAAAACATTGATTTTCTTTGCGTGAAAGATCCAATAAATACAAAATTACATTTGAACCAAACAGTCGTAGAACATACTCTATGACTTAGGACTTGGAGTCTTAAAGTGATGTAATTCCTGCAAAACCAAAACTCCAAACAAAATCAAACGTTAGAATCCTACATTTGATCCGTTTTCCTTTTGGTTCTTTTGTTTTTTCTTTGTCTCCCCCTATCTTTAGCATCTCTAACATGTTCTCCATGTTCTCCCCCTTTGTGATACGATCATCATTTTCCGTTCTCCCCCTATCTCGATGATCTCATCTCTGTCTCCCCCTATTTCTCTTCTCCCCCTTTTTGTCACAAATTGTCAAACAGTGAACATACTAGACAAAAGGAAATCACTAACAACATCAGTTCAAAGAGAAAGAGAGATAAAAGCTCAGTTCCGGTATATAACAAAAATGCAGATTGCGTACCGGTACCAGAAGGCAAAAAACTAATAATTCCTTGAAACAAATCCAAATTTTAGAATCTTTTCAAATACCGATTTGTATTCCATCAAGAAAACACTTTAAGTGCTTTAACCAATGAATTAACAAGATGTCATTCAATCCAATTAATTTCACAAGATTAAAAAGGTTTACTCCTAAATCATGAAAAACAAAGATAAAACATTATAAACAGTTTTTCATGTTATATTCATCAAACACAAGTCATCAAAAATAATCTTGAGATCCAAAGTCTATCAAGATGTAACGGATGTACAAAGATGACTTACAGAGATTTCCAAATGACATCAATTTGATTTCTTACCCTTTCAAATTTGAGATAAGCACTAAAATACCTAAGGGTGGCTCTTTGAGCATCTTTCAACTATCCCACCTTATACCAACCAGGGGATTGTTCAAAATATAAGAGTTTTGCATATAAATCTCCAAGTGCTTCAACTAAAGATTTTCTCATAAAATACTATCAAGCATCCATAACATGTGGTAGCTTCACACACAAACCGGACGACCGGGGTGGCAGCTCTTTCCAACATGTGGTGGTAGTTTTCACACTCCTTTCGGATGTAACTCTTTCCACATCTTTTTAAAATTCATTTATTTACCCTTGTAAGAATGCAATCTCTTACGTGAAAGAATTAAATCCCAAATTTTAATCAATCGGTTGTCTCACGTTTATCACAATGAATTCACACAACCGAGATAGATTAAGCATCTAAAGATCACACATGATTTCTAAAATTTGATGCTTATAATATCAAAAACTCCTATAATGAAGTATCTTCAAGATTATGATTATGGAGTAAAGTTGATAATCCAAATAAAATTAATTTGGAGTGATTAAACGTGAAAACCCTTTTCATTCAATGCACTTGTTCGTTAAAAAACTTTTGTTCAAGAACAAAACATAAAACCAAGAGCATTGAAAAAAAAAAACATGTAATGCACAGATTAAGAAAAATATGAAGGGAAAATCGATCAAAGCATTACATACAGTCAAAAGCTATTTAGAACTTAAGACAAGGAAAGATATCACCTTTCCGAATCCAAAATTGTCGAATTTTGGGTTGTCTTGATTCATTGTGGTCGGGAGTTGATAGCTTGGACTGTTGATCCACCTTAGGTCTTTGCCTCGCAGTGATCCACTTGAATGATTGATGTTGTGGCTCGGACCTTTGGTGGGTTGAGTGAACTCCTTTGACTTGATGTGTCTTTTGATTCCGTTGAGTTCGCTCCGTAGATGAAGTTGCCGAAGGACTCTTCTTTCTCTTTTTCGGGCAATTCTTCACCAAATGTCCTTCAAGTCCACATAAGTGACAAGTTCTTCCTTTCAATTTCATTGTGGAACTTGAAGCATGCACAGTTTGGTCCTTTTTGAATCCCAAACCAACCTTGCTTGTTTGACCTAAACCGGACATACACTCAAGTTTCTTGGAATCGGTTGAAATCCTTTGTATGTCGGATTTAAGTTGATGAACTTGTTTGGTCAATGCTTGGTTGGTGACATGAATCTCCTCAAACTGTTTTTCTAGAAAATCAATCTTGTTAATATGGGAATTAACGATCGTTTCCGATTGATTTATCTTTTCCTGGAGGATTTTATTATTATCCAATAAAAGCTCTCGTTCCTCCTCGAGATCATGAAGTTTGATCTTTAAAGCATGATTCTCGTCTTGATTCTCAAGTCGTTGCTTCCTCAACTTCTTGATATGTTTGGCCATCTTCTTAGATTCCGCAAGAAGTTGTTGATAAGCCTCAACGAGTTCTTCCTCGTCCGACTCCCCCTCACTTGATGACTCTCCGCCGGTTATGGATGTTTCATACAAAATCAAAGGAGTAGAGTCAGTGACTAAAGATGATAAACAATTATTAGAAGAGGGAAAATGAGAGGCATGAGAAGCAACGATTTTTCCTTTTTCCTCTTTACTTGAGGTTGATTCATTAGAAGTAGAATCGTCCCAAGTTTTCGCTTGCAAAGCCTTCTTTTTATATGATTTCTTAGAAGGACAATCCATTGAAAAATGGCCGTAGCCTTTGCATCGATAGCATTGGATTTCCCCTTCGAAATCATCTTTTTCTTTTTCTTTAGAAGGTTTTGCAAAGCTTTTGAGTTTAGAGGATTTAGAACCCGATGATCCTTTAGAAGATTTCGTGGATGAAGATCCATCGGTTCGATTCTTCCAAAACTTCCGACGAAATTTCTTTACGATCCGCGCCAATTGTTCTTCAAAATCGGCAAAAGAGATTTCATCGTCGGAACTTGATTCGCTATCTTCTTCCTTTGTTGATTTGAATGCAATACCTGTAAGCTTAGAAGAAGACTTGGAAGAAACTTGATTAGTAGGAAAAGTCATTTCATAAGTTTGCAAATCACCTACTAATTCCTCTATACTCATCTCATCCGGATGACTAACGGTTTCAATGGCGGTAACCTTTGCCCTAAACCGTTCCGGAAGAGTCCGAAGTATCTTTCTTACAATTTTCGACTCCGGGATCTTTTCTCCCAAATTAGCACATGTATTTATTACATCTTGAAGTCTAGTGTAATAATCTGTAAACAATTCATGCTCTTCCATATGAATAGAGTCAAATTGACTTGTAAGCATCTGGAGCTTTTGAATTTTTACAAGATTAGTACCCTCATGTGTAATTTTGAGAATATCCCAAATTTCCTTCGCGGTTTCACACGCGGAAATTCTTGTAAATTCAGTCGAGGAAAGAGAATTAAATAAAGCGTTCATACCTTTCCCATTGTAAGAAGATCTTTCAAATTCCTCTTTGGACCATCTAGAGCGAGGTTTTGGGGTAGTGGAATTTCCTACTTCCTCAACAGGATGCACCCAACCGTATTCCACGGATTGCCATACCCGCTCATCAATTGCGATGAGAAAAGCTCTCATCCGCACTTTCCAATAAGCATAATTAGTCCCATCAAAAAGAGGAGGTCTATAAATATAACCACTTTCACCCATCATGATAGATAAACCTAAAACCCTCTCTGATACCAATTGTAGGTTTTTATAGGATCCACAAGGATCTAAATAGGTACTATCAAACAACTAGAGGGGGGGTGAATAGGTGTAATACTTAAAAACTCAATCTCAGTGCAAAATAAAAAACCAATGCGGAAAATAAAAACAGCACACCGAGATATACGTGGAAACTCCAATCCAGGAGAAAAACCACGGGACCAACACGCAATAACAATCCACTAAGAATAGAAGAATAACAAGGTGATTACCGACTCCACGGACTCAAACCCCTCCTTCAGCTTCTTCGGACCTTGCGCTGACCGGTTGGATATCCACGCAATAACAATCCCTAAGAAAAGAAGAATAACAAGGTGATTACCGTCTCCACGGATTTAACCCCTCCTTCAATTTCTTGGACCTCGCGCTCCACCGTTTTGCCCGTCCACTGCTCACGTTCGAATCCACGAACGCACGCTTCGAATCCACGAAACGCCTTTAGCACACCGAATCCACGATGCCACGTCGAATCCACGACGCAAACTCAGTCGATAAGAATATTGACTTCGATGGTGATCCTTTGCTTAGATTATCAATGAAGAACCGTAGAAGAAATCTCTAAGCAAAGATTAGATCAATTCGACCAAAGATATGTTCTTGAAGGAACCATCGAATTGACCTAAAAGAGGCTATAAGAAGATCGATAAAAACCTAGCCTCTAGGGTTGCTCTCAAGAGTTTTATAAATTGATCGGCCGTAGCTCCCACGTTTTTGAGAAACCCTAAATGTCTATTTATAGGTTAGAAACCTTTGGAAAGAGATAAGAATCAAAACATACCTTATCTGGAAAATTTCAGGACGGCGATCCGGATCGGATTTACAGCGATCCGGATCGTCGTAACGAGATTGACGATTCCAGAAAACCAAGGGTTCGGGATCCGGATTGCATTGCCCGATCCGGATCGTTCATACAAATCAGAAAACTTAACATTCGGGATCCGGATCAGAAATTGCATGGATCCGGATCGAAGTCTTGTAGGAAGCAACAACCTTCGGGATCCGGATCGTTGGCTCTGATCCGGATCCTGAACAAGTCCGAACACCAGTTTTTGATTATTATGCAATTAAAAGTTCATCCAAGTGTTTCTACACTATAAGAAAGTATTCGGATCACCACAATTATTAGTTAAACATACCTGATCCTCTTGAATACTTTCTTCTTGAGATTGATGTAACTGATCCACAATTCTTCAACTTCAATCTTCAAGACTCAAGACACTGAGTGCCAACTTGAGCTCTTGTTGAATCTTTTCTAAGTCTTTGATTGCTGATTGACAATTTGATCCCTTTAAGACTCCGACTCAACTCACTGGACTTGACTCACGAATATGCCAACACCAAAAGGCCCGTAACAACAGCCGGGGTCCACTGCCACTCCTGCGGCTGAGATCACATGGCCCAAGAAAGCAACCTCCGAAGCCAAATTCGCACTTAGATAACTTGGCATACACTTCTTCTCGCTCAGAAGTTGCAGCAACGATTCCAAGTGCTCCTCATGCTCATCATCACTTCGGGAGTAGACCAGAATATCATCAATGAATACTACCACGAATCGATCCAAGTACGGCCGGAAGATTCGGTAATTAATCCATGAATGCGGCAGGGGGCATTAGTCAGTCCAAAGGCATAACTGTAAACTCATAATGCCCAACCGAGATCTGAATGCCGTTTTCGGAATATCCTCGGCCTCTACCTTCAACTGGTGTTAACTGGACTGCATATCTATCTTAGAGAAGACACAAGACCCTTGCAGTTGATCAAAGAGATCGTCGATGCGCGGCAAAGGGTACTTTTTCTTGATGGTCACTTTATTCAATTCCCTATAGTCCACACACAATCGAAGTGACCCATCCTTCTTCTTCACGAATAGCACCGGCGCTCCCCAGGCGACACCTCGGCCTAATAAAGCCCTTACCATCAAATCCTGGAGTTGTGCCTTAAGCTCTCGCAGCTCAGCCGGTGCCATCGGTTAGGAGCCTTAGAGATTGGCGCAGTTCCTGGAACTACTCAATCACAAACTCAATCTCCCTATCTGGCGGCATGCTGGTTAGCTCAGGTGGAAAAACATCCGGAACTCGCGGGCAATAGGGATATCCCCGAGTCCCGGTGCCGCCGTAGGCCCCCTCAACAACACTACAAAAAGGCTACACATCCCTCGATGGACATGCTTCCTCGCTCGTGATGTCGAAACCCTAAAAGCAAGAACGCACTCTGACATCCCCGTATAAT
>CM055069.1:19074872-19110224 GCA_029204045.2 Tillandsia leiboldiana
CGGACCTTGCCGCTGACCGGTTGGATATCACACGACAATAACAATCCTAAGAAAAGAAGCCCCAATAACAAGGTGATATACCCGTCCTCCACGGTGATTTAAACCCCCCTCCTTCAATTTCTTGCCGACCTCGCGCCCACCGTTTTGCACCTTGTCCAGCCGGCTCACGTTTGTGAATCCTACGGAAAGCACGCTTTCGAATCCACGAAACGCCTTTAGCACACCGAATCCACGATGCCACGTCGAATCCACGACGCAAACTCAGTCGATAAGATATTGACTTCGATGGTGATCCTTGTGCTTAGATATCTCAATTGAAGAAAACCGTAGAAGAAATCTCTAAGCAAGATTAGTCAATTCGACCAAAGATATGTTCTTGAAGGAACCATCGAATTGACCTAAAAGAGGCTATAAAGAAGATCGATAAAAACCTAGCCTCTAGGGTTGCTCTCTCAGAGTTTTTATCAAATTGAATGCGCCCCGTGAGAACCCTACGTTTTTGAGAAACCCTAAATGTCTATTTATAGCGTTAAACCTTTGGAAAGATAAGAATCAAAAACATACTTATTCTGGAAATTTTCAGGACGGCGATCCCGGATCGCGATTTACTGCGATCCGGATCGTCGTAACGAGATTGACGATTTCCAGAAAACCAAGGGTTCGGGATCCGGATCGCATTGCCCGATCCGGATCGTTCATACAATCACGAAAACTTACATTCGGGATCCGGATCAGAATTGCATGGGATCGGATCGAAGTCTTGTATGAAGCAACAACCTTCGGGATCCGGATCGTTGGCTCTGATCCGATCCTGAACAAGTCCGAACACCAGTTTTTGATTATTATGCAATTTAAAGTTCATCCAAGTGTTTCATACACTATAAGAAAGTATTCGGATCACCACAATTATTTAGTTAACATACCTGATCCTCTTGAATACTTTTTCTTTGAGATTGATGTAACTGATCCACAATCTTCAACTTCAATCTTCAAGACTCAAGACACTCTGAGTGCCAACTTGAGCTCTTGTTGAATCTTCTCTAACATCTTTGATTGCTGATGATTGACAATTTGATCCCTTTAAGACTCCGACTCAACTCACTGACTTGACTCACGAAATATGCCAATACCAAATGCCGTAACAATCTCCCCCTTTGGCAATTTCGTGACAAAACCCAAAAATACATAAAAGCGCTCAAGTCACTCATCTTAAACCAAAAATCGAAAACTCAATGTCATCACCAAAACATTGATTTTTTTGCGTGAAAGATCCAATAAATACAAAATTACATTTGAACCAAACAGTCCTAGAACATACTCTATGACTAGGACTTGGAGTCTTAAAGTGATGTAATCCTGCAAAACAAAACTCCAAACAAAATCAAACAGTCGTTAGAAATCCTACATACTTGCCATCGTTTTCCTTTTGGTTCTTTTGTTTTTTCTTTGTCTCCCCTATCTTAGCCATCTCTAGACATGCATTTCATTCTAGCATGATGTTCTCCCACTTTGGTGTACGATCATCATTTTCCGTTTCTCTCCTTTTCACGTTTCGTCTGTCTCGATGTCCTCATCTCTGATCTCCCTCCTATTTCTCTTCTCCCCCTTTTTGTCACAAATTGTCAAACAGTGAACATACTAGACAAAAGGAAATCACTAACAACATCAGTTCAAGAGAAAGAGAGATAAAAGCTCAGTTCCGGTATATAACAAAAATGCAGATTGCGTACCGGTACCAGAAGGCAAAAAAAAACTAATAATTCTTGAAACAAATCCAAATTTTAGAATCTTTTCAAATACCGATTTGTATTCCATCAAGAAAACAATTTAAGTGCTTTAACCAATGAATTCACAAGATGTCATTCAATCCAATTAATTTCACAAGATTAAAAAGATTTACTCCTAAATCATGAAAAACAAAGTAAAACATTATAAACCGTTTTTCATGTTATATTCATCAAACACAAGTCATCAAAAATAATCTTGAGATCCAAAGTCTATCAAGATGTAACGGATGTACAAAGATGACTTACAGAGATTTCCAAATGACATCAATTTGATTTCTTACCCTTTCAAATTTGAGATAAGCACTAAAATACCTAAGGGTGGCTCTTTGAGCATCTTTCAACTATCCCACCTTATACCAACCAGGAGATTGTTCAAAATATAAGAGTTTTGCATATAAATCTCCAAATGCTTCAACTAAAGATTTTCTCATAAAATACTATCAAGCATCCATAACATGTGGTAGCTTCACACACAAACCGGACGACCGGGGTGGCAGCTCTTTCCAACATGTGGTGGTAGTTTTCACACTCCTTTCGGATGTAACTCTTTCCACATCTTTTAAAATTCATTTATTACCCTTGTAAGAATGCAATCTCTTACGTGAAAGAATTAAATCCCAAATTTTAGTCTATCGGTTGTCTCACGTTTATCACAATGAATTCACACAACCGAGATAGATTAAGCATCTAAAGATCACACATGATTTCTAAAATTTGATGCTTATAATATCAAAAACTCCTATAATGAAGTATCTTCAAGATTATGATTATGGAGTAAAGTTGATAATCCAATAAAATTAATTTGGAGTGAATAAACGTGAAGCCCTTTTATTCAATGCACTTGTTCGTTAAAAACCTTTTGTTCAAAAACAAAATAAAAACGAAGAGCATTGAAAAACATGTAATGCAAAGATTAAGAAAAATATGAAGGGAAAACCAATCAAAGCATTACATACAGTCATAAGCTATTTAGAACTTAAGACAAGGAAAGATATCACCTTTCCGAATCCAAAATCGCTGGATTTTGGGTTGTCTTGATTCGTTGTGGCGGGGGTTGTCCGCTTTGACTGTTGATCCACCTTAGGTCTTTGCCTCGCAGTGATCCACTTGTATGATTGATGTTGTGGCTCGGACCTTTGGTGGGTGAGTGAACTCCTTTGACTTGATGTGTCTTTTGATTCCGTTGAGTTCGCTCCGTAGATGAAGTTGCCGAAGGACTCTTCTTTCTCTTTTTCGGGCAATTCTTCACCAAATGTCCTTCAAGTCCACATAAGTGACAAGTTCTTCCTTTCAATTTCATTGTGGAACTTGAAGCATGCACAGTTTGGTTCTTTTTGAATCCCAAACCAACCTTGCTTGTTTGACCTAATCCGGACATACAATCAAGTTTCTTGGAACCGGTTGAAATCCTTTGTATGTCGGATTTAAGTTGATGAACTTGCTTGGTCAATGCTTGGTTGGTGACATGAATTTCCTCAAACTGTTTTTCTAGAAAATCAATCTTGTTAATATGGGAATTAACGATCGTTTCCGATTGATTTATCTTTTCTTGGAGGATTTTATTATTATCCAATAAAAGCTCTCGTTCCTCCTTGAGATCATGAAGTTTGATCTTTAAAGCATGATTCTCGTCTTGATTCTCAAGTCGTTGCTTCCTCAACTTCTTGATATGTTTGGCCATCTTCTTAGATTCCGCAAGAAGTTGTTGATATGCCTCAACGAGTTCTTCCTCGTCCGACTCCCCCTCACTTGATGACTCTCCGCCGGTTGTTGATGTTTCATACAAAATCAAAGGAGTAGAGTCAGTGACTAAAGATGATAAACAATTATTAGAAGAGGGAAAATGAGAGGCATGAGAAGCAACGATTTTTCCTCTTTACTTGAGGTCGATTCATTAGAAGTAGAATCGTCCCAAGTTTTCGCTTGCAAAGCCTTCTTTTTATATGATTTCTTAGAAGGACAATCCATTGAAAAATGGCCGTAGCCTTTGCATCGATAGCATTGGATTTCCCCTTCGAAATCATCTTTTTCTTTTTCTTTAGAAGGTTTTGCAAAGGCTTTTGAGTTTAGAGGATTTAGAACCCGATGATCCTTTAGAAGATTTCGTGGATGAAGATCCATCGGTTCGATTCTTCCAAAACTTCCGACGAATTTCTTTACGATCCGCGCCAATTGTTCTTCAAAATCGGCAAAAGAGATTTCATCGTCGGAACTTGATTCGCTATCTTCTTCCTTTGTTGATTTGAATGCAATACCTGTAAGCTTAGAAGAAGACTTGGAAGAAACTGACTTAGTAGGACAAAGTCATTTCATAAGTTTGGCAAATCACCTACTAATTCCTCTATACTCATCTCATCCGGATGGACTAACGGTTTCAATGGCGGTAACCTTTGCCTAAACCGTTCCGGAAGAGTCCGAAGTATCTTTCTTACAATTTTCGACTCCGGGATCTTTCTCCCAAATTAGCACATGTATTTATTACATCTTGAAGTCTAGTGTAATAATCTGTAAACAATTCATGCTCTTCCATATGAATAGAGTCAAATTGACTTGTAAGCATCTGGAAGCTTTTGAATTTTTACAAGATTAGTACCCTCATGTGTAATTTTTGAGAATATCCCAAATTTCCTTCGCGGTTTCACACGCGGAAATTCTTGTAAATTCAGTCGAGGGAAAGAGAATTAATAAGCGTTCATACCTTTCCCATTGTACGAAGATCTTTCAAATTCCTCTTTGGACCATCTAGAGCGAGGTTTTGGGGTAGTGGAATTTCCTACTTCCTCAACAGATGCAACCCAACCGTATTCCACGGATTGCCATACCCGCTCATCAATTGCGATGAGAAAAGCTCTCATCCGCACTTTCCAATAAGCATAATTAGTCCCATCAAAAAGAGGAGGTCTATAAATATAACCACTTTCACCCATCATGATAGATAAACCTAAAACCCTCTCTGATACCAATTGTAGGTTTTTATAGGATCCACAAGGATCTAAATAGGTACTATCAAACAACTAGAGGGGGGGTGAATAGGTGTAATACTTAAAAACTCAATCTCAGTGCAAAATAAAAACCAATGCGGAAAATAAAAACAGCACACCGAGATATACGTGGAAACTCCAATCCAGGAGAAAAAACCACGGGACCAACACGCAATAACAATCCACTAAGAATAGAAGAATAACAAGGTGATTACCGACTCCACGGACCTCAAACCCCTCCTCAGCTTCTTCGGACCTTGCGCTGACCGGTTGGATATCCACGCAATAACAATCCCTAAGAAAAGAAGAATAACAAGGTGATTACCGTCTCCACGGATTTAACCCCTCCTTCAATTTCTTGGACCTCGCGCTCCACCGTTTTTGCCCGTCCACTGCTCACGTTCGAATCCACGAACGCACGCTTCGAATCCACGAAACGCCTTTAGCACACCGAATCCACGATGCCACGTCGAATCCACGACGCAAACTCAGTCGATAAGAATATTGACTTCGATGGTGATCCTTTGCTTAGATTATCAATGAAGAACCGTAGAAGAAATCTCTAAGCAAAGATTAGATCAATTCGACCAAAGATATGTTCTTGAAGGAACCATCGAATTGACCTAAAAGAGGCTATAAAGAAGATCGATAAAAACCTAGCCTCTAGGGTTGCCTCTCAAGAGTTTTATAAATTGATCGGCCGTAGCTCCCACGTTTTTGAGAAACCCTAAATGTCTATTTATAGGTTAGAAACCTTTGGAAAGAGATAAGAATCAAAAACATACCTTATCTGGAAAATTTCAGGACGGCGATCCGGATCGGATTTACAGCGATCCGGATCGTCGTAACGAGATTGACGATTCCAGAAAACCAAGGGTTCGGGATCCGGATTGCATTGCCCGATCCGGATCGTTCATACAAATCAGAAAACTTAACATTCGGGATCCGGATCAGAAATTGCATGGATCCGGATCGAAGTCTTGTATGAAGCAACAACCTTCGGGATCCGGATCGTTGGCTCTGATCCGGATCCTGAACAAGTCCGAACACCAGTTTTTGATTATTATGCAATTAAAAGTTCATCCAAGTGTTTCTACACTATAAGAAAGTATTCGGATCACCACAATTATTTAGTTAAACATACCTGATCCTCTTGAATACTTTCTTCTTGAGATTGATGTAACTGATCCACAATTCTTCAACTTCAATCTTCAAGACTCAAGACACTGAGTGCCAACTTGAGCTCTTGTTGAATCTTTTCTAAGTCTTTGATTGCTGATTGACAATTTGATCCCTTTAAGACTCCGACTCAACTCACTGACTTGACTCACGAAATATGCCAACACCAAAATGCCGTAACAGCCGGGTCCACTGCCACTCCTGCGGCTGAGATCACATGGCCCAAGAAAGCAACCTCCCGAAGCCAAAATTCGCACTTAGATAACTTGGCATACAACTTCTTCTCTCTCAGAAGTTGCAGCACGATTCTCAAGTGCTCCTCATGCTCATCATCACTTCGGGAGTAGACCAGAATATCATCAATGAATACTACCACGAATCGATCCAAGTACGGCCGGAAGATTCGGTTAATTAAATCCATGAATGCGGCAGGGGCATTAGTCAGTCCAAAAGGCATAACTGTAAACTCATAATGCCCATACCGAGATCTGAATGCCGTTTTCGGAATATCCTCGGCCTCTACCTTCAACTGGTGGTAACTGGACTGCATATCTATCTTAGAGAAGACACAAGACCCTTGCAGTTGATCAAAGAGATCGTCGATGCGCGGCAAAGGGTACTTGTTCTTGATGGTCACTTTATTCAATTCCCTATAGTCCACACACAATCGAAGTGACCCATCCTTCTTCTTCACGAATAGCACCGGCGCTCCCCAAGGCGACACACTCGGCCTAATAAAGCCCTTATCCATCAAATCCTGGAGTTGTGCCTTAAGCTCTCGCAGCTCAGCCGGTGCCATCCGGTTAGGAGCCTTAGAGATTGGCGCAGTTCCTGGAACTACGTCAATCACAAACTCAATCTCCCTATCTGGCGGCATGCTGGTTAGCTCAGGTGGAAAAACATCCGGGAACTCGCGGGCAATAGGGATATCCCCGAGTCCCGGTGCCGCCGTAGGCCCCTCAACAACACTAGCCAAAAAGGCTACACATCCTCGATGGATCATCTGCCTCGCTCGGGATGTCGAAACCATAGAGGCAAAGAAAGCACTCTGACATCCCCGGTATACCAACAGCTCCTGGCCTGGCTCTCTAAAAGTGACAGTCCTCGCGGCACAATCAATAGTCGCGAAATATCGAGCCAGCCAGTCCATCCCTAGAACCACATCAAAGTCCCTCAGCTGTCTCAAGACCAATAGGTCTGCGGGCATAATCCAGGACTCGATCTGCATCGGGCAGGACCAACAACACTCCTCCACGTGCAAAGTGTGATCGGGAATCTGAACCTCTCATGCACGTGGTAAAAGTCCTACCTCTAACCCATGTAATGATGCAAAAGTTTTACTAATAAAAGAATGCGATGCTCCAGTATCAAATAAAGTACGAGTCCTAATGCCAGAAAGTAAGGTGATACCTGCCACCACATGATCTGCTGCCGAAGAGTCCTCTACCTGCGTAGCATACACTCGCCCACTCTGAGCTGGAGGCCGATAGTCAGTGGGATGTGAAGAAGATGGCCTACTTGCTGGGGCATACGGCCGCTGAGCCGTCGATCGCTGCTGGGATGAAAAGGGGACAGATGCTGAAGACGGTGCTGCTGGTGTCGCAACTGGGCACGTAGCTCGAACATGACTAGGCTGTCCACATCGATAACAGCGGCCAAATCTCATCTCACACGTGCCTGCCGGATGCTGACCCCCACAGAAGACACACCTCTCCAAAGGCTGGGTCCGACTCGACTGCTGCTGCTGTCTCTGAGACTGCTGCTGAGACTTATGCTGTCTCGACTGCGGCTTCTGCTGCTGCTGCGGTGGCCTCTGGGATCCACCAGGCCCTCGCCGCTCAGAACGCCCACGGCTGGAAAACTGAGGCCGTGGCGGTCGTGGCGGCCTCCAAGAATGAGCCCGTCCTCCATCATCCGGTGCTGGGCGCTTCGCCCCCGGGATCACTACGGGAGCTAGAGCTACCTCCTCCATTACTACCTCCCTGCATTCCACATAGAGCGCCTGCTCCATCGAGGCCTCCAAGGTCTGCAACCTACGCGAGCGAACCAGTTGAAAAAGGTCCCGGCGCAACCCTCGCTCGAACATGTAAATCCGGTGCGCCTCATCTCTGGCCACGTTCGGTACACACGCCAGCAACTGATTGAAATTCGCAATATACTCGTGCACGGGCCGATCTCCCTGGCGAAGGTTTCTCAACTGCTCCTCCAACCTCTGCCGGACGCTTTCCGGGAAGAAAGCCCCAAGAAGGAGACTGCGGAACTCCGCCCAGGTCAGGAGCTGAGCCCCAGGCGGACCAGCCGGTCGAACACGCCGCCACCAAGCCTCGGCGTTGCGCTCCAAAAAGTTCGTCGCCAATAACACCTGGTATCGCTCATTGATGAACAATGTCTCAAAACGTCGCTCCATCGCCGTGATCCACGATTCTGCCTCCCACGGCTCTGCACTCTGCCCCGAGAAATGGGGTGGGTCAAACTGGCGAAACCTCATCAACAAATCGACCATCTCCCGCTGCTCTGCCGAGGTCAGAGGTCCCGTCAACCCAGACGGCTGTCTACCAGAACCCCGAGCAACAGGGGGTGCTGGGGTCACTGGTACAACTGGGGGAGCCACAGCAGGGGATGATGGTACGGGAGAACTCTCCGGGGGTGCTACAACAGGCTGCGCCCTCTGCTCTAACATCTGCGTCAGCCGACCCATGGCCTCCTCCTGACGCCGAACAGCCTCCGACATCTGAGCCATCTGAGCCTGTAGCTCCTGCACCTCACTCTGCCGGCCTTGCCCGGACTCCTCCTGCTCGGGCTCAGGGGAAGAAGGCTGAGAACGCGTCAACATCCTGCGTCGCGGAGGCATCCTGCCACAAGAAACCTCGAATCAATAACACAATCCCGCACGACCCAATCTAGCGAAAGTCAAAGACATCCCCCTATTTCTGTGACTTTATGTTGTCTGCAGCCAACATAACTGTTCACCAGAAATTGGGTATGTCGATCCCTCTTCACTCACTGGAAGAGTCAAACAATAAATCAACGACTTTCGCAAAACGTCTCGTCTCTCGCGCCCTATCTTCCTAGGGTCTGCCAAAAGCCTAGGGTTTCCTAAGTCCCAACTGACCTATCCCAAAGCTCTGATACCAACTTAATCTGTCACGCCCCGGGTGTAAACCAGAACCCGGGTCCGTCTACAGATCCGCCGTGCACACGGAATTTCCCGCGTACACGAAGCGCTGGTAACCTGCTCAGGTATAATATAAACAATAAAAGAGCATAATACAGAGCTGAAATAGAAGAACCACATAGTATCTCAGACTGGAATAATAATAAAGCTGTAATAAATACAATAATCTCTCAACTCACCAAAATAGTACAACCTGCTGGCCAAAGCCAGACCCAAAATAAGAAAAATACATCAGTCTGAGTAAAGGGTACAACATCTGTCTAACAACAACTCAATCTCACAGGAGATCTATCTACTCAGCGATCCCCTTACCTCGATCAGCTGCCGATGGCCTAGCAGCTCCTGCAGACGACTCTGCAACACAAAGAAGAAGAGACAGGAAACAACAATGGGGGTGAGAACTACTAGATAAACCAGTAGCCTCCCCTAGTGGGTAAAACCTCAAATGCTGACGCACCCACTAGGACTACTAGAGGCAAAAGGAAAGGACAGTGGTAAGCTATAAAGGCTGCTGATAAAGAGGAAACTACCACTACAATGCCTCTAAATGCCATGCCGAAGGAAATGACTGTAAGTATGCATCAATATCTACCCTGCCTGCCTGGATAAACCCAATCTAATCACCAGTAAAAACTGGTACTGCCTGTTGTGCCTGCCGTATCGGGTATGCCAGCCCACGCATAACACCGATGTAAAAAGGAGTCTCAAGGACTCAAAGCCTGCCTGTCGCGCACTCCGGAGTGGCACTCGAGGGGAGCGACCCACACGAGTAAAGTATCTCAGTAACCAGTAATCATAAGTATCATAAAACAGCAGGACTGGATCATGACTCTGATCAAAGTGGGAAAACCCATCCACTAAAGAAAAGCTGATACCCAATCTGATGCAATAGTACTCAATAAGTGGGAAACTCCATCCACTAGCAAAAAGCCCGATCCCCAATCTGATGCAAAGATCGACATCCGGTCAACCGCCTAATGTCCGCGGTTGCCGCAATACCCCATAAGTCTAAAGCCTGATAAAGTAATCAACATCTGGCCAACCGCTTGATGTCCGCGGATACCACAATGCCCCACAACCCATAATCGAGTCTAACCTGTCCCAGACTCGATGGCCTCAACTACACTACCCCAAAACCCTGCTCAAACTTGAGAAACATGCATCTGA
The DNA here is from genome assembly GCA_029204045.2 of Tillandsia leiboldiana. Taxonomy (NCBI): domain Eukaryota; kingdom Viridiplantae; phylum Streptophyta; class Magnoliopsida; order Poales; family Bromeliaceae; genus Tillandsia; species Tillandsia leiboldiana. Next base: position 19,085,162 of record CM055069.1, read on the forward strand.
ATGCAAAGGAGAATAATAAAACATGGTTTCTCCTAAGTCAAGTCCCAATAATAGTGTAGCAATAAATAGTGGCCTATCTAGATGTCCATACAAGCATGCAATTGTCCTCTTTTAAAACTGAAGAAAAGTGTTTGATATTTATTTAGAAAAGGATGGCTTAAATGTCCCAACATAGTAAGTCATTTTGCATGCAAGATTATGATATAGCCTTTGTCCCAACAACAGTGTCCCAATTTAATATAAATAAGCCGTCATATAATTTGTGGGGTTTACTCATGCAATTCACAATTAAAATACCGATTACCAGTTTAAAATAGGGGATCTCTAATACTCCTAGTGAGATAGTCAGAAGTGAGGTAAGCAACAACCACCCACCTCGAAAAGCGTGATCCACACCCAGAAAGGTCTCCTTACTGTCCACAGTCCTCTATACCCGCAACTCGTCAAGAACAGTGCACAACTGTACAGAATAACACACCCAGAGTAAACACAGATCCCAAAAATACAGCCTTTGCTGTTTTTCCAAACAGCACAAAAAGAAGGGATTTTCACCCCTGTACAATGCTCTGAAAAATCCAGAAAAATTACGGTTGCGTTCCTTGCGACGAGTAGATCGAAATCGACTACTTAAACGCCTTAATCCGATGCTCCTAGCTCCAGATATAATTCGGAGAAGTTACTGCTGTCCAGAAAGTACCACAGCAAAAAGGAGGGTCAAAGATGCCTCGGGAACTGTGCCAAAAGTGCGAAATGAGGTGAACCGATCAACATGGAAAATGAAGCCTTACCTCTTACGGTCGCGCTGTCACACAAATCGTTCAAAAATTCCTCCTGGTTAGCGCACAGGAATTTTCCGACTGAACTCTGACGATAACGGGCCGAAAAAGAAGAAACGTCAGAGCATAATGCGTCGCAGATATCTCTCTGTCGGGAACTTCAAAAATTCTGAAATTTCTATGGTAGATAGAGGACAGAGAAATGAAAATCTTTCATTAAGGGCTCACTCTCATTTTCTCTCTCTAAAACTCGGAATTTGCAAAGAGAGAGGGAGGGGTATTTATAATGGGCCAATTTACTATTCGGGCTCCACAAAGAATCCGGGCCCGAACACGAAACACCGAAAATAGCCAATCAGACAGCGCCACACCTCACAAAACAGGAAACATCCGTACAAGCCAATGAAAACGCGCCACGTGTCCCCCGCCGCCCACGTTTCTCACGCGCCCGGCACACGTGGGCGGCCGTGCGCCGGCCCGCCAATGAACAGCCGCCACGTGTCCCACGTGGTCCACGGGGCGCACGAGCCCGGTCCACGCGCCGGGTCTTCCGGATCCTGTCGGCCAATGGGGTGATGCCACGTGTCACACGCCAGCCGCCTCCCTTGACGCCGTCCAGCCAATCAGGAGCTGACACGTGGCATTCAGAATCTTCGGTGCTCCCGGTGCACGACTATTCTATGGACCCCGCGCCTGTGCGCCTGCCCGCGCCTGCCCGCGCCTGCCCGCGCTGCCCGCGGCCCTGCTCCGCCCCTGCGCCGCCTTGCTCCGCCGTGCGCCGCCGTCTGCCGCCTGCCGCCGGTCGCCGGAACAGTGTTTCCGGCGGCCGGAACAGTAATTCCGGCATGAACAGTACCCCAGTGTCGAAAAAATAAAGTAAATATGCCATTTTGATCGTTTTCGCGCGCTGAGTCCAAATCCGCCGTCCGATTCTTCAAATTCTCATCCGAAATTTTGCCGAAAGCCCCCGGAAAAGCCCATTTGCTCTGTTTTTCGCGCCGGATCCATTTCTGAGGTCCAATTTCGTCACTACAAGCTCCATTACACCATATAAGCCTTCTATTGTCACTGTTAAGGCTACAACAGTTACTGGGGAAATTCGGATCATCACAGCGATCCGGATCGGATTTACTGTGATCCGGATCGTCGTAACGAGTCAGGCTATTCCAGAAAAACAGGGTTCGGGATCCGGATTGAAATGCCCGATCCGGATCGTTCATGTATTCCAGCAAAAACCCATGTTCGGGATCCGGATCGAAATGACCTTTGATCCGGATCGGATTTGCCAATGAACAAGCACCCTTCGGGATCCGGATTGGACTGTCTGATCCGGATCCTGAACATGTCCCATGTCCAGTTTTTGATTTTTATGCAATTAAAAATTCATCCAAGTGTTTCTACACTATAAGAAAGTATTCGGATCACCAAAATTATTTAGTTAACCATACCTGATCCTTTTGAATACTTTCTTCTTGAGATTGATGTAACTGATCCACAATTCTTCAACTTCAATCTTCAAGACTCAAGACACTGAGTGTCAACTTGAGCTCTTGTTGAATCTTCTCTAAGTCTTTAATTGCTGATTGACAATTTGATCCCTTTAAGACTCCGACTCAACTCACTGACTTGACTCACGAAATATGCCAACACCAAAATGCCGTAACATTTTGGATGGCCTTGGGTGTTCCGTTAATGATTGGAGAAAATATATAAATGCCTCTACTTTAAACTACATTACTTGCTAGGTATATTGTTACTTCCGTGTGGCTTCAACCTAAAATCCTCCATTGTGTTGTTAAAATTTGGGCAGTTCTTCTCGTGGTCTTCAATTGTAGCGACATAAAAAACCAATTATTTGCTAGCACCCTTTGGCAACCAATTGTTGTTTATACGGTCATGATTCGCAAGACATGTTAAGAAAATTGGGTAAAAATGTGTATTTTCATGAGCATCAATTTTGGCATATATGTCTTTGAATGAGTTGAGTTCTAAAATTTGTACATCAGGAATGATTATTTCCTATATTTCTCTACATGTTCTCTTTGGAATATATGGCTTTGATTGAGTTGGGTTTTCAATATTGTTAACTTAAGTTTTCTTAGCACATTTCTTCTCATGAGCATCAATTTTGGAATATATGTCTTTGAATGAGTTGAGTTCTAAAATTTGTACATCAGGAATGATTATTTCCTATATTTTTCTGATTAACAAGCTAGAAATGATGGCTTATAAAAAGCAAAGTATAGGTTGAAAACTATGATTATGCTTTTGTTTTGTTATATCCTATATATGGTAAGGTTATGAATGTAAAGGCAGACTCCAAAAGTTGCATAAAAATAGACTTACAAAATTCAAGAGATAATGAGGTTAAATTTCTTAATTTGTAACAAGTTTCAAAGGTATTTACCTTAGTTTATATGTGTGAAAATGGAGTCTAAGCTTCGGAGACGGTTACCTTAAGTTTATGTATGCGAAGATTCCAAAGGTTCAAGTTAGAAAGCTAAACTTAAAATCATATTATTCCACGTGTTGGTATTGGATTAGGTGAATTTCAGGAGGACACCATGATTTGAGAAATTGGTTTTGTATGCTCATTTAATGTGTTCAACGAGCATAATCTCAATATGGGTCTGTTTGGTATAGGTGAGTTTTGAGAAGGGTACTGGGATTTGAGAAATTGGTTGGTGTTAATCGATATAAAGGTGCACACGAGGACATGTTAAGAAAATTGGGTAAAAATGTGTATTTTCATGAGCATCAATTTTGGAATATATGTCTTTGAATGAGTTGAGTTCTAAAATTTGTACATCAGGAATGATTATTTCCTATATTTCTCTACATGTTCTCTTTGGAATATATGGCTTTGATTGAGTTGGGTTTTCAATATTGTTAACTTAAGTTTTCTAAGTTCCGTCATGCTCCAAGGGTTGTTATCTTGAGTTTTTAAAGTTGTAGCTTGAAATTACCACGAAGTTAGTTAGAGGTATTAATCTCGAGGAGATGATACATGTGATAATAAACAGGAAAAATTATATTCAGTTTAAACAAGAATTTACAATTTAAGCTTATCTTCAGATTTTATTACTTTAAAATATCATATTTGTAAATTCCTAGATTTCCTTGCAACTATCTAAATAGTATAATTTATGAGTTAACACTAATAATATAAAATTTGAAGAGAATATGAAAATGACGTCTATATAGCAAAATGGCAAAATAATACTACGATATTTACCGTTTGAAGGTAAAGAGGGTGTACCGAAATAGCGATTAACTGAACACAATATGTAGTAATATCAACTAATAATATATTAAAATATTTAAAAGTATGTAAAAAAAAAAGTAATATTCTCATATCTCTTAGAATTTTCTAATAAAATTGATTTTTAAATGACTGTTCAGATAATTCAAGAATAAATTTAAATTTTTAAATAGTGGTTAATGATAAATAAGTAAAGAAAATAAAATATGATTATGATGAACTTCTCACTTCAATAATATTTGTCAAATTATACAGGCCAACTGACAAACAGTAAGATTATTTATTTGATTTATTTCTTCTATTATGTGCAGTATTTCGTAGCTTACGAACTATAATTTTTTTTCCTTTATCATCCCATTGAGTTGCTGCATATAAAATTACTCATTTTACTTCCTTGTGCGATAATATTCTCAACCATCATTTGTTTAGAAAAAGTTTATACAATTTTGTTCTACACAAACAATTTTGGATTCAGAGTTGGTATATATTGTGATGTCCCTAGATATTAAATTGATATTAATTTGGAATATGTAAGAATTTGAATTTTTATTGTAAATAAATTAATGAAGATGAATAAAAGTCAAGTTGAAATTTTGAATCATAAGTAAACCCTATACAACCTGCCTCGAATTGCGTGCCACGGCTTGGAGAAGGACTGGGATGTGAGGTATCTTTGTTGTGAGGGACTGGGTTGCAAAGGAAGTGGCTTGGGGGGACTAAAATGCAAATTTGCATAATGCTATATATATGCATGTATACGGGCTAGGGTTTTCCCTACACCTTAAACCCTAGCCTTGCCCTAGCCGCCTGTGCAACAGACCACCTCTTCTCTGCCGCGCTCCCCGGAGCCTCCCCGCACCGGCCGCCGCCTCTCCTTGCGGGAAAAGAAAGACCAAGAAGCACTTTGATCTCGGGGGTCTTGGAGAGAAGGGTGCTCGGGAGGGTCTGTAGGGATCAAGTCTGTACCTGAGGACTCCCCTGTGAAGCCGCAACCAAGCTGTGGTGGACCCGTCCCCAGCCGCCGCCCTGCACCGCCGCGAGAGGCGATCTTCTCTTTCCAGTTTTCTGGCGAAGGTAAGTTCTTGGAACTTTCCATTTAGTTTTGGCATTTAGGCATGTCCTGTGTGCTCCTGACACCGTGGAGGTCATCCGGGTGCAGGCCGAGCCGCTGCCGCCGTCCTGATCGCCGGCGGGAGCCCTGTCACCGGAATTATTGTTTTTGGGCCGCCGCCAAGCGCAGCCGTGATCCGACCGTCAAACCCAAGATCAGCACCGATAGATCCCTTCCTCTCGACGTCTGTGGGGTCTCCACGAAGTTGGAGGGTCATCGGTTGAGGATCGGACTCGAGCGGTCGTGCCCTCGAAATCGGGTTTTCTCCACAAAGGCCGATCGTCGCCGTCCGGCGCCGCCGCTGCCTCCCACCGCCGGCCACTGCCACCCGAAGCTTCCTGGCGCCGAGTGGAACCTTTTGGTCCAAGTTGCACCGGCACGGAGCTCGTCGGCCGGAATCCGCCATTAACGGCCATTGATCCTCGGCCGAGCTCCGTTGCCGCGCCTTGCCGACGTTCCCCGGCACCGGAAAACCGCCCTGGTGAGCTTCTCTGATCCTTAGGAGCTTGCCCATCATCTTGCATGGAGGTTTTAACGCTCAGTCCTTGATCTCTGTAGTTGCACCCGAGGTTGCACTCGAGCTCACCTCCGGCCACCTCCGGCGCTCCGGACTCCGGCCACTTGCACAGGTAAGCTCTAAATATTAAATGAAGGATCCCCACGATTTTATTTTGGGCAGAGAACCCTCCTGTAGCTTGGTTCCATGGTTGCACCCGAAACGATCTTTTCGGACTTGTCTCCGGCCGCCGCCGCCTCCGGCCGCCGGGGCTCGACCCCACATGGACCAAACACCATCTGAGACTAAGAGCTAACATGTGCTCACCTTACTTCAGGTCTGAACCCGGGTTGATTCCAGTGAAGTGCAAACCGAGCTCCTTGCGGTTTGGGTGCTGCTCCGGCCAACCTCTCCGGCCACTCCCCGGTGCACCTGAGGTGAGCCCTCAACCCTACTTAGTCCCCAGTACTTGATGCTCCACTGAACCCTTAATTTGATCAACTACAAATGGAGTTAAACCTAGTTGCTAATTGAGCCCAAGAATGTTTATGGGCCAACTTTGTAAATGGGCCTGGTCTTGGCCCAATCTTGTGAGCACGAGCTTCGTCTCGTCGTAACGAACGCGTTGAAAGTTACGGCGCAGCTTTTGGACCCCCGGATTTCAAGAACGAGTCGAAGCGAGCAATAATGTTAGGTTTTTATGCAATTTAAGAAATTGTTAGGGATCAAATTGTAAATGGGACAAGATGGCTATCTTTAGACAGTGTTTACACACCTACTAGGCATCTTGTTAGAGTTCCGTGGATTCCTATTGGGCGGGAATCGGTTGTTGTCCCGTAAACCGGCGTATTATTCCCGTTTAAGCACTCCGTTACTGTCGTGTCGTCGGGATGGGTATGTGTGAGTCTATTACTGATTATAGGTTCTTACTCAGGGCCCAGTTGTTCAGCACCAGCCTCCCAGTAGCTGTGCGGGAGTTCGAGGATCTGCCTACATTCAGGTGGGTTATCTTCGGTCCGGGCTTTATCTATTCGGCCCTCTGGTTGCTTTAGTCCAGTCGGACACCTGTTTTTGGTTAGCCCTGTTGATTGGATCATGTACTCCTATTCTCGATTATATCTGATGAGTTCATCTATATGCCATATGATTTTCCTGATAGACAGTGATTCTTTAGATATAGCATGTACACCTGCTCATCAGCTTTTATATTCCAGTACATAGATGTCATGATCGGATTTTACCTGCTATTTCCTTTCATCTGTGATGTTTGCTTGATATTCAGATATGCATGATAGATCTTGATCGATATGATAGATGATTTCCCTGTTGGGATCTCGGCTTATTGCCGACTACCCGGTCATTAGACCGTGAGCTTGAGCATAGCATGATGACTACCACGCACGCTGTACGTCACGTACACTGACGGTTTGGCCACCGTCACAGTGTTCTTTACCGGTAAAGTGGTCTAGATGAGGGATCCGTGAGCCCCCAGATCAGCACCAGTGGGTGCGGGGTTATGTCAGCCAGATAGGTGCCAGATAGTGGTATGAGCCTGAGGTCCTCGTGACCAATAATGGCATTGATTGGGTACTTGAGTTTCTTTTGTTGACGCATTATTCTTATCTTGCACTGATATTGATAGATATCTTACCCTGTACCCTTACTGCTCAGTTTATGATTGATTATCTCATTTATATCCAGATTTCTTGTATTACTTACCTGCAGTCCTTACGCTTGATTTTTATAGCTATACATTGATTTCCAGCATTTATTACCTGCAGTTTCATTACCCTTGATTATCTGCCTATTCAGCTATCTGTGGATTTTTGTGGATTATCAGTAGATCTTATTTGTTATTCATTTTTACCCTATGATTTATACTATCCGCAGATTATTGTACCCAGTAGGTACGATTAGCTATTTCTCGGCTCGTCGTGCCCACTGGGATACATGTACAGTGTATCTCACACCCCCTAGGTGACCATTTTTCAGGTCGTTCGGGTAGGGGGGCGTCGGGACGATCCAGTGAGGCTGTCACGATAGAGCTGTCCCCCTGATGATATAGATTGATGATTGAGATCCCCGATGATCTGTAGCTGACTCTTGTTTATGTTGTTTCAGCTTGCAGTTTATTAGTATTTCATATTGATGTTGGCATGATTATTTGGATTATTCCTACTGATTGGTCATTGTTTAGTTTAGATATTGATGATCTCTAATTGATGATTGGATTAGCCTAGCCGTGCATGTATAGGGGCTTCCTATATGTGTGGCGGTCTGTTACGCCCGTTTTGCAAACTCTGATTTATTTCAAAAAAAAAAATTTCAGACCTGATTTTTAAAAACTCGGGGCGTGACAGATTTTATGGTATCAGAGACAAAGGTATACGGTACCTAGGAAAATTGGTTAGGATCTGGTTAGGATTGAACCCTAGGATGACTTATGACGTGAGAGCGCGGGGTAATTGTCTAGCAGTTAGGAGTTCAAGGGTATTGACATTGCCGGTCCAGGGCGAGTTCTACGTGGTATACTGTGACGCCTCTCGGATCGGTTTGGGCTGTGTTCTAATGCAAAATGAAAGAGTCATAGCCTATGCCTCCCGACAGCTGAAGCCCTATGAGCAAAACTACCCGACGCATGATCTCGAGCTTGCCGCGGTGGTTTTCGCTCTCAAGCTTTGGAGACATTATCTTTATGGAGTCCACTGCGAGGTCTTCACCGATCACCAGAGCCTTAAGTACCTCTTTACTCAGAAGGAGCTGAACTTGAGGCAACGCCGATGGCTCGAACTGTTAAAGGACTATGACCTCACTATCCAGTACCACCCTGGTCGGGCCAATGTGGTAGCGGATGCCTTAAGCCGAAAGCACGTGTCCCCAGAGCTGCTAATGATGACTGATCAGGACCGCTTGATTTCTGAGTTCCGGCGCCTAGACTTGGAGATCGTTCCTTCGGGGTCTACCGCTCGACTTTTAGCGATGGTAGTGCAGCCTACCCTACTTGATCGCATAAAGAAGGGACAGCAGTCTGACCCCTCCTTCTAGAAGATTCGAGAGCTGATATCATTGGGACAGACTGACGACTACCAGTTGCACGCCGTTGGCTCTATCCGATTCAGGGGCCGTTGGTGTGTCCCAGATGACGGTGAATTAAAGAAGGACATCCTTACTGAGGCGCATCGATCCTTGTACACGGTACATCCTGGCGGGACAAAAATGTACCGGGATCTGAAGCAACATTACTGGTGGCCTGGGATGAAGGCTGATGTGGCGAACTATGTGGCACAGTGCCTAGTTTGCTAGCAGGTGAAGGCGGAACACCAAAGACCGGCGGGAAAACTGCAACCGCTTCCTGTACCAGTTTGGAAGTGGGAGCAGATCACGATGGACTTCGTTACCGGTCTGCCTCGATCCCAGCGAGGCCACGATGCTATATGGGTCATAGTGGATCGACTCACCAAGTCGGCCCACTTCCTGCCAATACACACGACTTGGACCCGTGATAGACTCGCCCAGCTCTATATTGATGAGATCGTGCGACTCCATGGCACTCCGGCATCGATCGTTTCTGATAGGGACACCCGCTTTGTGTCTCAGTTCTGGAGGAACGTGCAGGAAGCCATGGGTACGAAGCTGAAGTTCAGTACTGCTTTCCACCCCGAGAGTGACGGGCAGTCCGAGCGAGTCATTCAGACATTGGAGGATATGCTGCGAGCCTGTATACTTGAGTACGGAAACGGTTGGTACCGGTATCTTCCCTTGGTGGAGTTCGCCTACAACAACAGCTACCAGGCGAGTATCGGTATGGCTCCTTATGAGGCACTGTACGGGCGTCGGTGTCGTTCCCCCATTTGTTGGGATGACGTCGGTGAGCGCCGTGTTATCGGGCCAGAGCTACTTGAGGATGCAGAGGCCAGAGTGCGGGTAGCAAGACAGCAGATGCTGACCGCGCAGAGCAGACAGAAGAGCTATGCGGACCAACGACGATGAGACTTGGAGTTCCAAGTAGGCGATCATGTCCTACTGAAGGTATCGCCAACTCGGGGAATCAAGCGATTTGGGATTCGCAACAAGCTCAGTCCCCGATTTGTCGGTCCCTTCGAGATATTGGAGCGCATTGGTCCTGTAGCATATAAATTGGCTCTTCCTCCTAACCTCGCCCGAGTCCATAACGTCTTCCACGTCTCCATGCTACAGAAGTATATCAGGGATCCTTCACATGTGATCAGCCCTACCGCCGTCCAGCTTCGCGAGGATCTGAGTTATGATGAGACACCTCTGAAGATCCTGGCTGGAGATGAAAAGAAGCTGAGGAGTAGATCGATCCCCTACGTCAAGGTACAATGGGAGAACCACGAGGAGCGTGAAGCCACGTGGGAACGCGAGTCAGCCATGATGGAGCGTTACCCCCATTTATTCGATTCCTAGTTGTACTAAGTTTCGGGGACGAAACTTCTTTTTAGGTGGTAGAGATGTAAGAATTTGAATTTTTATTGTAAATAAATTAATGAAGATGAATAAAAGTCAAGTTGAAATTTTGAATCATAAGTAAACCCTATAAAACCTGCCTCGAATTGCGTGCCACGGCTTGGAGAAGGACTGGGATGTGAGATATCTTTGTTGTGAGGGACTGGGTTGCAAAGGAAGTGGCTTGGGGGGACTAAAATGCAAATTTGCATAATGCTATATATATATGCATGTATACGGGCTAGGGTTTTCCCTACACCTTAAACCCTAGCCTTGCCCTAGCCGCCTGTGCAACAGACCACCTCTTCTCTGCCGCGCTCCCCGGAGCCTCCCCGCACCGGCCGCCGCCTCTCCTTGCCGGAAAAGAAATTAAGATCAAGAAGCACTTTGATCTCGGGGGTCTTGGAGAGAAGGGTGCTCGGGAGGGTCTGTAGGGATCAAGTCTGTACCTGAGGACTCCCATGTGAAGCCGCAACCAAGCTGTAGTGGACCCGTCCCCAGCCGCCGCCGTGCACCGCCGCGGGAGGCGATCTTCTCTTTCCAGTTTTCCGGCGAAGGTAAGTTCTGGAACTTTCCATTTAGTTTTGGCATTTAGGCATGTCCTGTGTGCTCCTGACACCGTGGAGGTCATCCGGGTGCAGGCCGAGCCGCTGCCGCGGTCCCGATCGCCGCGGGAGCCCTGTCACCGGAATTATCATTTTTGGGCCGCCGCCAAGCGCCGCCGTGATCCGACCGTCAAACCCAAGATCAGCACCGATAGATCCCTTCCTCTCGACGTCTGTGGGGTCTCCACAAAGTTGGAGGGTCATCGGTTGAGGATCGGACTCGAGCGGTCGTGCCCTAGAAATCGAGTTTTCTCCACAAAGGCTGATCGTCGCCGTCCGGCGCCGCCGCTGCCTCCCACCGCCGGCCACTGCCACCCGAAGCTTCCTGGAGCCGAGTGGAACCTTTTGGTCCAAGTTGCACCGGCCCGGAGCTCGTCGGCCGAAATCCGCCATTAACGGCCATTGATCCTCGGCCGAGCTCCGTCGCCGCGCCTTGCCGACGTTCCCCGGCAACGGAAAACCGCACTGGTGAGCTTCTCTGATCCTTAGGAGCTTGCCCATCATCTTGCATGGAGGTTTTAACGCTCAGTCCTTGATCTCTGCAGTTGCACCCGAGGTTGCACTCGAGCTCACCTCCGGCCACCTCCGGCGCTCCGGACTCCGGCCACTTGCACAGGTAAGCTCTAAATATTAAATGAAGGATCCCCATGATTTTATTTTGGGCAGAGAACACTCCTGTAGCTTGGTTCCATGGTTGCACCCGAAACTATCCTTTCGGACTTGTCTCCGGCCTCCGCCGCCTCCGGCCGCCGGGGCTAGACCCCACATGGACCAAACACCATCTGAGACTAAGAGCTAACATGTGCTCACCTTACTTCAGGTCTGAACCCGAGTTGATTCCAGTGAAGTGCTGTCACGCCCCGAAACCGCTACCAATTTGGCAAGGTTCGGGCGCGCTGAACAGACGCCGAACGGACAGAACCTCCCCTTCCGCCCAAGGCTAAGCGACAAGATCATGTACAAGAATCACCCAGGAATTAATTCTAGATATACACAATCTCAACGAGAGCACAACCAGTGCTAACAAGAACATAAGAGCAAGGTACGAGTATATAAAAGTAAACATACAAGTAACAAAGAGAGAAACTCTATCTATTACAACCATTCCATTCGAGCATATGAATAATACATAAATCACATCCAAAACATCCTCACCCTATACAACATCTACTCTCAAAATGTAAAGACAAGGTGACAAAAGCTATAGATGTAGGGAGGCTGCTACCAACGTCTCTAGGGCGCCAAGCCCTTACCGCGATCCTCGCCGGGAGTACCTGCCCTCACGCTGGGCACTCTCGGCTCATGTGCCCCTCCTGCCCGCAGCTATAGCATCTGCCCTCACGCTGCCTGCACTGCTGCACCCGGTGGTCCCTGCTACCGCATATAATGCAAGGCCGTGGTCCCTGCCTCCACGGCTGCGATCTCGGTTGCTTCGGGGGCCTCCTGGAGCTAGACTGTGCCCCCGAACCACCGCCCTGGCGCTTCTTGCCCTTATCCTTGGACCCCGCCGCCATCTCGCGCTCCTCGCGCACATGGGCATCCCCGTGCTCTGCCCACAGCGCTCGATCAAGAACCTCGGCGTAGGTCGTGAGCTTGAACAGCTGCACGGCCCGGTAGATCCAGGGCTTAAGCCCCCGCAGAAACCAATCGGCCCGGTCCGCATCGTCGCGAACAACATCGGGAACACAGTCGATGATGTGGGTGAACTCCTCCTCGTACTCCATCACCAAGCGATTTCCCTGCTGCAGCTTGCGGAACTTTTCCTTCATCACCCGCTTATCGGCGTCGGGAAAGTAGTGCCCGTACACCGTCCTCTTGAACTCCCCCCACAACATCGGAGGAAGATGCGCGGGTCGATCACGCTGCACCCGCTTCCACCATACTAACGCCGGTTCTCCAAAACTATGCGTGGCCAGGGGCACCTTGTCCCTTTCCAGGACAGGGAGATCTCCAAAGATAGTCTCCATAGCGCCTAACCACAACTCCACTACCGCTGGCTCCATCTTCCCTCCCTCGAAGGTCCGAGGTTTGAACTTTAGGAACTGCATCAGAACTGCCAATGCGCGCTCCCGCTCCGCCTTTTCCGCCGTCATATCGGGTGTAGTAGAACCCGATGCCGCCAGAGGCGCACTCCTCGGAAGGGGGCACGCCGACAGTGGAACGGCCCCCACGCCCTCACCCTCAACCGCTCCCGGCGCGTGAGTCGAGGGTGCAGGCGGATCACGGCTCCCAGCCGCCGTCGCGGCCGCCAACGCTGCCTGCTGCTCCAACCGTGACTGGAGCTGCTCCCATCGAGCCTCCTGGCGCTCCATCGCGCCTACCAAAGCAGCGACCTGCTCTCGCAGCCCCTGCACCTCGCCAGATCCCGACTGCTCGGGCGCCGCTGGAGGCGGCACCGGAGAGGACCTACGAGTGTGGCGTCTCCCTGACATTCTTTCCTGGAAACAAGAACTTAGTCAGTTAGTTTAACCCGATAGCTCCTTAGCATTTACGAAACTAGACAACTCAATAATAAATCGGGCGGAAGCATACAAGCATACTAGTCCTAGACCCTTAGCATCATGCCGTCGGCCGCCGACATAACACTTCGTGTCACCGAACAAGCACACTTGAATCCGTCTCTATTCTCAATTAGAGACATATAATCTTCTTTGACCCAATCGATTTCACTTCCGCCAACGTCAAGGGTTCACGTTTCACTCACGTCCCTACAACCTTAGGGTTTACCAGCCTAGGGTTTCCTAAGTCATCCTAGACTCTCTCTCTTTACTTGCTCTTATCTTGCTCTGATACCACTTTACCTGTCACGCCCCGAAACCGCTACCAATTTGGCAAGGTTCGGGCGCGCTGAACAGACGCCGAACGGACAGAACCTCCCCTGTCCGCCCAAGGCTAAGCGACAAGATCATGTACAAGAATCACCCAGGAATTAATTCTAGATATACACAATCTCAACGAGAGCACAACCAGTGCTAACAAGAACATAAGAGCAAGGTACGAGTATATAAAAGTAAACATACAAGTAACAAAGAGAGAAACTCTATCTATTACAACCATTCCATTCGAGCATATGAATAATACATAAATCACATCCAAAACATCCTCACCCTATACAACATCTACTCTCAAAATGTAAAGATAAGGTGACAAAATCTATAGATGTAGGGAGGCTGCTACCAACGTCTCTAGGGCGCCAAGCCCTTACCGCGATCCTCGCCGGGAGTACCTGTACTCGGCCCTGTAATAATAGTGGGGTGAGAACTATGGTCCATAGTTCCCAGTGGGTTCGGCCACCGACTCCACCGGTCTTCCCACTAGGTCCAAGAGGGCACAAGCAGATAGATAGGTAGATAGATATATCTGAAACCTGTAAATGCAGTAAATAACTACTCTACTATGCCCAACACGGAAGACATGTATGCATGCTCAGGGGAGAGATATCCAAATATATCACTATGTCCATGAAGTACTATTTCATACTTGTTCTCTAACTCATTTTCAAGAAGTGTGGTTTTTAACACTTCATCTCAAATCTCACGGCACACCCGAAGGTTGCCCACGGCTCACTATCACGACGAGGGAGACTATGTCTCAACCTACCAATCGAACGCGTCTGCGGGACCTGACTGTCCCTCGGGGTGGCGTGCCCCGTGACCAACTCCGGAGTAGGCGGCCGTAGAGGAGCGACCTCCACCAGCCTAAAACAGACTATGAGCATGATCCAATCCTCTCCACACGAGGATACCCTATCTATAAGGTTGATAGCAACTGAGGTCCCTATAGATAATACACAACCTATGTCTCACATGTGTCATGATAGGTTTACCTACACTACTTTTCATATGCCACTCGTTCATTTATTGTGTGGTGTTCACAATTTCTACATATATGCCACTCGTTCATTTATTGTCGACTCACAAGTCCAACACCCAATCCGCACTATAGGATTCCTCGGTATCGACCCAATCTTTCCCAATCCAACATAATAGCATAACATTTGCTAAATATCTATATCAACCGGAAAGTATAAAGATGGCAATACATACTATCCTACAATGCAATGGTGCGATATGCAATGGTGTAAGTGGCTAAGACATAGAGAGAAGCCCAACGGCTTCGGTAAGAGCACCACCCACCTCGGGTCCTTGGCTCGGCTCGGCTCTCCAAAAAAAATCTACGGGAGCACCGGTCTCGATCACAAGGGTCGCCTCAAGTCGGATGTGTCACGCCCCGGGGTCGAAACTGCGACCCGGGCTCGCCAACAGATCCGCCATCTGTACGGAAACTGCCGCACAGACGAAGCGTCTACCCTGCAAGTCAGATCTATAGCTAAAAACATGTATCATAGCTGAAGCTAAAAATCAAAAGCTATGGAATAAAACTGAACATCTGGAATAGTAAAAATCTCCACTAGTACACAAATCCTCAAGGTACAAAGTCTCACAGAAATAAAACAAATACTATCCTCACAAGTCTCTCAGAATGTCCAGTACAAAAGTGGAACATAAAATACACCGGGTACATCTACCTCAAACTCTCAATGCTGGTAAGGAACTAATCGGCCGCGTCCTCACCTCGATCTGCTGTCTCCGCGCGAACCAAGCCGGAACAGCTGCCTCAATAACCTGTCACCGCAACGGGTGTGAGATCTACTGCAGAAGGCAGATCTCAGTGGGTACCGTCCCAATATCCACGGTATGCCCACTAAGTCTACTGGAGGTAAAACAGATAGGTATGCAGATAGATAGATAAAGGCTAAGCTGAAAGAAAACTACAGCTAAAAAGTCTCAATCATAAAGCTCAATAAACTCTACCAATAACATGATATGCATACACCCTCTACTGCTAAGATGCCTCAGTATCAATGCTCAAAGAAAAGAAACCCATCTAAGAACATAATATGTAAACCACTCGCACACGAGGTGCCCAATCGACCCAATCGAACTGACTGCCTCATAGGGTCCAGTCAAGCCTGCGCCTACCTACTGCCGTTACATCCCGGAGGACCGGACTTACGTAGGGCGTCCGTGACTGCCACTAACTGGCCCAGCCAGAGGGACTGCGTCCGTAACTGCCACTAACTGGCCCAGTCAGAGGGACGGCGTCGACAAGTCGCGATACAAAAGTAACAGATCCACCCCGGGCGTGGCTCTCGAGGGGCGCGACCCCACCGAGGAAAAGGTATCCGCGCACTCTGTCGCTCAGGTGGCACTGCAGGCTATAGTCCAAAATCCATGCTCACTCTCAGAACGGAAAGACTCAGGATCCTCAAACATCTCGCACAACGGTCGGAGCACTCTCGACGACTCAGCTGATCAGCTCTCTCGAATCACGAGACACAAGCAAACTCTACCAACCCGTGGCACAAAACACACTGACTGGAGATACTCCACAGCCGGGATCGACCCACATCTCAGGGCTAATAAAACTGGTCGGACAACACACAATGACCCGGGACCACCGTCACCCCCAACGGTTCCCAACGACACTAGCACAGCCTAAACTCAGCTACCGGACCCCACTCAGCCCCCAGGCACGAGTGCAACAATGCCCCACAGAAACTTGACCCCTCGGCCCACTACCTGGGCGAGGCAACACTATGTCCAGAAAAGATGCAAGGTGTGAGATGTCTAATACATAAAGGAACCTAGCCCAAGTGAAGGCTCTCTACTGTCTCATCTGTGTCAACAGGCGGCACATGCAGGCTAAGATCCACAATCAAATGCTCAAATAGCACAACTCAGTCGGAAAAAGACTCCACGACTCAATCTAATATGAAAAATTCACGATGTAGAATAATCACCTCAATCCCCACAAGGAAGCTCAACTCACATGACACTAGAACTCAGCACACAATGTTCTAAAATCCTCTCGCCCCCCCGGCAAGAGTATACATGCACCCTGAACCTATGCCATACCCCCGGCGAACTCATAATTTAAAAACCGCCTTTGAAAATATTGATTTTCCTTAAAACGGGCTTTCTCAATTTTTAAAACGGTTCAGGTGCAATTAAGATACAAACAAAACATGAAACCTAGTGTCATATGATATCAGGAGTCTACTAAAAATAATTCGGGGTCCCAATAAATTTTACAGAAAATTCCAGGCAACTATCAGATGTAAAAACAGCGAAAACGCCTAATAAATATGATCAACTTGCATTCAATAGCATTAAGGGGCATTCCATAATTTTGGAGAAATTCCAACCCACCTGGAACGCATTCCGCAGGCAATCGCTGAAGTCGGTGAAGCGTCGGATCCTAAAGCTGTCGAAACCTCAAAAAACGCGCCACGCGCGCGCACTGCCGCGTACACGAAAAAAATTCCCGAAAGCTCGAATAAATTTTCCTGAGTCCTCTACAACAATCTACACACTCCGATCACTCCCCAAGGCTTCAACAGCACACAAAATTACACTCTCTAATTCAATCACCAAAACTCCTGCTCACATACACACAGCACACACACACACTAATTTGTCCACTAATTCCATCACAAAACCACCCCAAGTTAAACACATACCTTCACATAAATTAATCTGTAAGCTCCATTTATTACACTCAATCAGCTCCAAATGCACACCATTAATTAAGTCCACATATACACAACCTCCAAGCTCACCTCACAATTAAATTACCAGCTCACATAAATAAATTACATAATTCCATTGGAGTCCACACAAAATTCCAGCCTACTCTTAAAATACAAGCTCCAATGCATACAAGGTACCCACCTGATCCTCTACAAGATCCAAATTCCACATATGGCTCACAGTATACACCTCGCACTAAGCTTTGTTACATTCACATAAATAATTCAAGATCACATCTACAGTTCCTTAATTCCATCCCTACTTCTTATCATCAGCAACACTAACAATATCATCATCCACCATCTGCACCATCAACATCATCATCAGCTCGCTAAAATCCGCCACAAGGAAGTCGACCAGAGAGAGCAAAGGGAAAAACCCCGCGCTCCAAAGTTGCTGCAACAACAAAGGGAGAGGAAGAGAACAATCAAATAAGAATTATAAAAGAAATTAAAAAAAATAAAAACGGCCTGCACTCCCATGGCACCGCCCACAGTTTGCGCGCCGCTCGCACGCAGCAGTCGCGCGCACCCACGCGCTGCTGCCACTGCCGCGGCTGCCGCTGCATCGCTGCTGCAGCCACCGCGCAGCCTGGGCCCGCCAGCCGCTAGCCACGCTGCACAGAGACCCGCCGCGCGAGGCCCTGGCCCGCCCCGCGCGGCCCATGCGCGCTAACAGCGCGCGCCCGCGCGCTGTGCGGCGCCCGCCAGCGCGCGCCCGCGCGCGGTGCGGCACCCGCCTGCGCGCGTCCCAGCCGCGCGCACCCTCTGCGCGCGCCTCAAATGCGCGCGCGGCGCCGCTGCATGCTGCGCGCAGCGCCAATGGGCGCCCGCGCAGCATCAGCACCGGCCGCGCGCGGCGCATATGCGCGCCCGCGCGGCTCCAGCAGCGGCCTCACCAAAACCTGTGGACAGTAGTCCACACCAAACCACAACTCACCCTACACCAAAATAAAAACCAAAACTAGAAATCAAAACTCAAGAATCCAAGCTTCCTTCACAAAAAAACTGCACATACCATAGATCGGAAGCTCGTCGCGTGCGCGCTCCGCTCGTTCCACGCCGATAGCAGGAAGTTCCTCCACCGAAGCTCATCCAATCCCTTCTCTAATCCTTCTTCTCCTTCAGCTCTCTTTTACTTCCTCTACTTGGGAGGAGACGAGGTGGAGGTGAGGTGGGTTTTAAATTAGCTACAGTCTAATTAAGGGAAGGAGTGGGTGGTTGGGAGCATTTAATGCTCAACCAAAATATCCCAACACCCACTTTGAAATCCATACTCATTCCCTTTTTTTTTTTTTAATTCCATAACTCACAGACCCAAGCCACAATCACTTAATTTAATTAAATTAATTAAATAATCCAACAAAAGCCCTCCGTCAACTCACTTTTTGCCCTCGGGCCTCCGCACGGGTCCGAAACCTCCCGAACCCCGCTGTAATTCTAAAGTATGCCTGTTCCAAGTGTTTCCCAAATTTTTTGCACTCCACTGTGAAGTCGAGGCTTCCCCGAAGCCAGTCCTCTAACGGCGCACAATGCCCGGAAAATCCCGAATCAAGCTGGGGCTTCCGCGTAGATCCGAAACAACCCGAACTCATCTGTATACACATAAGCAACATGCCCATGGCAAATCCTCCGCACCACGCCATCTTGCGAGGTCGGTGCACCGTCCGAAATCCGGTATTCTACACTCTCCCCTCCTTAAAAGGGTTTCGTCCTCGAAACCATAATAAATCCATAACTTAGGAGGGTAACTCAATCAGATAGGGATAGGAAAAACTCAACTCATCCTCAGGCTCTCAAGTGGCCGTTCTCACTCATCATGGTGGCTACACTGAACCTTTAGCAAGGATAGATCTCGACTGCAAAAATTCCACCTAAAACTGTCACATAAATAAGATTTGCATCGATCGCTTCAAATAGCTCAATTCCTCGTCCAACTCCAGAGACGTGAAATCCAAAACGTGCGAGGGATGAAATACTGTTCCTCCAGCTAGGTAATTACTCGCGGTCCAACCTCCCCGCATAAACATCGAATCTACACATCCCTGCGGATAGTGGCTTCCACAACATAAGGTCCTCAAACCAAACTCTAAGCCTCCACTAGGCATCCACAGATTCGATCACCCCATTCCAAGGTTGCACTGCTCGCCTATCCAAGGCGTGCTGACCAAAAGTCCTTGCTGGAATAATGATATGCCATAAATCAATTTTACAATTCCGGTAACTCTAACCTCCGGCGTTGCCTCAACCACAATCCTCCTGAGTAACCAAGTACATCAGGTTCAAGGGTCTAAGAATACAACAATGCTGGCAACACCCTCTCTATCGCTGGCAACACCTACAACAATGCTGGCATCCTCCTCATCTTATTCCCTCATAGCTACACTGGCCCTGCTTAGTCCAAAAACTTCTGACTTCAGTCACTATCATAGGTTTAGGCCAAACCCAAACGGCATCACTCTTCGTTGGGTCCACAGTCACTCTTGTAGCTGAAATCACAGGCCTAACAACAGAACCTTTCGAAGTCGACAAGAATACTCTAATAACTTGGCATAAGACTTCTTTTCTCAGAAGTTGCAGCACCACTCTCAAGTGCTCCTCATGTTCTATGTCACTTCGAAAATGAATCCAAATAACCACGACGGGTACTCCCACCAATCCGTCCAAACACAGCTGGAAAAACATAATTCCTAAAGTCGGTAGGGCATTAGTCAAACCACTTGACCGCGCTGCAACCCATAATGCCCCTACTGGTTCCTGAACACTCACAGGGCACAGCCCTCGGCTGTATGGTTCCAAAAAGATACCTGCCTCACAAATGAGCATCTGCTGCAACACAATCCGAGTCCGTCTATACTCGACCAACAAAGAACTCTCACCGTTGTGTACCCACAACGTGGCATCACAGCCGTGCATCAACGGCATGGCATCACCACCGTGTATCAACGGTGTGGCATCATACTCAAGTATTAATCTCTCAGATCCTCACGGTCGTATTCCCACGACATAGGACTGGGTCACACAGACCCCTCAATCCATCAGAACCTGCAACTGCGCTATCGGCTCCCTGTCTCACGGGTGATACTCCAAGAGGTGCTAAGGAAGTTGGCGCAGTTCCCAAAACCACGTCAATCGCTATCTCGATTTCAATCTCACTAAACGGCGGCTTCAACAACAGATCAGGTAGACTTTTCACCCGGGATCACACGGGCGATAAGGATATTCCTTAATCCCGGTGCCGCCATAAGCACCTCCTCTACGGTCGCTCGCGAAGCGATACGATCACGACTCAACTTTATCGTGCTCTGGCTTCCTCTATAAGCGTACTCCTTCCGACCAGGTTCACGGAGGGTTATTGTCCTCTCACGATAATCCACGATAGCATAACATTGGGATAACCAAACTCTATCCAAACTCATAACAACACCTCGAAACTGATGTAGGACTAAAAACTCATGGAATCAAATCGAATGTCCTACTTACTCTGGCGGAACTGGCAACACTCATCCATGTGCTATACGTGGTCTGGAACCCGATCCTCACGTGCACAAGCAACAGTCCCAATCTCTGGTCCACGCCAAGCTACCCATGCTCTACAGGAACACGCACAAGCGGTGTCGGTGTCTAATGCTCTACATCCAAAGACTACAACGAAGGCTACACCAAGTAAGATACAATCCACTATCCTGGTGCCTCTAACCAGCTGCACAAAACTCATCCACTAGATGATGGCGGCCAACGCTCTATCCGTCTCGGTATCACGGCTTCATCAGCCCACTGGTAAACTGGATGAACCTCTTCATCCTAAAGGGGGCAGTGGGGTGCCGTCGCAAGCGGCAATTCCAAGAGCACTAAGTAGGGACACTCTACCTGAAATGTCCTGGATCGCTACTGGTGCCTCAACTGTCGAGAACCTCCAGGTCTCTGTCTCCTCTGAGACACCATGATCCTGAGACTGGCACCATGGCAACCTCGATCCACTCAACTATCCCAAAATTCAGGCGATACTGGACGCCTTCCTCTGGAGCTGGTCCCTCGCTCCTCGTCCCTCTTGGACGTGGTCACTGATCCTTGGTCAATCCATCGAGCATGCACCATCGCTGCATCTAAGGTCGGCACTTGCCGAGAATGCACAAAGAGATAGCCATCCAGATGCAGTTCCCTCTAAAACATAATCAACCTATAACCCGCATCCTGGCGACAAGGGTACACGGCTCAACCGTCGCGGAAACTCGCTCCAGGTCATCAACTGCGCTCCCGATGGTCCAACAGGGCGAACTCGACGCCACCAACTCTCGGCATCCATATCCAAAGGTGAATAACCAAGCACCCTGACGCATCTCCTGGATGAACAAATCCTCGAACAACTCTTCCATAGCAGCGATCCAGTTCTCGGCCTCCCAGGCTCCAAACTCAATCCTGAAATCAGCCGGGATGGAACTGGATGAAGTACAACAACCGGTCAACAACTCTCGCTGCTTCTGCACCATCCGTGGTGCGATCAGGGTCGAAGTCGACGAGTGTCGCGGCCGGAAGTACTACTGACGATACTCCGGGAACGCTCTCAGCTCAAGCATGCGCAATCACGCGCTCCATGTTCTCTTCCTGGCGCCGCATCGCCTCCAACGTCTAAGCTACCTGGGCCCGCAACTCTCAGACCTTACTCTGCTCTGTCCATTCAGCCTCCCGCTGTTCGGGCTCCTCATCCAGGGTCAAGCACGCCCTCAGCCGCTGCACGGCGACTCGGAAGCATCGAAAACCACTGCAACAAAACAAACATTAGGACCAAAACTCTCTCGACCCAATCAAGCGAAAGTCTAAACATGTTACCCATACTAAAGCATTATGTTGTCTGCAGCCAACATAATCATCTTTAGAGAAATAACATGTAAGATCACTCGCCCCAATCCACTGGGGAAGGTACAAACTCAATCAGGACTCTCGCTAAAGTCGCGTCTCTCTCGACAGTCATCCTACTGTCCCAACCAATATCCTAGGGTCTCTAAGTCCTCAACGACCTATACTCCTAGGCTCTGATACCACCTAAATCTGTCACGCCCCGGGGTCGAAACTGCGACCCGGGCTCGCCAACAGATCCGCCATCTGTACGGAAACTGCCGCACAGACGAAGCGTCTACCCTGCAAGTTAGATCTATAGCTAAAACATGTATCATAGCTGAAGCTAAAAATCAAAAGCTATGGAATAAAACTGAACATCTGGAATAGTAAAAATCTCCACTAGTACACAAATCCTCAAGGTACAAAGTCTCACAGAAATAAAACAAATACTATCCTCACAAGTCTCTCAGAATGTCCAGTACAAAAGTGGAACATAAAATACACCGGGTACATCTACCTCAAACTCTCAATGCTGGTAAGGAACTAATCGGCCGCGTCCTCACCTCGATCTGCTGTCTCCGCGCGAACCAAGCCGGAACAGCTGCCTCAATAACCTGTCACCGCAACGGGTGTGAGATCTACTGCAGAAGGCAGATCTCAGTGGGTACCGTCCCAATATCCACGGTATGCCCACTAAGTCTACTGGAGGTAAAACAGATAGGTATGCAGATAGATAGATAAAGGCTAAGCTGAAAGAAAACTACAGCTAAAAAGTCTCAATCATAAAGCTCAATAAACTCTACCAATAACATGATATGCATACACCCTCTACTGCTAAGATGCCTCAGTATCAATGCTCAAAGGAAAGAAACCCATCTAAGAACATAATATGTAAACCACTCGCACACGAGGTGCCCAATCGACCCAATCGAACTGACTGCCTCATAGGGTCCAGTCAAGCCTGCGCCTACCTACTGCCGTTACATCCCGGAGGACCGGACTTACGTAGGGCGTCCGTGACTGCCACTAACTGGCCCAGCCAGAGGGACTGCGTCCGTAACTGCCACTAACTGGCCCAGTCAGAGGGACGGCGTCGACAAGTCGCGATACAAAAGTAACAGATCCACCCCGGGCGTGGCTCTCGAGGGGCGCGACCCCACCGAGGAAAAGGTATCCGCGCACTCTGTCGCTCAGGTGGCACTGCAGGCTATAGTCCAAAATCCATGCTCACTCTCAGAACGGAAAGACTCAGGATCCTCAAACATCTCGCACAACGGTCGGAGCACTCTCGACGACTCAGCTGATCAGCTCTCTCGAATCACGAGACACAAGCAAACTCTACCAACCCGTGGCACAAAACACACTGACTGGAGATACTCCACAGCTGGGATCGACCCACATCTCAGGGCTAATAAACTGGTCGGACAACACACAATGACCCGGGACCACCGTCACCCCCAACGGTTCCCAACGACACTAGCACAGCCTAAACTCAGCTACCGGACCCCACTCAGCCCCCAGGCACGAGTGCAACAATGCCCCACAGAAACTTGACCCCTCGGCCCACTACCTGGGCGAGGCAACACTATGTCCAGAAAAGATGCAAGGTGTGAGATGTCTAATACATAAAGGAACCTAGCCCAAGTGAAGGCTCTCTACTGTCTCATCTGTGTCAACAGGCGGCACATGCAGGCTAAGATCCACAATCAAATGCTCAAATAGCACAACTCAGTCGGAAAAAGACTCCACGACTCAATCTAATATGAAAAATTCACGATGTAGAATAATCACCTCAATCCCCACAAGGAAGCTCAACTCACATGACACTAGAACTCAGCACACAATGTTCTAAAATCCTCTCGCCCCCCCGGCAAGAGTATACATGCACCTGAACCTATGCCATACCCCCGGCGAACTCATAATTTAAAAACCGCCTTTGAAAATATTGATTTTCCTTAAAACGGGCTTTCTC
This sequence comes from Tillandsia leiboldiana, assembly GCA_029204045.2. Lineage (NCBI taxonomy): Eukaryota > Viridiplantae > Streptophyta > Magnoliopsida > Poales > Bromeliaceae > Tillandsia > Tillandsia leiboldiana. The sequence continues at coordinate 19,109,282 of CM055069.1, forward strand.
AATTTTTAAAACGGTTCAGGTGCAATTAAGATACAAACAAAACATGAAACCTAGTGTCATATGATATCAGGAGTCTACTAAAAATAATTCGGGGTCCCAATAAATTTTACAGAAATTCCAGGCAACTATCAGATGTAAAAACAGCGAAAACGCCTAATAAATATGATCAACTTGCATTCAATAGCAATTAAGGGGCATTCCATAATTTTGGAGAAATTCCAACCCACCTGGAACGCATTCCGCAGGCAATCGCTGAAGTCGGTGAAGCGTCGGATCCTAAAGCTGTCGAAACCTCAAAAAACGCGCCACGCGCGCGCACTGCCGCGTACACGAAAAAAATTCCCGAAAGCTCGAATAAATCTTCCTGAGTCCTCTACAACAATCTACACACTCCGATCACTCCCCAAGGCTTCAACAGCACACAAAATTACACTCTCTAATTCATCACCAAAAACTCCTGCTCACATACACACAGCACACACACACACTAATTTGTCCACTAAATTCCATCACAAAACCACCCCAAGTTAAACACATACCTTCACATAAATTAATCTGTAAGCTCCATTTATTACACTCAATCAGCTCAAATGCACACCATTAATTAAGTCCACATACACAACCTCCAAGCTCACCTCACAATTAAATTACCAGCTCACATAAATAAATTACATAATTCCATTGGAGTCCACACAAAATTCCAGCCTACTCTTAAAATACAAGCTCCAATGCATACAAGGTACCCACCTGATCCTCTACAAGATCCAAATTCCACATATGGCTCACAGTATAACCTCGCACTAAGCTTGTTACATTCAATAAATAATTCAAGATCACATCTACAGTTCCTTAATTCCATCCCTACTTATCATCAGCAAACACTAACAATCATCATCCACCATCTGCACACATCAACATCATCATCAGCTCGCTAAAATCCGCC